>OZ012703.1:26165802-26254245 GCA_963942595.1 Cylloceria caligata
AAGGGCAGTGCACGAGATGTTCTCACACGCCTTACAGAATCGTGCGAAGGACATGATTATATGGGTATGACCCTGAGCGTACCGTCTTTCGCGCAGGGACCTGTATCGTTATCATTTCGAGCAGCTCGTGACATCGTTCCTGACGATATATGGCGACTAATTAATTGTGTAGCTCAGAGTGCGCGCGAATTTCGAATAGACGCTGGTACATGTAGAATGACGACATGTATAGTACGAGGTGTCGAAGGAGCCGGTGTGGGTACTAGACTTACACACGAGTCTATAGCAAAAAAATCAATTTTACGCATAAGTAATCGCGATAATTTGTGTCTATAACGGTCTCTTGTCACAGCCCGTGCGCATGCCGAACGCGGTCAAATACGTACAGCGAACTACACAGACGATGGTGTCCAATTCGGAACGGGCTTTGAGGTGGGCAATATACAGCAGCGATGGAGCTCACGCGTAATGCAGGGGTAACGACACCGTCTAGAGGGTGCGGTGCGCGCGAAATTCAGTAAGCTTGTATGACGTCGCGAATGGGGAGCAGATACACTATGTGGATGTTTGTTCGCTGTATCCATGGGTGCGTTAGAATGGAAAATATCCCGTTGGACACCCAAAATTATACGCAGGTAACGAGTGTCGAGAACTCGTAGGACTTGAAAACAATCTAAATGTCGTCGAGGGTCGCGTGAAGTATACCGTGGTGGCAGCGCGCGATTTGCATATTCCCGTACTGCCTATTCGCATGCATGGGAAACTACTGTTCCCCCTGTGTAGAACGTGCTGTACAGATATGGACACATCGGAGGTTTGTACACACGATGACACGACTGAGCGAGCGTTTGACGGCACATGGGTCGTGGACGAACTGAGAAAAGCTGTGTCGCTCGGATATAAGGTGACGTGTATCTATGAAATTTGGCAATACGTTGTTACGCAGTATGACTCGACAACGCGACGAGGCGGTCATTTTGCCGAGTACATCGATACATTCCTAAAAATAAAACAAGAGGCGAGTGGGCCGCCAACAGAGTGTAACGATGACGAGGAAGCAATAGAGCATTTTATCTGAGTCTGAGGGTGTATATCTCGAGCGAAGTGTTTTGCAGCCAAATCCGGGCTTACGTTCACTCGCAAAATTGGCTCTTAATTAATTCTGGGGAAAGTTTGGTCAACGCGAGAATCTCACGAAAACCGTTATCGTTTCCACGCGCGCGGAGCTAATGAATTTACTAACGAGTCTGGAGATGAGGTGATGGGGATGCTACCGGTTAATCACAAGATTATGTATTTAAACTATGTGAGCAACCGCGATGCTATCCGACCATCCCCGACATCAAATGCCGTGATTGCAGCATACACGACGGCACAGGCACGCCTAAAATTATACAGTTATCTTGAGGGGCTCGGGCGACGCATATTGTACTGACGGACTCCTGTATTTACGTGAGCCGCCCCGGTGGTAACGAGTATGAGCCGCTAATCGGTCAATTTCTAGGTGATCTTACGGATGAATTAAGCGAATACGGGACTGGTAGTTATATAACTTCGCTCGTTTCGGGAGGACCAAAATTTTGCGCATACCTTGTTCGTAAACCCGACGGTACGATTATTGAAAAATGTAAAGTAAAGGGTATCACGCTAAACTTTGCGAATAGCCGTCACGTAAATTATAAGGCATTACGGTCTTTCATGACAGGAGCAAGGAGCGTAACTATTATTTTAAAATTTGACGCTATTCGACGTACTGAATTTCATCATGTAGTAACGCGTAAAGAAACGAAATCATGCGAACCTGTTAACACGAAGCGAAAACGGCAGGGGATGTACTCTACTGTACCGTACGGCCATTGTGAAATACGCTAATTAGTATAACGCAAAAAAGAAAACAGTTTTACGGTTGAATTCATCATATTTCAAAATAATCTTTTTGTCTAATTTTATGTATCATATTTACTGTGTACAATACATTTAAAAAAATATATATATTGATTTATTATGTATAAAACCGTTGTCGGCTCGTTCTTTTTGTGCTGCTATTCGTAGTAGTAGCTGCTATCTCTCTACCGTTCCCTTTTGTTCTGACTTTCTCATCGTTGATTCCTTTTGTCCCGTCTTTCTTATCGAGTGTTTCCTTTTGTTGTGACTTTCTCATGCTACACCCGTGGATATAATATTGCTGTTTAGAATTTGATGATTCGTAAAATTTGCACATAGAGATGTATGCATAGTGAAATAAAAATATTGCTCTATTTGTGAGAAATATAAAAACTATCGTTATTTAATTTACAGACGCGCCTTATCAGCTCGTTAAGGTCGTGAAAATAGCTGATGCTGCGGGGTCGCCGGGCCGCCGCCGCCGCGGTATAAGCTTAATTAAGAGTCAGCTGATTGATTTTGATAGACACTCATCGATATGGATACACGTTGGAAACATCCATGGACAGCTGTGATAAGCGGTCCTACGGGTTGTCGTAAAACATATTTTGTAAAAAAATTCTTTAAATACATGCGCGAAATGACGGATGTCCCGTTCGAGCGTATATTTTTTATTACTCAGAGTGGCAGTCCGGGTATTCAGAGTGCGGTGATAAAATCGTATTTCGCGAGGGTTTACCGCAAGCAGTAGACTACTCGAATGATACAAGACCTAAACTTGTGGTCATTGACGATCTAATGCGCGAGGCATCCAACAATACTGTGGTCGATCTTTTCACCAAGGGTAGCCATCATAAAAATCTTAGTGTCATTTTCATCACGCAAAATCTCTTCCATCAGGGTCACCGGCAGCGCGATATCTCCTTAAACGCTAGTTATATCGTTGTCTTCAAAAATCCGCGAGATCGCGCGCAAATTCAGCACCTAGCCCGTCAGGTATGTCCCGAGAATCCGCGATTTTTTCAGGAGGTATATTTCGATGCAACAGCCGCACCGCACGGCTATCTATTATTCGACTTGAAACAATCGGCGCCTGAAAATTGTCGATTTCGCGCCTGTATATTTCCCGATGACCAATACCATTACGTTTACGTGCCTCAAAAAGCAATAAAAGTTTGCGATGCGACGCGCGATGTACCAGTAATGCGCTTGTAATGGCGTTGCGCGGACCTCTCGATAAAAAGCAGATAACTATATTGCAAGCGCTGTGTTATCTGAAGCAAGAGCAACGACGTGCAATTTTGCGCAAAGCAGATGTAACGCTCGTACGCTGCATATGCGAGTGTGCTCTAAACGTTTTACAGGGAAACGTGAGTCTAAACAACGTGCAAAAGAATCATCTTCGGAGGCACGCGACAATTCTTCGACGACTAGCCGCCAAAAGGGGAAATTGGAGCGGTAAGAGGAAGATCATCGTCGAGCACTGTGTCGGATTTCTCAAGTTGCTTCTTGTGCCTGTCTTGACCTACACGAGACATGGTATATGCCAGAAAGATGGTACTTATTCCTCATGATAACATACACCGTCTCGCTGGACTCGCCACTACTACTAGTGCAGACCCGTTGCCTTCCGTACAGACTACCGGTACGCCATTATCGCGCCTCGACTCTGAGCTGAGTGAAATTCTAAACTCTCACTCGTACAAGAGCGAGAGAGAGAAATGGATAGCGTACCAGCAGGCTTTACAGCATTATCTTCACATGGTCGAGTACGATAATGCAGTACCGAATATTTCATCAAAACGAAAAATAGCAATACTCGATAGCCACGATAATAAATCCGACGCCGTTTTAATGAACAAAGTTAAATCTCGACTCAATGACACACTTATTATCGATAGCGTACCAAAAAAATTTAAATCTAAAGCAATATCGTTGCTTCGCAATTTGCATCGCAGCGCCGTTGGTAAAAAAATGACATGGGATCGTAACGGCGTTGTTTCCATAGACGGCAGAAGAATTTCAAATTCCATTATTGTTGATCTTGTTAACGATGCTATGCGAGCTAGAAAACGCGAGAAACCCATCGGACGATCTCACTTTGCCAAACTCCTGCGAGCGATACAGATGCCACGCGAATTTATCGGCAATCCCGAGTTACTACACGAGCCTACACCTACATCATCCTCGACACCACAGCGGCGTCATATTTTACCATGCGATAACGATAGTAGCAGCAGTAACAGCAGCAACAGTAACAACAACAACAATGAGGCCGAGAAAAGGCTGCACACTCAAACAGAGATTTAATGCTCACGGCTGAAAACGACATCATCGAGGGCGCGGAGGGGGATGAAGAAGAGGACGAACAATTGCAAAACATCGCACAAGCAGAATATCGACCCCCCACACAGTTAGAAAAGAAAAAGAAAAAGAATCCATTTAACTGGTCATCGCTAAAATTATGAAAATTCTTCAAAAAATCTATTATGACACGGCTCATCCTTCTTCCTATTCTCGAGCAAAAAATTTGGCCCAGGTGGACCGAAGAGTAGCGCGAAAGAATGTTCTACCATGGCTCGAGACACAGGATTCATATAACATGCATCGTCTCGTGCGACGACGACTTTCCCGTCGTACGTACAGCGTGAGTAATATAGACGATGTATGGGAGGCTGATTTAGCTGATCTTCGCACGATAGCCACGTACATCGATGGGTACGCGTATCTGCTTGTTGTTATCGGTGTGTTGAGCAAATACGCGTGGGTCGAGGCTTTGCGTGACAAAACGAGCGCAAACGTGGCCCGCGGTCTCACACGCATACTCGCACGCAGTAACAATCGTCGCCCACAGCAATTGCAAACTGATCGAGGCAAAGAATTTATCAACGCAGCCTTTCAGCTAATTCTCAAGAAAAAGAATATCGATTTTCGCGCTGCTCGTAACCCTGATATAAAAGCCTCGATTGCCGAACGCTTTAATCGAACAATAAAAGAGCGAATGTGGCGCTACTTTAAATACACGCGAAATAAGCGTTACATCGATGTTTTACAAAATTTTTTATATGCTTATAATCACACTAGACATAGCTGACCGCGTATTCCTCCAAGCGAAGTAACCCTCGAAAATGCCTCTATAGCCCGAGACAATTCAGCACAGCGTTACGAGCGTAACGCAAAAAAAGTAAAAAAGTCTAAATACAGCGTCGGTGACTTGGTACGTATCAGTACAGCTGAAGCAGCTTTCGTAAAAGGATATGAGCGTGGCTGGAGTAACGAATTATTCAAGATTCAACTAATATCAGTGAATCGAGAACCAATCGTGCATATTTTACACGATCTGAATAACGAGACTATCGACGGTATTTTCTACGAGGCAGAATTATCACGAGTACGAGTGCCTCCGTCATCTGAGAAGACGAAAGAGAAGAAGAGGACAAAGAGGAAGAACGCTCGGAATCATCGTCCCTGATAAATATGAGCTCCAAGGATAGCTCTTTCTTTGTTGTACTATCGAGCAACAGTAGTATGCAGTATTTTCCGAATAATACGACGACGAAATTTATTACAAAACTACCGCGTCAGATACGCTTGCACGCAAAATGGTCTGTTTCCCTTGTGGAAATTGCTTATCCGATGACTCTTTTACATGTTCCTACTGTAGGAAATCTCGTAACTTTTGAGAATAGTGATTATGATTAATCGGGTTCAAATATTTTAACGCGGAGACGCGCTGATAGAGACCAAGTTGCACCTGGTGTATATCGCTCTATAGACGCTCTTTTGGAGAGTATAAATAAGTTACCTCACGTGGCCGGTCATTTGCGCTTTAAATCGCTTCCGAGCGGGCAGGTCGAAGTGACGCGCGTATGCGACGATCTACGCTACCACGACTTTCACTCATCGCCCGCTGTCGCAAGGCTACTAGGATTCTCGGAAGAGGCCTGTAGGTCAGAAATGATAGAACCGCATTGCGAATACACAGGGTCGAGGCCTGCATCTCTCACCGGTGCTATACCGGGCAGCATGTTTCTATACACAGATATCTGCGAGAGCTATATTACAGGCGATGTACAAACACCCCTCTTACGAGTTGTTCCCATTGATACTGATGACTGGCAGTATGGTTGGATAAAAATTAAATCGTTTTCAACGCCACGATATATACCTCTCTTGCGCAATAATTTACACACTATCGAGATCGATATAAGAGACGAATTTGGGGATCCTATACCATTCGAGCAGGGAACGTTGACTGTGACACTACATTTCAAAAGGTCCCACGATTGATTACACCACTATGGATGATATTGACAGTGTGCAGCACGAATGGGGTAGTCGCGGGTACGGCGGCATTAGCCATGTTTATATCGGAACACCTAATCAACGAGGACACGGTATCGGCAGCTTTCCCGGGGGGCTGTTTCGTCGAGTGTTACCACTTTTAAAGAAGGACGATAAAGCAGTTGGAAAAGAGGCGCTGCGCGCTGGTGTAAACGTAGCCGGTGATATCCTCGATAGAAATATAGCTGTGAAAGATGCTATTCGCGAGAGAGCGCGAGAATCAGGCAGTAATCTCAAACGCAAAGCCTCTGAAAAAATTTAGACTCTCATGCGGGGTTCTGGTTATAAGAAGCGCAAAATTTTACGAACTCCTCATTTATCGAACGAACGTAAACCACGACGTATTTCCCGTAAAAATAAAAGTGTAATAAACAGAAAAGTAATAAAGAAGAAGAAGAATAATGAGAACAATAACAAGAAGAAGACTCGTCAACGAACATTTGCAGATCTTTTTGGATAGCTGAAACAAGATGGCTTTTCTACATGCGCACTCGTGCGAGTGTCTTAAATCGGAACTTGAATTATTTTCGCTCCCACCGACGCAAACTACTATCGAAGGCTCCAATTGGGTGTATTACAAACCAATATCTTCGCTAAAAGATGATTCACCGATTGAATTTATTATTCCTGGACAGGGTAATGAGTATATCGATCTCGCGCATACTATGTTTAGTCTGAGAGTGAAAATAACATCTCCTACTACTACGGAGATTGCCGCGGGCACATCGTCAAAAGTAAGTGCGGGCCCCGTAAACAATCTCTGGCATTCTATGTTTAATCAGGTGGATGTATACCTGAATCAAAAAATAGTTTCACCTCCAAATAATGCCTAAGCTTATCGAGCGTATATAGAAACACTTTTGAATTACGGTCCAGCAGCAAAAAATTCGCATCTCACGAGCATTCTCTGGTAGGCCGATACCCCTGGAAAAATGGATGATATAACATCGGAAAATACGGGTCTTGTAAAGAGAAAACAATTTTCAAATGTTGAAAAAACTGTAGACTTACTCGGACATCTACATTGCGATATATTCATTCAGGAGCGGTTGTTATTAAACGGCGTCGAGATGCGACTGCGGTTGGTGTGATCTAGAGATTCATTTTGTCTTGTGGGGGATACATAGAATGGTCAATGCGGCTTAAAGATTTTCGAGAAATCGCTTCTCGTTCGTAGAACAAAAATAGCTCCTGGTGTGCTGGTCTCGCATGCTAGAACTCTGGCAAAATCTACGGCTAAATATCCTCTTACGAGAGTCGAGCTAAAAGCCGATTCAATGCACACTGATGTTCATGGAGAGACTATCGATAATATCGTGTTAGGTCAATTGCCGAAGCGTATAATTATCGGTTTTGTCGATAACAACGCGTTTAACGGCGACTTCAGTATGAATCCATTCAATTTCCAAAATTAGAAGATAAATTATCTCTCGTTGTATGTAGATGGTGCTCAAATACCTTCGAAATCGTTACAACCTGATTTCACGAAAAATCATCTATATGTGGATGCTTTTCAAACGTTGTTTTCGAGAACTGGAATACATTTCTTTAACGACGGTAATTCGATCGATCGCGATAATTATCGCGATGGATACTGTCTGTTCGCTTTTGCTTTGACACCCGATCTTTCGGCGAACAGCAGTACACATTGGAATTTATTAAAGCACGGTAGTGTAAGATTAGAGGTACGATTTGAAGATGCGCTTGCCTCAACGATAAATTGTGTAGTCTACGCGGAATATGATAATGTCCTTGAAATTGATGCCTCACGGCAAGTAATGGTGGATTTTACCGGATAAGCGAAAAATGTGATGATGTCGGCATAAAATTATTTCGTGTTAAGAGACGTAGAAGCGTGTCTGTGAGTAACTAATCAGTCGAACTCGAGCATCTGTACGGATTGGACGTGAAAATGGATATCGTCGTGGATATACAGGGAATGCGTGGTAAAGACTCGGAATTTATCCCGAAAGAAATTGCCGTGGTAGCAGTGGATAGACCGTACTCTGCTCATTGGATCGTCGCACCGCCGTGTCACTTTGCCGAATTACCACAGCATTCGAGAAGCCAGAATAATTTTCTCTCAAAATATTTTCAGAAGGCTACACTTCTTTGCGATATCACGTGTCGTGAAATTTCCAACCTGGAGGATGAGGAGGGCCCCCCATCGTACACATTTATGCCGAAATCTTTGCGAAAATGCTTCAGACACGCTATGATAAACGATACAGCATCTTCGCATTGTGCAATGCGCCAGGCTTTCCAAATGAAAAATTGGTTTCGCGAGCACCCGTTCAAAGGAGAATCATACATGGATGTTTGGTCAGCAGACGAAGAGGAAGAGAATAAGAAAGAAGAGAAATCTTCATCATGTAGTCGTGACACGATCGACGATGCTGTGAAATAAATTTTGCATATATATACGTCTTTCAAAGCGTATCGGTCATCATTTAATCATTGACTATGTGTTCAGCATGAACACTAGACAAATCTACGAGAGTCTGCAGTATCTACCACTTTCAACCGTTGGCGTATACCCGGCTGACAGAATTCCTCGTGTATGGTCGTTACCAGCCGGACTCGTAGTTAACACGGATAACCACGACGGACCTGGAGAGCATTGGATCGCCATGTACGTTAACCATCATGGAAAAGGAATGTACTTTGATAGCCACGGGCTACCACTGGTTATACCGCAACATCTCGCACGACTACGAAGAAACTGCAAGTTCTATCGGTACGGCCTCAAGCAGCTACAGAGTAATACGTCGGATGTGTGTGGACAATTTTGTATCGTATTCCTACATCTTATGTCGTGCGGCTTCACCATGTCGCGATTTAATAATCTCTTCAGCGATAATGTAACGAAAACCGCCTCTCGACGATCATACAGTGATAAAAATAAATTTAACGGCGGAGTAGTCTCCAAGCGAAGATTACCATGTTTGCAGGGATGTTGCATACGACGGTAAATATCTGTAAAGTGATTTAAATAAAATATTGATTCATTAAAAACAAATACATCGGTTTACTGTGTTTCTTATTTTATAATTATATATAAATTATAATCGAGGTCTCTCGCGGTACGGTATCATATTCTGCGTCTTTTACTGCAGAGCATTCGCTTCACGAGAAGTACAGCGCAAAGCGGTACGTACGTGCAAAACCGCTGACATTGCATTCAAAGCGCTGCACACCTAGTTATGATTCAGAGGAGCGTTTGTCATCTTCAAACGCTGTGATCACCGCCAACATCACCCGGAGCATTCAGTTTGTCTTTAGCAGTGCACGACGAAAGTTTAAATCGCGAAAAGAAAATGTACCCGAGGTATCTAGACGAGGAGCTATCGGTAGCTTTTGTGTGTCGGGTAATATGTGGTAACAGCGATAATACCATGTGTCTGCGGACGGGCAAAATGTGCGTAGCATTATCCGAACTGGAGGATAATTTGGACAGGATGTACATTCAGGAGTTTATTGAGAGGAGTCGTTTTGTGTTCGAGGACTTGCGAGTTGGAGTGGGTTGTGTAGTTGTGCGGCATCAAAGGGCTATGCGCGGCAAGATCGTCGACGTGAGTGATTACGGGTGCTGCGAGGTGTTGCTGGTCGATTTCGAGGAATCGATATACGTCGACTGGCCTCACCTATTTCACCCCGAGCCGCCGGTTAGTATGTTACCGGTGTTGCTCGTGAAGTGTACAGTATTCGGCCTCGAACATTTAATTGACGAGGACGGAGATCTACATCGGATCGAGGAAACGTGCGGTAACAATGTACTGATCGGGTTACGGATGCGTATCCTTGACGGTGCCTACGCTCCGTGGGTGCGGGTAGTCCATATTATACGGACGCGTAGCTGTGGGTTTTGATGCGCGGGTGAGTGCGTGAGTGAGTGAGGGAATGTGCATGCGTGCATGCGCGCGCGCGCGTGTGTGTGCGTGTGTGTGTGCGTGCGTGCGCGCGCGCGCGCGTGTGTGTGTGTGTGTGTGTGTGTGTGTGTGTGTGTGTGTGTGTGTGTGTGTGTGTGTGTGTGTGTGTGTGTGTGTGTGTGTGTGTGTGTGTGTGAGTGAGTGAGTGAGTGTGAGTGTGAGTGTGAGTGTGAGTGTGAGTGTGAGTGTGAGTGTGAGTGTGAGTGAGTGTGAGTGTGAGTAAGTGAGAGAGAGTGAGAGAGAGAGAGAGAGAGAGAGAGAGAGAGAGAGAGAGAGAGAGAGAGAGAGAGAGAGAGAGAGAGAAAGAGAGAGAGAGAGAGAGTGCCACGACGTAAATATTGTGCCCGTCAACCTGGAGAGTCGTCGTAAATGCCGCCAACACAAGGGTGAGTTAAATATTTTATTCCAAGTATGTGTACACCTATGCTCCATCCTACTCTTATCTCTACTCTTCCTTGTTCACCAAGGTACCCACACCACCTCACTTTACCATCTCCACGTTACCGACACTGGTCAAGTAGAGTGGGTAGCGTGGCGGTGGAACAGTGCGGTGGTGGGGGGTAGCCGCGTGGTGGGGGAAGAAGTGGGGATAGGAGTGGGATGGAGCAAAGGTGTACACATACTACTCCCCCCTAGCAGCAACCAGAGATCCGTCGCCAGACTATTGGAAAGACACCGAGCCACCCTCGACTGTCTAGAATGGACATGTTCCAGTGACAATGGTCTGCAGCCATCGTACCTCACCTACGAAAAGTATACAAACCGCATGGAAAGCTACATTTCTTGGCCTGAAATGCTACCAGTAAAACCAGTAGCATTAGTAGACGCTGGATTCTTTTATTCTGGAAAAAAGGTTGGAGTCACTTGTTTTTATTGCGGAATTAAAATAGAGCGTTGGTGAATGGGTCACAATCCCGTACACCTACTGCAACGGTCTTTAGCGTTAACATTAAATTTAATTACCCTGAAGGGGTTTAGTTCAGACTCGAGCAGGGAGAAACTTAATGTACGCTTCAATAGTAGGTAGAAGTAGGGTGTATTCCAGAAAACATATAATAATATTACCTGTTGCGGTAGATGAGAAAAAAAAGAATATGAAATTTAGTTGTTCTACTTCGATATTTCTTTATAGTATTTCTGGCTACCACGCGCCCTACAAATGGTTATTCCCGGGCTTTTACGTGCCTCTATGATCGTGTACGCAAAAAGAAAGAATTAAATATGCGCTGTGACAGGATTTGGTTTTGAGTAGATTTATAGGTAAAGCTGTACAAATATTTTGTATTACCTGCCGTGTTCTCTGGGTAACTTATCTTAGCCTGCGCGACTATCACATCTGTCGATAAGTTGCCGGTGCGCGACAGTTGAATTATTACCGTACTAGGATCTTTCTGTTATGGATCGATCTTGGTCCTCTATCTACGTCACGAGACCTCCTCGTGGGAGTGGGACTCTCGCTTGTGACGCCCGTGACAGCCTACTCGCTCGCTCGCTCACCTGACCGCCGCTGCAGTCCGGCGTCAGCGTGATGCACTCGGAGTGCATTCGTATAGGTGGTAGATGTCAGGGCCGTATCTCATATGATCCGGTATTATTCAGGATATTTTCCTTAGCTGTTACAAATTATTTCTAGTTCCTATAGACCTATTTCCCTACGCTATTAGAGTGTGTATTTAATTTAATATGCTTGTGCCTCTGTAGCCTCTGGGAAATATTTCGTAAAACCGCTTGCCGGATTATCTATCCTTGGCTACTGCTGCGAGTCTACAGCTGCTAGAAGTCTAGTGTGGGGTCTGATGTCACAGCTTGGTCTTGCGTATATCAGAGCGGCTGCAGGCTATCGCTCGATCATTTGGTCTTTTTTCCTGGTGGCTGAGCTTCTGCAACGGCGGGATCTGTGAACAAAAGTGTTCCACGAATGCCAAATTTCCGGTAGTTTTATACGGGCACCCCCTCCTTCCACCCGATGTTTTTGATATTACTATATCTGGTGGCGTTCTTTTAGCCCATCTTCCGTAGCCCATCCATAACCTTGGTCCTCTTCAAAATTCGTAGTTTGTCTTTAACGATGATCTTTAATTTTCACTAGCTTCAGATGGCGCTACCCTAGACGTGCTTTCCTAACGGAATAACGGGACTTGGAGCGTAAGAGAGGGGATACACACTTAGCCTCCGACGTGCCGGCCTACATGGTGTGAGATACCCGCGGTAGCGGTACTTCGTTGTGTGCACCGCGCGTTATTAGACGACAAGTACGTTATATTACACGTCTTATTAAATACAGATTGTCGATTCCTGACCATGACCACGAATACGTTTCCATATTTCCCATTCCCCAACAGTCTTACTGATTCAGTCACAGCATTACTTCGCAGGCCTCCCACTCCACCTCTATAGCCCACTAACCAAAATAGCCTTTCGCTCCAATATCTCAACGCAGCGGATGAAGACGAGTGAGATGAAAAACAAACTACCTCACATCTTCGCAATCCCCGACCTCCCACTCCTTGGACGTAATTACCCAACCTATCCCCTCTATCGCTGACACCATCCCAGAAAGAGTATACCGATTCCCAGTTATGCCAAAACTGCCACCGTAAACCTATAAACGTGACGTTTTTCCCTTGCTTTCACGCGAATTATTGCTAGAAATGTGGTAAAATTAACATGTGGAAAATTTAACCTAGTTTTGTATTTATTCTTAACTTTCATATTTTTCCAAATTATATATTGTTCTGTATGCCAAATTCTGGAAGGTAGAATAAACCGCTTCCTGAATATAACAACTATGTGTCTGGTTTATTTTCCACCTTGTCTCGAGTGAGGTTACATTATTTCCAATATATTCGCAGATTCATTCGACCACATCTGGACGGATACTCAACAACCTGAAAACGATGCTTCATGGGCTGGATTAAAGTACACTTTTTCTAAGGTTTTCATGGTTATGATTTGTGGTTAACCCAGGTTACACGTCTTTGCTTAATATGATAATCAGTGCTACTCTGCGTGGTGCTATCTGACTATAGCGTCTGTGATCTGTTCTCACAACAACTGAAAAACAATGACTGACTCATTTCGGCTGCTCTTTCACTGTCTGTATTGCTATCGTCAACCTGCGATTGTTGCGATCATGAGTTAGCTCTTGACTCCATCCACAACGCCTCACTGCTGAAGAATTTCCGCGGTGTCCGCATCGTCCTCAGAAATATGGCAAGGACACTGCGTTCCGCTGGTTTAGGTATTTTCCTCGCCCTATTAGCGTCATTCACGATAACAACAATAATTGAATCCCTGAATAGTTTTACATTGGCTGACACGACCCCAGCAGAATCCCAAGAAAAATTAGCCCACCGTGCGTCACGCAAACGACGAAGTAGCAGTTTCGCTTTGATGCGAAATTCAGCCAGTATACTCTCAATGATGACAGAATCGTTGATGTCATTACAGGTTACTTCTTCTCCTTTATCACAACCAGGCTCTATGGTATGTTTGTTCTTCATAAGCGCACGGTACTGCTGAGCTCTGTCGTCATCGACGAAATAGAGGTAATGTTGTAGTACAGCTAAGTATGCACCCCACTTTTCCCTCTCATCCTTGTATACATTAGAATTCAAGATTTTATTCTTTTCCGTGCACAATCAAGTCAGCGTTGCATCAATTCCCTGCTTCGGGCGCGTTTGAGACGTGTCCATATTAAAAACTGGTTACTCATGATTCCCGATTACGATCGCCCCTAGTTCCTCCGACACGAGTATCATTTTTCTCGCGTGCTCCATTAACCATGTAACGAATCGGTTTGACGAGTCGTAAATCTCGTTCACGCCCTTCCCTGTGTAGCTTGTACGCTCACACGTGAGACTTCACTATAACGTCTGGAAGTCCTCGCTGACTGAGTACGCGTCACTTACCCCGATAATTGCGCGTAGTATTATAATCGCATTGTGCGTATAGTTCCGTTAGCGTACTTGAACTAATGGGGCTTTGCATTGACCGGCCCCTCTTCCCAGTCACTGAGTAGCCAGCGTCTCGTCAACATGTTATATTGACTCTCAGAAGTCTAAGCAAATTCTATACAAAAATGTATTCAAACAGTGCGAGTTTCACACGACTATATCAACGGGAGGCGGCTTCAAGCAGTGTAATCCATTTTGTCAAGGTAAAGTGACTGTATTATATATATTTTGGTGAGCACTCAATCTAAAAGATTTTAATGTGATGCGTACACACATTACCAGCCATGCTGACTCGCATAATTTCAATGTTACTAGTGGTTAGTGACTGAGCCCCGTTGTACGGTGCGGCATCTCTAATCGCCGTGCACTATCTATAAGAATATCCGGCTAAAGTTGCATGATTGGAAGACATCGATGTATCACCATTATAACATCGTGGCTTATCGTCTCGCTACATAAATAGACACCCTCTTAATATATCCATATCGGCCTCAGCAGTGGATGTTCGTCGGTGGTCCAACGCTCAACCGTCGTAGAGGCTGTTATAAACACGTCTTCTTCCACACGCTGCCTGTACTTAGTGTCGGGCCGTGGAAAGCATAAACATCATCAGAGGAAGCGAGATAAGTCCTACCGAATTCTTAGAATTATAAATTGTCTTTCGCGATTGAAAATGTGTATGGGTCTCTGACTATTATTGATTTGAGTAGTCGCGTATTTATTCTCTATTCGTGAGACGTACGTGCTTACAGGCGAATTAACTTCTTATACCGGTCGTAGTTCATGTTTTCGAATGTCAATGATTGATGGTAGCAATATTTGTGTCGATATTCTCACCGGGAGGTAATATTTTTTTATTATGTTAACGTCGCTTTAAGCATCGTGTATGGTATATTTCCCTGCTTAGAGATAACTTTGTTTGTGTCTTTTTTTTTGCTTTCGTATAATGTGTGGAATCAAGTTTATCGTGTAATGAATGAATCATCACGTTAGTGCGCACTGTTATTCAATGATCGAGAGGAATTTTAAGCGAATCGACGTGACTTATGGTATTTATCATCGTCTGTTCATACTTATTGTAATATCGAAGCGTGCAGAGTATATTTCCTATGTTAGAACTCCGAAACACATTCCTTTTCCCATGAGTCGATATTTCTCTCTTCATGTTTCAATGGCACGTGTCTTGATTAATGATTAATGTTCATCCGCGATCGGTTAATCATAATTAAGATTGTTTTAACGAGACAATACTAATAATAATATATGTTCTCACCTCCAACGGGTCTCAGGTTAAATAAAAATAAGAATAAAAATCATAAAATAAAAATTGATTTACAACCACAGCCGTCAATCCAGCTCGATAGAATACTGCCTAGTATTGGTGCTAGTAAGAGAGGCAGAAACCCACTACTCTGAACAACGAATCGTTTCTTACTCTTCCAGCAGATGTTTTTGAGGTTAAACGATGGAGAACGGCAGTGTACCGACGTAATTTTTTTCTTTGATCGGTCTTCAGAGACACGTTGCCATAAAGAACGTTCATGGCGCACGCACAAATATAGCGAGTCATGCCTAGATCTGCTTTGCGTAATACAGCCATGCATTGCTCCTTATTGAGATGTTGAATGGATCGCAATATTGCAACGTGCTTTTTGTAAAGCGGTGAACTACGTCGCGCAATTCAGCGTGTCGAACTGTCATCGGTATTGATGTATTACTTTTAACTTTTTTTGTACCGCGGGCCTTCGGAGTAGCACTACCCCTTAGTAAGTAATACGCGCACCGACAAATACAAATACGATGGTTAGCGTTTGAATTTTTTTTGCGAGAGTTAGACTCACTTCGGATCGTGTTGGATTATTAATATGCTCTCAATATAGCGTTGCATTTATCGTAATGCAAAAATCCTTTAGACGCCATTACACGCACAGAACTGGCAATTCGCCAGCAGTATTACTGCTTTTTAACTTTTCCGTGGTACGTACATAAAATTATGAGGATCGTCGGGAAAAATATTGTTTCATATCGAGCAAAAAATAACCATGCGGTTTGGACGTTACATCGTTAAACGCCTCGTGTAGGAAAGCATGGGTCTTCTGGGCGCGCAAGATGTTGAATTTGAGCACGGTCACGAGAAATTTTGAAAACTACGATATAGTTGGCATTGAACGAGATATCTCGCTGCCCGTATCTTTGGTGGAATAAGTTTTGGATAATAAAGACAACGCTGAGGTTTTTTATGGTGGTTGCCTTTGGTGAAAAGATCTACAACGCTGTTGTTCGATGCCTCACGCATCAAATCGTCGATTATTATGAGTTTTGCACGGGGGTCGTTCGCATAATCGGCACTCTCCAGTAGGCCTTCATGAAACTCTATCGACGTACTATACTCCGTGTATGTGGGCCACCACTCGGAATAATAGAAAATAATTCTCTCGAGTGGCCCACTATCCATATACGAAATAAACATTAAACACTTCATCACAAAGTACGTTTTACCGAAGCCCGTGGGACCGCATATCATCGAGATCCAGGGATGTTTCCACCATGTGTCCATCTGTACGAATGAGTAAATTTTCTATACAACCGTGAAACATGAAGGGTCGCAATATGTTTAAAACCTTTTATTTTACACTAACAACATAAATAGTTTAGTCCATGTAGCCGTATAGGAGCGAACCGCATTTACCGTGACGTCTTCGTTTGACTCTCGACGGTCTACATTTCTTTTTTTTCTGCATGCGTCACAAGATGATGAAACGGCGTACGACGTATATCGTCGTATTACAACCCGATAGTCTCCACCTTGTCGTCACATATGTAGGAGCGTATTGTGTTATAATTAATCAATTAACTGTTCGTGAATTGGGCGTTATACATTTTACTTTGAAAACTTCGCTTTCGATACTGTCGGGAGCGCGTGTTATGAATTAATAAAACTTTGGCCCTCTGGAAACGAAAGAAATTGATATAACTTAAATCTATAACTTAAATTGACCTCTCTTAAAATCTCACCAGTTGACGGTCCGTATTGAATAGGGTTATTCTTCGTCACATAAATAACCGCATCGATGCCGCAGTACGCACATTTGTCTAGACTTTTATTATGTAACTGACGTACAATAACTCATGATTTACAGGTAAGATACCGGTGATTTCATACTTGGCATTAGTCAATAGTTCCAAGAGCTCTGCGCGCGTCGAAACTATAATCGCTTCTGGCAGATTTTCGCGATCCTCAAACTTCCTCCAAAAAGAGGTAAGACACAGTTTAGCTACTTGACACAAATTACAAGTGGCGGCCCACCGATGTTTTGGTGATTACGGCAACTTTTCGACCCGCCTCTAGTAATCGCCTCTATCCACTGACTAAGATGAGAATCAGCAAGATATTCTATGTGATATCTCTCTCACTCTTATTTAGTATAAGGGAAGGTGTATATTCACTTTAAAAATAAATGCTTGATAAACACAAGCCTCGACAGTACGCTAAACTTAATTAATTCGAACCCTGACAAGAACTAATAAAACGTAACGATTGTAACAATTCTGACGAAGATAACAAACCCAACAGACCTATCGAATGGTATTTTTCTGTTTACCATATGCAACATTCACCTACAATATTTGCGTGACGCACAAAAATATGTTGCGTAACGGCAGCATCTCATTTTTGTAGAACCCATCTCTAGACAAACCCAGTTATACATGCGACGTGCTATGAAACTAGGTGTATAAATTACAAAGACTCTAATTACGTAAAGACTAATTACGTAAGTCACAAGTTGCGAATACCCCGTATGGTTGTACTATTTTACGTCTTAGCTAAGACTGTTTACTGTGACAGCCGATGTACAGTCTATCGTCTATTAGTTCATCAGCTATTAATGAACTCTCCCTCAAATCCTGTGTATCCTTATATGCCAATCTTGATATTCATTTCAGTATATACGCAGAAAATATGTATCAATTTCAGTTAAGCTGCCATTACCAATATACCTGTAATATACCTTTTGTTTCAAGTTTGTTTGTATTGCAAATGAATATTGCATTTGGAAAAAATAGATTCTCCTTGATAGTTTCGTTTGATATCTTGCATTCGTTTGGTACATTGAGTCAGTTAAAGTTTGATATTTTATTCGGTTCGTTCGGTTCATATAATTTGTCGGATTCGCTTGGTTCTTTCGTAAATTTTGGTAGATTTATTAGGTTCTTTGCGTTTGTTTGGTTTATTTGTTACGCCGGGTTTGTTTGTTCTGTTCGGTTCGATTGGTTTGCTGGGTATGCATTTGGTACGGAACTCCTCTGATCTAATACTTTTATAATCCTATGTCAGGGATGGCGAACCAATGTCACGCGTGCCATTAATGGCACGCGACACAATATTTTGGGCACGTCACTGATCACAAAATTCATTATGATGCACCACGAAAAAAAGTGTGAAGTAGATATTATATGATGAGCGAACGCGAGTGATCCCTACGCTACGGAATGTTCGGGCGCGGTGCGCGGGCTGTGATACGCGGGGTACGGTGAGTGGGATGGCGGCTATAGGTGGGGCAAGCGCGGCGCTCGCTCATTTGTTTTCGTACCTACAATCTACATCGCGAGTTTCTATTGCTAATGACGCATAGTTTGTTTGTGCATAACATAATAGTGAATTTCCTTGATATCATTGTATTTTAAAGTTTATTTGAGTTTTATCTATGATTTTAACTGTTATTTAATACGGCTAGTTCAGCAAAAAAAAACAAAAAGTGCAAGATAATAAGAGTATCAGAGAATTTCAAACTTGGTGGACAAAGAAATATGGCATGATTAGTAAAGGTGACAAGGCGGTGTGTGTTTTATGTTCTGGAACAGTGGTATGTAGAACATCGTCTGTGAAACGGCATTTTAAAACAAATCATCAATCCGTTAGTCAAAAAAGCGAACCAGAGCAAAAATAATTAATTGCAAGTGCATTGAAAGACAGAAATAAACAGTCAACATCTATGATTAAATATGTTCGCAAAAAAGTCATACAAGCGCGGCAAGTTACGCGGCTGCAAATGTCATTGCACGGCATAGTAAACCTTTTCAAGAGGGAGAGTTTTTGAAGGAAGCCTGGTTAGCATGCGCGCCCTCTCTTTTTGATGATTTCGATAATAAAGATAAGATAATTCAGCGCATCAAAGATACTCCTCTGTCCAGAAACACAATAAAAGAAAGAATCTTAAAACTGGCCGAAATGTAACAGATCAACAAAAAATTGACATTAGCTCTGCTTCTTTTATATCGCTATGTCTTGACGAAAGCACTGGCGTCACTAAATCTGCACGTTTAGCTGTTTTTGCTCGATATTGTGTTGGAAACGTCATTAAGGAAGAATTAATTGCGATAAAATCGTTGCTAACAACTACAAAGGGCACTGATATTTGTACGGCTGTTAAAAATTCGCTTGCTGAAAAAGAAATTGATTTGAAAAAAATTGTTTCCGTAACAACTGATGGTGCTCCAAGTATGGTGGGTAAAAAAAATGGTTTCATAAGTTTATTTCAAACATACGTAGGGCATTCGATTCTTCAATTCCACTGCATCATTCACGAACAAGCCTTGTGTGCTAAGAGTGGTTTAACATCTCTTGATAATGTAATGGCGGTAGTCACAAAAATAGTCAACCTCATCTCGTCGCAGGCTTTAAACAAGCGAAAGTTCGATGCTTTGTTAGATGAAGTCAACTCGGTGTACAATGGCTTACTGATGTACAATAATGTTCGCTGGTTGAGTCGCGGGAACGTACTTCAAAGATTTGTTGATTGCTTGGAAGAAATCAGACTGTTTCTGCAAAATGAGGGAAAAGTTGAAGAATACCCACAGTTGTTGGATGGTATGTGGCTTTCAAAATTGATGTTTTTTACAGACATATGCCAACATTTAAATAAGTTAAACATGAAGCTTCAAGGCATAAATAAAACAATTATCGTCATGATAGATCTCATTCGCGCTTTTCAGGCTGAACTGCAAGTTTTCAGGAACGATATTATCACAAGAAACTACAAGTATTTTCCAAATTAAAAAAATATATCAACGATTTAGAAATACATGAGAAACCAGACGAAGACCAAGTTACTGAAGAATTTATTTCTGTGATTGATTCTTCAATCAAAGAATTTTCAGCGAGATTTTCTCAGTTCAAAGAATTATCGGAAATACTCAAGTTTATTATGTACCCTGATGTGACGTCATTTGATAAACTGAATTTGTCCCAATTCGATTGGTTGGAAATTGAAGAATTTGAAATGCAGCTGATTGATTTCCAGTCTAGTTCAATATGGATTCAAAAATTTATTGAAACAAGGAAAGAGTTAGAATTAATTGAAACAGGAAGATTGACAAGTAATATAAGTGAAAATGCTAATAACAAAATTTTGGAAACATGGAATGCGTTACCAGACACATTTAATTGTTTGAAGAAGCTGGCTCATGCTATTTTAACAAAATTTTCATCAACCTATGCCTGCGGGTCATTATTTCCAGAGATGAATAACATTAAAGACTCGGTTAGAAATCGTTTGACAGATGACTCCAGTTCAGCATGCATTCTGCTAAAAGTAACATCTTACAACCCTAACATATGTTATTTGTCATCTAATCAGCAACAACAGAAGTCACACTAATTTACTTTAATTTAAATTACTCGTATAATTGAAACATTGCAAAATGTTCCTATTTTTTTGTAGTAAATAAAGAGTTTTGAGTTGATAGTATTTATTATTATTATTTTCCCAATAATCACAAAGTCAAAATTATTTGATGGCACGTCTATGACCTCATTAAACATTTCTTTAGAAAAATGGCACGTTGATACGTAAAGGTTCACCATCCCTGTCCTAGGTAGTACGAACAGAAATTTCGAGGTGGCGACAATGCTCAGAACGTATCACTGTGTCGATACTTCCGAAAAGCAAAGCTATGCTTAAAATATTGAATCGCTCTTTTGTGTATTCGTGTTAATGATGCAGGCCCTTTTCATTTCTGTCAGTTTCTGGTTGTATTCCAATTTATATGCATGCTCTCATTTTGGCTGGAGCGGTAAGTATGCAAGGTTCTGGGAATGAGCAACATGTCGACTTACCCGGTGCGAAGTCGATTTCTTTATCCTTGAAACGAAGGCAGCTTCCGTAAAAAAGGCCGAGTTTCTCGTACACGCCGGTCATCCTGCCCGTCTTGTTTGCCAGTATCTCTGCACAATGGAAAGATGTTCGTTATTATAGGGGTATCATAAATATTATTGTAAAAGTAGAGATCAATGTACTATAGTATGTCGGCATCAACCGTAAATATCGTGCAATTGATCGGAAATATGGAATACAGAATAGCTGAATACAGATCGTTTAAGCTTAAAATCTAAACGCTGCATCTACTGAATATACATTTGAAGAGTTTATTCATTTAAATGTTCGACTAGAATTAACCATTTTTTAAATAAATTTATACGAAGACGATTAATTGTTGCAAAAAAGTATTATTCTTAAATAACAGAGTTTTTGCAGATAGGTCCACAACTATGCATGAATGTGTCTCTTGAGACAAGTAATAATTTAAAGATTATCGATCCGACTAAAAAAATTAAGCGAATAAATTGTGCCATTCATGTTCTTTTACCCTGGTTTTAACCTGAGAACCGTGTCTTGACTTCACCTTTCTGCATATTCCCCAGGCCTGAAATTCAATTTCTACTCGCGTTCGAACTTTTTTGATGCTATCGACATCATCGTACTCTTGCACCGAGTATTTTCTACCGCGGAACCCATTCGCCTATAATGTCGAAGCCCAAATTCCGATTCCACACAGCGACGGACCTAAAACTGCTAATGTCACTGCAGAAATATTTATATTGTATACAGATATACAATGCATTTAGAGTGATAATTATAAAGTGGACACCAATTATTTAACGTCTTTGCGCAGTCGCTTAGCCATATTTGTGGGGTCCTTCTTGATGTATTTTTCAAGCCGTTTCTCAAGGACAATACATTTTGACCATGTATTCATAAAAATAATAAAAGGTGAATACCGAACACTTGGTGCCGATTGATTTGAGGACACTGATGAACATAAATAATTTTTTATTTATCGGTTAGCACGGAAAGCGCCGGAATCGCACCGACACACAGTGGGGCCGATTCCCGAAAAGCTAGTCAAAAGTCGAAAAATGAAGTTTCATTTTATAGGATTCAGAGTACATAGGTGGATAGAGTAATGTTTAAAGAATATAATGGAACATTTTATAAGGGCTAGTGAAGTATACCTGGCAAGTATAAGCCAGTACAAAAGAGACCTTCGCGCAAGTAATAGCTCGATCGTTCGAGCTCATATTCAAGCGTCATATTAAAAAATTCGTAGAAAATCGTAAAATTGGTGTTTCTTCATTCTGCAAAATAGAGGTTTCAGGTTGAAGAACGTAGTTTATTACCATATGCGTCGAAAATTATAACAGATACATATAAATTAATAACTAAACAATGTCTAAAGTAGAAAAAAATGAAAAATTATGTGCAATCATTCTAGAAAAACAGGGAAAAAGTTAAAAGTTCCGCAGTGTTCCGCAACGAAACAAGTTTTAAATTAAAGTTTGTACTGTTATGTAACAAAATTAGGAAAAATCAGCTGCAGCTAGCTGCAACTTTGTTTGTAGTGCACATTTGAATATAAAAAATTACAAATTCACATTAACCACTTGTTGCACGTTTTTTTCAAATAAATATCAGGGGTACAAATTGAAAATGCGGGTTTGATAACAGATGGCGTTACTAACGCTATACGCATCAGGCAGTACTGTGACTATGTTCATGTCAAAGCTACGTCTTATAGCTTTAATTTTCAGTATGTGTCAATTTGTCGCAGTGTCAAATTCATAGTTTTTTTGAGCTCTCAATATGTCGAGTTTCGTGCCAACAAAACAGCATTTGCGGGAAGTTTTAATTTACTTCTTTAATTTGAAGAAAAGTGCTGCTGAAGCACATCGATTGGTCTCCGAGGCTTATCCGAGTCATGTTCCATCGGTTTCAACGTGCGAGAGATGGTTTGTGCGGTTTAGAAGTGGTGATTTTGACGTTGAGGACAAAGAGCGGCCGGGCCAAGTGAAAAAGTTTGAGAATGCTGAATTGGAGGCAATACTCAATGAAGACTCGTGTCAAACTCAACAAGAGCTCGCAGATTCATTGGGAGTGACACAACAAGCCATTTCCCATCGTATAAAAGCCCTCGGAATGATCCAAAAGCAAGGACATTGGGTGCCGTATGAGCTGAAGCCGAGAGACGTCGAGCGCCGTTTTTTTGCATGCGAACTGCTGCTCGAACGGCAAAAACGGAAGGGTTTTTTGCATCGCATTGTCACTGGTGATGAAAAGTGGATCCATTACGATAACCCGAAGCGCAAAAAATCATATGGTTACCCCGGCCATGCATCATCATCGACGGCCAAACCAAATATTCACGGCGCCAAGCTCATGCTCTGTATTTGGTGGGACCAGCTGGGTGTGGTGTATTATGAGCTATTGAAATCGAACGAAACCATCACAGGAGCACTATACCGAACTCAATTGATGCGTTTGAGCCGCGCACTCAAAGAAAAACGGCCACAATACGAGCAAAGACACGACAAAGTAATTTTGCAACATGACAACGCTCGGCCACATGTTGCAGCGCCGGTCAAAACATACCTACAAACGCTGAAATGGGAAGTCTTACCCCACCCGCCGTATAGCCCAGATATTGCTCCTTCCGATTACCACCTTTTCCGATCGATGACACATGGCCTAGCTGACCAGCGCTTCCATTCTTACGAAGAAGCCCAAAAATGGGTCGATGACTGGATAGCAGCCAAGCCGGCCGAATTTTTTCGCGACGGTATCCGTAAATTGCCAGAAAGATGGGAAAAAGTTGTGGCTAGCGATGGACAATACTTTGAATAATTCATTTGTTACCATTTTTTCAGAATAAACGTTCAAAAATAGAAAAAAATCCCGCATTTTCAATTTGTACTCCTGATATAATTTTGTGAAACTTGTTACTCGGGCGTTTTTGGGGTCGCTGAATACGAATCCGGTGTCAAAAAAAACTAAATTCAAAATGGCGGATCCAATATGGCGGACGCAATTTTCGAAATCGATTGGATTCGCTTGAAACTTGTTACGCGGGGGTTTTTGGGGTCGCTGAATACAAATCTGGTGTCAAAAAAATAAAATTCAAAATGGCGGATCCAATATGGCGGACGCAATTTTCGAAATCGGTCGGATTCGCTTGAAACTTGTTACTCGGGGGTTTTTGGGATCGCTGAATACGAATCCGGTGTCAAAAAAACAAAATTCAAAATGGCGGATCCAATACGGCGAACATAATTTTCGAAATAAAACCACCATTTTTAATTTTGTTTTTTCTTGGCTATGCAACGTGAATAGTTCCGTAGTGTAGTGGCTTCCACGCTGGACTCGTACATTATTGTTCTCGGTTCAAATCTCGTGTAGGTGATTTTTTTATTTTGCATAATAATTATTTAATAAAATTGTAGTTAAATTAATTCAGCAATTTTCATAATTTTAATCATTATTTTAATGTTATAAATAACTTATTTCGTTTTAGAATATATATTGTTGGATTCTTGCGCTTGCTAATGGCATCAGATCCGTATATATCAAGCTTAAAGAAATTGCCACATAAGAAATAAAAATCCTTATTTCCGGAAACAATTGCTTTGCTTACTTCACCAACTGTTTATGCGTCTACTGATGATTCTATCTCTTCTTTTTCGATGTCGTCAGATTCTTCAGATTTTTATACAGACAATTCGACTCATGATGAAGACTAATTTTTATGTTAATATTAGAACAATATTCTTGTTAATATAAATTTATTTTTTGAATTTGGCTTTGTACTGTATTTCTCAAATAAATATGTTAGTATTTAAAAAATCGTGTTCCTTATTACACTTTCTTATATATTTGAATTATACATTTTTCGATATTTTTATAAATGATTAAAAATGTAATTACTTATCTGAAATATGTGCAAAATATTTCTTTTAAAAAAGAAAATCATTACTCTGTAATCCAAATACATTTATTTTAAAACTGTAAATCAAATTATTATACAGTAATCTTAAAAAATGTTTACTTAAACTAAAATAATTATAAATTAACTGTTTGAACATGTTAATTTTATTTCACAAAATCTATTTTGTTTCAGAAAATGATTTTAAGAAATATGTGCTTCAAAGAAAAAATTACTTGCATGTAACTGAAGTACATTCACTTCAATAAAAAAAGGAAATGTAACTTGTAAATAGTATAAAATAAGTCTTTCAAAAGTGATTTCAATCAATACAATTATAGATGTAAAAGTAGATGTTTTATAACTTTTTATCAAATATATAATTAACTTACAGATTTATAAAAAGTTAATAAATATTTAAAATCGCTATTTTGGATCTGCCATTTTGAATTTTGTCTTTTTCACATCGAATTCATGTTCAGCGACCTCAAAAACCCCCGAGTAACAAGTTTCAAGCAAATCCGGCCGATTACGAAAATTGCGTCCGCCATATTGGATCCGCCATTTTGAATTTTGTTTTTTTCACACCGGATTCGTATTCAGCGACCTCGAAAACCCCCAAATAACAAGTTTCAAGCGAATCCGGCCGTTTACGAAAATTGCGTCCGCCATATTGGATCCGCCATTTTGAATTTTGTTTTTTTCACACCGGATTTGTATTCAGCGACCTCGAAAACTTACAGAAACCAAGTTTCATACAAATTCGATAAACATTCCGTATTATAACTGAGTATTTTCGGTTTACTATCGCCATTTTGAACCCGCCATTTTGTTTTTTTACAATTTTGACTTCAGATTCGTAATCAGCGACCCCAAAAACCTCTATGTACTATATCTCAAACAGAAAGAACTACGTTTTCGACTTTTGACCAGCTTTTCGGGAATCGGCCTCACTGTGCGACACCTCGAAGGCGTAGGTATCATGAGTCTAGCACGATGGCTGCGTACCCAGCTGTCAAAAATCGAGGCTGTGGCAATCAGCTGTCAATACGCAAATTTATTCAGATTCAATCATCCAAAACGTGTTGCTTAAATTATTTTTAAAGCTTGTAAAGTATAATAGTGCAAAGTGTTGGTGAACTTGATTGTGAATATGAAAAAGTGATGCAAAATAAGGAATACGATAGTAAGCGGTAATGAATTTATTCTGAGGAACGAGCTAGTAAAGTTAACGAAAAGATTTTATTTGTAACGTCCTCATATCGCGACATAATAAGTCATTTTTTTAATTGAAGAAAACTTACAAATAGCCTGCAAACATCTTGGACAGCGAATCTTTTTTCTCATTTTGTTTGGCTCATTTTTGTCGACTACGGATTTTGAAGTCTAACTTCCATAATAAATTTTCTAATCTGCATGGTTACATTTTTCCCCGCGCAAAATCGAAATTATCTTTTAATTATTGCATAGTGTCATTACTTTATATTATTATGCACCGAATATTAACATGAATCCAAATTTGACCTTCTTTTGCAAGAAAGTTGTAATCGACTTAATGAACAGAAGCGAGAGCGATCATGTATCCAATAGTAATGATGAGAAAACTTCTAACTTAAATTTAAATGTAGATCTATAACATTTTTATATCAACCCTCTCTCTATCTCAGCTGTACTCCTTTAGTCATTTGTCATCAAATATTAATAATCTATTTAATTGAAAAAAGCGAAAACGATCACGTTTCGAATAGTAATGTTGACACAACATCTAACTGCAAGTAAAAACACGTGGATTTTACTGTAGTTTTCATCTTTATTCTCACTCGATCTGAACTGTTTTTCTTTGGGTACTTTTTGGCAATCACTCTTTTCTAAGCGAGCCTACTATTTTTGCCTTCCTGAAGGTGTGTCGTAGGTTGTCCGTCCGGAGTAATATCTCAGGGACTTTTAAACCGATATGGTTCTCCTTGATAGAGTTCCTTATTTTTGGTATAACCTCCTGGTCTATGGAGTTTAAATTAATTTGATCCAGGCCAAATGTGGAGATCCTAGAAAATATAATGATTTTTAGCTAAAACTACCACTTTTGTATCCGTACGGAGTCCGAGCTCACAAGGGATTCAATTGTCTTCTATACTGTTAACAAACATGATAGAAATGAAAAGTCCGACATAGTCGAAATCATTTCTGATAGCTCAAAATTTATAAATTGATATAAATACCTCATTTTTTTAATTGCAATTTCATGGAAATGCGTGCTGGACATTTTTTTACAATCACACTTTTCTTCATTTCAATGTGATAAAACTATTCTTAAAGTGAATCACCTGCCACACAATTTTTAGTGCGGTATTTTACAAAAAGGTTACTTAATTAAAAATATGTAAATAAGAAGATAACAATCATGATAATAATACAAATATATTAAAATAAAAAATAAACTAATACTCTGTGACGTATTGACCTACCCCCTCGACACACACAGAGCCTGCTCTGACGCACACCCACTGGGCACGCGACACAAGCGCTATTCACTAAACGTGACGAGACATAGCCACTGCAACGAAGATCGGCGCGCGTCGGCTTGTCCCGGAGAAGACGAACCATTGGTGCAGAAAAGTGATAAACACCTGACGTCACAGGTGTGGTATGTTCCTCGCTGTCAAAAACAAAGGGTCAGCAACCGACTGACCTGGCTAGATAGCGAGAGGAGCGCTGCGACGCCATAGCGGAAATCTGAAGAATTACTATTTTCTGCTAAATTTGAACCAAAATCATAAAATTGTGCCGAGAGGGAGGTGAGGCGGGAGGCGGGTATGGAAACCGGTACATCATGGCTTCGGTCTCGTCGTCGATCCGATATTTAACAGAAAATTAACAGGAAAATGCTTGAACATTAGTAGAAACTATTGAGAAAGACGCAGTAGCAGAATAGGACTCCTCAAAGGAGATTAATAAATTATTCTTCGATTTATTATTTGAATTTGAATTTTAAGATTGATTAAGATAAGAATTAAGAGGACTAAAGGTGTAGCATAAGTTTGCAGAGGACAAGGTTGTCCAAAATAGAAGAAAAATCTGTAAGGAAGATTCAGTAGAAAAATCATCAGAATCACCACGAGTTAAAATCTCATTTAAGAATAGAATTAAGCGATAAATTACCCGAAATTACAATAGAACTAAGGAAAATGCCGATAAGGAGTGGCCGATCCGAGACTCGGGGGGGGGGGGGGGGATATGTGAATCGCTTGACAAAAAAGGTTGTATTGGAAAGACAGTTGCTAAGAAGATCGTTGTAATAAGAATCCGCTTAGAAAACGAATGGAAGCAGAAATGAGAAGAATAAATAGCATAAACAATGAGTGCGAATGAAAAGAAATAAGGCTTTTGAGAATTAGAGATAAGAAAGTGTAATTAATAAAATAATAAGGAGAAATAGAAGGGGAGTGGAAAGCGTACGATGTGATAGGACGAGGCTAGGTAATAGATAAAGGAAAGAAAATAAAGGAAATGAAGGATATAAAGGGATATTTGATAAAAAATTACTAAAGGAGTACAATTGAGATTGAGAGAGGATAGAGATAAAAATTATAGTGATCCACACTTTTAAATTGTAGTTAGATGGTTTGTCATAATTTTCATCGGAGACATGATCATCTTCGCTTTTGTTCATTAAATCGATTATAACTTTCATGCAAAAGACTTAAAGAAGCACAGTTAATATTGTAACGTACGGGCTATCTAATAACGCGCGGTGCACACACTAAGGCATCGCTACCGCGCGTTACGCACACAGGGTAAGACCGGACTATACTCGGCAGCTCACGACGCTCGGTACGCACACAACAAAGCACCGCTACCGAGCGTCACTCACACAAGCTAGGCCGGCATATCGCGACCAAGTCCCGTTATTCCGTCCGAAAAATACAAGCAACGGAGTATTAAAAGGCCAACGACGATTTTTAAAAAGAAACTACCAGTGGGCTACAGGAAGATGGGCTACAGGACTGCCACCAACTATAGTCATACTGAAAGCATGGGCCAGCTGGAGGGGATTCTGCTATAAAAAGACCAGAATTTCGGCACTCGGGGAACAGTTTTGTTCGCAGGTCCCGCCAACGCAGAAGTCCAGCTACCAGGAAGGAAGAGCAGCCAACCTTCGCTAGGTGCAGCCGCACTAATATCTAGAGAGAGCCCAGCTGTGGTACCTGACGTACATTTGACGGAAAGCAGCTGAGTTGGTGCTGCGTCCGAGGTCAACGCACCGCAGACCCAAACAACAACAGAGCGGTCTATCTCTGTCTCCTTTTCTCTAATTCGCGTAATTCAACCTTTAAAAAATATATATCCACTCCTACCAACGGGCCTGTAGCATTGGAAATTGAACCACTCAGCGGTAGAATCAAGCGGCGGCCGGTTAGTTACCGACGATACGCATGCTAAACCAGTTACCTAGGGATCGCAACGAACAGATAGAAATTATCAAGCGGCGTTTATCCTTCTGTTGTCAAATCAATTTTAGTAAAAGAATACTTTCACATCAAGAATATATTACTTATCAACGTTTTCTCTCATACCATAGTCCATATTCATTATGAAACATATTCTTTAAATTCACCCGCGGACACGATTATAAATGCACTCGTGTGCCTGGAAATAATCTCTTGTAAGGCGCGTGGTAGCCAGAATACCAGAAGAAAGGGTTATATATTTGGATTCTCTATTGATTTCTTTGATGTATCACAAAATTCTATCTATATATATTTGAATAAACCCTACTTTTACCTACTACAAAAGCCTAAAATTACTTTTCTCCCTGCTCGAGTCCGAACAAGCCCTTTAAGGGTAATGTAAACGCTTAATACCGTTACAATATGGAAGGTGGATAGAGTTGAATTTACGGTCATATTCGATTTTTTAACATGATACAGAGTGAGGAAAAAAGTTGCAAAAAAATGACTTTTTTTTTCTTTTTTAGTCGGGAACTTTTATTATGTTTTGTATCAATTTAACAAAACAATACTTTTATTATCTTTTTTTATTGCAATATAATTTAACAATATAATTTTGTATGAATAAATAGTAATTGTGTCAACAAATAAACAACGTAATACAATGATCAATCCGTAATAATAAAACGTAGTGACACTGTGCAATACTTGAAAGATAATTCCATTTTTGCGAGGGCCAAAAAGTAACAACGCACATTGGAGAATTTATTATGGCAGTTAGACATATGAAAATTCCCAGAATCTAGTCAAAGATACGAAGGAAAAAACATTTGTCTTGCAAGATATTTACACGCTATTTGTAAGTTTTCTTAAATTATAAAAATTACCAATCATGTTACAATATGAATACCTTGCAATAACCTTGCAAATAACATGTTTTCGTTAATCTTACTAGCTCGTTCCTAAGAACAAATTCATTACTGCTCACTATCCATTTGGTTATTTTGCGTCACTTTTTCACATTCACAACAAATTTCACCAACACTTCGCGTTATTACTTTCCGAAATTTAAAAACAATTCAAGCAACTCGTTGAGTATCCAGTCCGAATAAATTTAAGTGCTAACAGCTGATTGACACAGCCCCGACGTTCGACAGCCGGGTGCACAGCCAGTGCACGAGATTCGTGGCGTTTGCGCGTATGAGGTGTTGGTTTGATTCCTACGTTCTTCGTGCTAACCATGAATAGATTGTTAAAAGTAGCTTCTTTGAAATAAATGATCTACATCAAAGTGTCCTCAATTAAATCGACATTCGATAGATCCGTATTCAGCTTTTAATTATCTTAATAAATATATTATGAAAATGTATTCTTCGCCAAATTTCGGATAACATTTCGGTTTGAAAATTCTCTAGCGGTCGTCACGCAGGCTGGACCGCTCGATGCAAACAATCGTGAGCTTGCGCTAGCTGCTGCAATCGGGCGACAGCACCTCACGTGGGAACATTGGGCCGGACGGTACGGTCTCTTCTCTTATAGCGTATGTGTTCAGCTCTACAGTTTTCGGTGCTCGAATCGTGTTAACCAGTCTTAAAGAACAGCTTGAAATACAGAGAACTTCAGACTATAAATCAGTTGTGAATTATGTCCGACTTGACGGTGCATCTGCATAAATCGTGTTCACCTTGTGCTGTGCCGTGCTCGGCCATCACCGGCGTTACCGCATGGCATTTGAACACCCGACTTTGCTCAACTTTGTGCTCACCGATTATTATAACCATGTGAAGTGTCGATACCGCTCTTTGATAATTTGTTATTTGATTAATTTGTTATTGATTATGAATAATGACCTTTTGTATTTTTTCTTTCTTGCTTTGCCTGTTAATTTGTCATGTGGTGCAATAAATGCCAAACTTTCTCAACATCTGTGCACTGCTGCCAATCTTGTTGTGAAATCAATTATTCACTACGCATCCATGACATGAGTTTCTCGAACATTTGATCTTTCGAGCCGAATAGTGCTGCCTGCATTGTGCTATATCGACAAGTTCGTGGACGCACTCGTAGACCAGCTCACCTCTTTGAAAAATTCTCAGCCCAGCTCGTCTCATCGGAGAACTCGAACTCCAGTTCACCTCATAGGAAGACCTCGTAGTCCAGCTCATCAGATCAGCTGCGCATAATCCACCGCTGTGCATCTGTCGACTCAGATATCGTACTGCTCTGCGAAGTATTTATTGATAGTATTTATATCGGTAGTACTCAAGGGTACCGAGCTAGCACGTTCAAAGAAGTGTGTTTTCTCGCAGCGCCATGTCGGCTCAGGTCGGTGATAGCATTGAGACAACTGCAAGTAAGAAGCTCTTGGCGTCACCGCCAACCATCGAAGCATCACTAACCCGGACAAATTCAAGATACAGCTTAACTGCACGACTGCGCAACAAACTCGTGATGATCAAAATGTTTACTTTAATTAATTATTGTAATTGTTGATCTTTTTATGTGTTTTTCATTAGTATTTGTTTGAGAATCTACGAGCATTCTCTTGCGCGTGGATGTATTGCTCACGGCAGGCTGGTCTCTGCAAGCGCTCGCTGCTGCCACGTGGCGGCAGCATTTTATAGGAGCGTCAAAGTCGCACTGTTTCAGCAGACCATGCAACAGCTCACCGCGTGCACGCGCTGAATGACAGCGTTGGCGACAACGGCTGTTTCAAATAAGCAGCAATTTTGACCAAAGCATAATTACTCTGGTCAGCTTGGTCTCACCTCGTGAATTGTACAGCTCTGCTAAGTGTTTTTTCTTGGCGCTCATTAGTGCAAAACAGTCTCAAGAAAAAGTGAAATTTCAATGAACTTCAAACGTTAAACTCACTATGAAAATTATATTGTCTACTCATCGGTGCATCAACATTTATCGGTTGCGTGTCATCTCGTGGTCTCGTCGTTAGCGTCACCCCATGGCATTCGCACTCAGGGCTGCTCAAGCAGTCTGCACCGATTGATATAATCGTGTGTGGCATTGATACTGCTCACATTCCATTCTCTCGTTTTTTGTATTTAAAACTGTTATATTTTTGTATATTAAATATAGTATTTTATGTATTGAAGCGTCCATTGCAAGTGTTACGTCAAATCCGCGCGGTGTTTTTACAAAAACCGACAAATTTAAGACGTGTGAAGCGTTTCGGCGTGAGTTTTCCGTACTCTGGTCAAGGAGAATGAATCCTCCCTTTACCACACCTGACAAGAAACACCGAAGACGCAAGCCCCCCTTTGAGTCTAACCTTTCGGAAAATTACTCGGGGCAGGGCTGAGAATGCTCGTTGATTATTCGCGTTAACCCGTCACTCGTCTCGATAAACTAAATTCATAAATTACCCCGGGGAGGAAGGGATTTTAGGTGGGAAGGGAAGTGGTAGGTTACTTTCACTTGGGGAAAAATTTACGGAAATATCAGATAAAATAAATTAGAAAAAATTGGGTTATTACTTACGTTTGGTTTTCCTGGTGAAGTTGTTTCGCCGGTAACCGATGCGTTGAAGGGAAAATTAATGGCAATCGTTTGTAAAAAATAAAAATCGTTACACTCGATGAATCGTGAAGCTGTTAGAATTTATTCAAATAACCGAATAATTGATACACGTACGTTCGCTATTACCGTGCACGAGCGATCGTTATTTCTCGACACAATATACTTAACGCGATACTTGTGGTTCGATAAAACAGTAAAACGAAATAAACAGTGTGGACTTGTACAAAAACGGCAGAAAACAATTGAATTCAATTTCTTCTAAACTTTAGATAAATTCCGTATGATTAAAACTGAGAAAAAGTAAATTCGAACTGAATTTAGACTGTTCGACCGTTTTTATTTTCAGTACTCACTCTGGACTTTGACTGACTCTACAGGGTGGGGTTCCTCCGCGGTAATTATCGCCAACGGGCTGTCTACTGACTGCCCGGCGACTGACTGTACTATCAACTGTATACTCTTGGTGCTAACTGCTAACTGCTAACTGCCTTTTTTCGGGCATTTTCCCGCCCTTATATAGGTCCTGGAGGGCTTAATTTTCTATGCGGGGGTTTCTTGGAATTACAATAGAACTCGGACTTTGGACTTTATCGATAATCCATTTTTTCTTATAGCTGTGACGTCATCGTCGTTCGACTCTTTTCCTAAGTTGCATGCGAGGCGATACCACATGTCGTGAATTAGTTGAAGGACTATTCCTTGCTTCGGTGGCACGCGTCGAGATACAGAGAGAGAGAGAGAGAGAGAGAGAGAGAGAGAGAGAGATAGACAGGGAGAGCGAAAAGCGCCTTGGTCACGCAGCGAGGTGTCCAGGGTTTCGGGCCACGCTGAGCTGTAGATCCGAGTCGCTTCCGCTGTCCCTTTTATGACTAATACCGAATATAGTTCTTCGATAATGTTAAACTTATTTTAATTCTTAATAGCGTGTAACGCTATATAAAACAATATATTGGCTTTTCGTTGTTCGTTAATGTTTAATTTTCATATTTGCAATTATTTCTCGTATCCTTTTAAGTAAGCATTTCTTTTCTGAGTTCGTATCATAATTTTAGATTAAAATTGTTCATCAGTCCAAATGATTCTATATCAAATGGCTGCTTAGATTCACTCTGGGTCGCAAAGTATTGTAACGGTATTTTTACGATAACATTAAATTTTATTCTTCTGAGGGGAAGAATTCGGGCTCGAACACGACGATAATTAATTTTAGACTTCTATAGGAGGTATAAGTAAGGTTTATTCAATAAGTTTTATAGAATTTTGTGTTGTGAGGCTTTTTGGCGCCTTTAACCGTACAATTTATCAGTGGTGTTTGATTGCTCTGATGGTTCCACGCTCTTCTTTACCCGCGAGATTATCAGATTCTCGACTTCTGCGCTGAGCGGTGGATATCTCAACTAGGCAGTATCGAGCTCAGCCGTCTTGATCTTTTTCCCGCCTGGCTGCTTACGTGCTGTCTGCTGGGCTTGCGTCGTTGTTGCTGGCGCGTCGGTCAGCCGGTATGGACGCCGGGTCTGTGTCCGCGTACGCGTCGTTTTATTTAATAATCAAAAAACGTTGTTTTCCGTGTTGTTCCGCGTTCGGGCTCTTCGTTTATTATACTCGTGGCGTCCCCACGTAATTTCAGTGCGTTTTTATAGTTGTGATCGTGATCCCAGTTCGCGATTTATCTACTTCGTGTGTCTAACGATGACAGTTTCCGTCTCGCGATTTTTCAGTGTCCCTTAATTGTTTATCAATTATTTATCGGCTCTATCCAGGGATCTTCGATGTTGGACGTGGACGTTTCTGTTGTTCTTCTCTCTTGGTGAGTTGGTCTTTGAATTTATCGTTCTCTTCTCTTTTATGTCTATTGAGTAGTGTCCTCCTAATGCGACGCGCTTGACAGTGCTGACAAAAATTGTTTCCCTCCTAATTATTTTTCTAATTATCTCAAAATTCTGAATCTAGTTTCTATTTGTCGGGCTGACTAATGCCCTCCTAATTCTATTTATTAAATATTTTTCCTAACTTCCTTTCAACTTTTGACTCCAAAGCCCTGTTGCTTTTTGATGCGGTAACTGATTTACCGAGAGTCTCAAGTTTACTGTATCAAGTCTCGGTGTTATAATTTTTCTAAATATTGTTTGTTTTTCTCCTTTCTTTTTCTGTGTTATTCCACTTTTTACTTTTTCAAAGTTTCTAATTTGGAGACCTCTAGGTGCCACAACCGAGTCTTTTAAAGGTATCGATACGCTGTGTTCACAGTACTTCTTAGAAACTATCTGGACTTATTTGCTAATTATTCTACCTAAACTTTCTTATACTATTCGCTTAATTCTCCTAAACTAAACCCTAATTATTTATTTTAATGCCACCAACTTTCTCTTCTTAATCTGGCTTTTTAGAATATTTCTTGTTCTATTCACCCGGTCCGATACTGTCCGCTATTAATCTTTATATTTGTTCCTCCACTAACTTGCACTGTATTTTTTTATCTGTTAATGTTCAAATAAATTTGTAGGGCTCACTCACACCCTTTTCTGTTAGAATTCTTAAATTTAATATGAAATTTCCCGATTTAGCAAAAATTTCTACTGCTGTGCACCAGCGAGTTCTGACTTTGTCGACTGTTGAAACGAATAAGAGAGCTTCCTTGGTTTGCAGCTCGCTTTTATACCTTTCTCTTCTTTCCCACTCTCTTATTTTAACTCTTCTTTTCTATTGTCTCATGTGATTTCTTTTGTTTCAGCGAGCCCCACCATCCTGCCCCTACATCCCCTCACTGCCCGAGCGAGGCCAGCCGGTCGCTGACCCGCTGTTTTTCGACAGCGAAGGAATGTGACAGGCTTCATCCTGTTTCGCGGTGTCGACTGGATTTTGCTGAGCATTTATCATTTCTTACTTATCTTCTTACATCTCTGATTTTCTCTGAATAAATGATTATTTTCGTAGGAATTTGTGCTTTATTTTATTTTGTTTCCTTTTATCCTTTTCAGGTATAATCAATAAATGATTTTGTTTATTGGTATTTTGTGTTTCATTTTATTCTGACTTTATTCTGTTTTTCTTTTATGTCTTTTAGGATTGTGACTACGTCACAGTATATGTTCTATAAATATGTATTGTTGAGAGGGAACACTCCTCGTCTTATGGTGTTAACACAGAGAGAGACGAGAAAGACGGCATCGGCTCGGGTGCGACCTGAGGGCGTTGAGCGGCATGCTCCTACGCCAACAACCGCTACCGTAGCTTCGAGTCGTCTTTGCCATCTATCCGATGACTAATATGAATCGTCTTTTCTTATTCTATCCTATTTTAACTCTGATTATCTGTATGGTATTATTTCTTAGCTCTTATATCGAACTTCCGTTTAGGAGGTTTATTCCTTTTAAATTATTGATTTACTTATTAAATATATATATTCCATAGTTTAAGTATTTACTTCATAAGAAGTCCAAATCTTTGCTACGATTGCGCTTAAATTTTTATTTAAACGTTCAGAAATTCTGAAGAAATGTCTTTTGGGCTTTTGCTGTTCTGTTGTCAAAAACAAATTCCAATTTTCTATCAATACCATTAATAAGACATAGGTCTTCGCGTAATATTATTGTTTATTGCATCATTCGCTGTAGCATATAGGGTCTTTTAAAGCAACGAAAACGTTGCCACGGCAGTTAGTCTATCTTCGTGTAATATTCTTGTTTATTGCATCATTCGTCGTAGCATATAGGGACTTCTAAAGCAACGAAAAGGTTGTCACGGCAGTTGGTCTATCTTCTTGAGCCAGATATGGTACATGACAGGGGGAAGGAAGTGACCACCCGACAGTAACCAATAGAACACGCGGACATGAATCAATTAAAGATTTCGATGACACGCGCCGCCAATGATATCCACCGGCCGTAGAGGGAAAATCTCTTGATACGAGATTCAAGTCCCTCTACGCTGGCCGTTTAGAATGGGGCAGTGGCCTACCAACTCTAGGTTTTTTGTTGTCAGGTACAGTGGTGAACCTGGCCGTCCATTCCTGGCGTGCACCATGTGTTCCCACTGCCCTGCCTTGGTGTACCTGCAGACCTCACCCCTCCCGCCGTCATTATACCTGTATAATCTCTGGTAGGTATAGGACTCGACAACGATGCAGGTTTATGATCTTCTTTAAAAGAAAGATAGATATTGGAGCATGGTTACGTCAGGACGTAACACCTCCCCCCTTAAAACGATTATTAGGAGAAACCTAATAATCGAAATAACGAACGTGCAATTACTTCTTTTTGTTTTTGCAATTAGTAAATATTATTATGTTTTTCTATGTACTGAATTGGAATCTATCATTGGTGACAGCTTTCGTTGTCTCTCTTTTGAATTTACTTGTAGCAAAGAGATGGTAGACATAAATATACGCATTTGTTTTTTTTTTTAAATATTAATATGCGTAACTTGCCCTGAATACAGTTTACTGATTAATTACACACTCGTAGGGATCTATTTCCCGGATTATTTTCCTTTTATATTAAATTAATTGATTATTTCCATTATTAGACTACTTGGTTCTGTTTCGCATTTCTTATTTGTTTAATTATTTCTTACTAAGGTACTTTCGTGTTATACGTCTTTTCCTAAATTCACCTACTTCTTTTAGTGATAGTGCGATTACATTTTTAAATTACTTGATTTAATGTTGTTCTTTCTCAGGCACTTGATGTGGTTAATTGAATTCTAATGGTGCCGATGTATTGCTAAATGTGTATATATAATTTTTATCATACGTTTTTGATGCATCATTGTTAGCGAAAAAGCTCTTGAAGTTCTTGAAGTTCTTGAAGTTCCTGAAGTTCTTGAAGTTATTAGAATGTTTGAAGTTCTAGTGGTTCCTGAAGTTCCTTTAGGTTATTAAAGCTCAGAAATTCTCGAAGTTCTTGAAGTTTTGAAATTTGTTGAAGTTCTTTGCGATATCGAAGCTCTGAAGTTCATGAAGTTGAATTTCTTCGGATGATTGAAGTTTTAGAGTTCTGGAAAGTCTCGATGGTCTCAGTGGTTTGGTCATATGTAATATGTTTTATGTGGTCCGGTATAGGTGCAGACTTCTTTCTTATGATGCCGCAGGAGTGTGTAAGTGTGGCTCGTTCGAATGTGACATTTTCTTCGTTACTCCGAAAGTGCAGCCAGGAAGCTCAAACATGAGGAAGAGGAGGCTTCTGGGCAAAAGAGGGGATCGTCCTCTTGGCCTTCGTCGTTAACTTCTTGCTTAATATTTCCTATGTTAAATTTTATAACTTTTTCCGGTGGGTCTTGACTTGGCGAATTCTTTGAAAATTCTAAGTTTTCTTGGATTTCACGAGGTTCTTTGTATTCTTCAAGAATGTTGTCTAGGTATTCCGGTAAGGTCGCCATTGGAGGGTTCTTCAAAACTTTCACTAATTCCTGGAACTCAGATGCGGTGAGCAAAGGTTCGAGTGTATCTGTTTCCTTATTCTTATATGGGTTTTCGTATAGATCTTCTGGTGGATTTTGATTTGGCGATTTTTTTATAGAGTCCAATACCTCTTGAAACCCGAATGCGGAAAACGAAGGTGTGAGCGTAGGCGTTTCCTTTTTTTCTTCTAGATTTTCGTAACGACATTTTAAGTCTGGCTCTAGCTCTACGGGTTCCTTAGACAATAGAGAATGGTTAGGGAGTTCTTTATTGAGTAGGAGTGGAATGCTTGAACCAGGGAGTTCGGCAGAGTCAATATTGGATTTTTGAATTTTTATGGGTTTGGAAATTCCCTTTTTTCGGTTTCTTATAAATATGAGTTCGCCCTCATTGGATTTCTTTGTTGTATCGTATTGGATTTTGGACAGGTCTTGGCTTACGGGAGTTAGGGTATTACTTCTCCAAACATACTTAGTTTCCTCTATTTCGATGGATCTGGGCTTTGGTAGTGCAGCTGCGTGTGCCCATATTCGCAATCATTCTTTCGGTAAAAGTCTCTACTCAGGGGGGACCCATGCGGTCGTCAATCCTTTCTTGGGGGTTTTTATGAATAGTTTCCAATAATGCGTCAATTTTTGTAAGTTCAGTGTTTCGTTCAGCGGCTCCTGATTGATACGAATGTGTAATTGCTCAATAGGTAGCTTCCGGGTCCATGAACATATCGGCCTAATAGAATCCGGCCAACCATGCTGGCCAGGTATTGGTATAAAAGCCACATTTTGCTATGTGGGAGCCAAGATGTTATTGGTCCATTGGTATGGTATCTGTCCGATGACAATTCTTTCGAATGGCCGACGGCGTAATTGAGTTATCCAGTGGTCCAAAATCGTTAGTTTAACAGCTCTCCATTCCGGAGGGACGTAGAGTTCAAAATTCCTTCCTGCCGTATCTAGTGGGATTTTGATTTTCCAATAGCAAAATATAGTCTCAGTACCGGGTACCGGGGGATTGGATTGAGAGGAGTGTTGGCGAATGGGTAACTTGTACTTGTTGAGATCCCATAATTCTCCCTTACTTCTTCCATTGAAAATTGGTAGCATGTTGGTGCTGAATCAGGTAACAACAATTAGGCATTATTGATGGTTCTCGTTTGCTATATCCAACCCTTTTGTTAGTATTGTTATCGTGGTTAGTGAGTATAATTGGCTATTGTTAGCGATAGCGTTATTATTGTTATTATTGTTATTGTTATTCTTATTAACATTGTCGTTATTATTGCTGGTTGTCGTTATTCATTTTTTTATTCGTATCTTCCTTTCCTGCAGGGATTTCGCAGGATGATGTGGAATGATTTTTCAAATCTGGGTAGATATTCGGAAGTAAACCAGACGTAGATGGTCGTGGATCGAGGAACGCAGGCAGGACGGAGGGCATCTTGGGTGGTATACATGAATTTTTTGTTGCCCAAATGAATGATAGAGAACGATTTGGATGGCTGCGTTGTTTGTTAGAGGGTAGTGGACGATGATCTGGAAATACATGCTGGTTTTGATTCTGGCCAACAGGAGCGGGTTTGGGATAACGATTTTCCTTCAGTGTGTGTATTCGAGGATCAAATTCAAAAGTTACATTTTCGAAAGGATATTCTTCATTCCCAGCGTTAGGGGGGGTCAAGTTCTGGTAAGTGGGAATGGGAATATTTTTGTCTTCGTCAGGTGAGGTCGGAGTTCTGGCTCTCTGCCCCTTCCTTGTTCCCTTATTTCCGGGGTGTTGGCTTAAGTGTAGATAGGTAGATGACGGAATCCCAAATGGATCCGAGAAGGTATATAGACCACCCGTAAATAGAGCGTATCCATGGATGATGGTGTCGAAAATAAATTTTATTATACGTCTTATTAAAAGCATTCCAATTAAACCAGCACTAATGTTTCCAAATATCGATAAGTAGCCCCATGTCTTAATCCAAGTGTTTTTGATGATTTTCTTTAAAGAAACTTCGTCAAGTAAATTAGAAATTGAACCACCCTGTGTAATAGTGGGCTGTCCGGCTATACCTCGGGCTACAGAATTTAAAATAGCAGGTCTTTCAGCAGGAAACATTATATGATCTCTTAATTCGTCAAGGCCCCTTTGAGTGTATATGCCACTGGTGGCCAAACTATCGGGGTTGCGATATTGCCAAGTTGGTGCAGTAAGGTGTTTTACGTCTATTGGGATGCATTTAATGATGTGCGCGACTTCTTCGGCTAGTAAGTAAGGGCATTCTGTAGTACTTGTCTTTCTATATTACAGCGTTGTATTAATATATCGTGGTACATTTGTTTCATTTCTTTGCGAATGTGTTTTTCCACCTATACGAATTTGGAATTTACGTAAGAAAAAATGTCTAGGTTATTTACGTTGACTACCTCTCTTTTTATAAAAGGATTATTTTTTTCAATTTCTACAATAAGCAGTTTGGAATACTCGGTAGGTATTAGCGTGTATCCATAAATTGAGGTTCTTCCTTTGGCGGTGAGGGCGAATACAACTTCTCCCTCGGACATAGAATAGATAGTTTGCCGAAAATGAGTGTGGACGTCTACCGTTTCGTCAGCGAGTCCTTCATAGAGAAGTCCGCACCTATTGGATTTACAGGAGTCTTCGGGTAGGGGATTCCAGTATGTATCGCCGCCGTCAATATCGATGCATTGGCCCTCATTTAAATCGCATCTTACTCCTGATTTTAAGTGTATTTTATTGGATTCTACGCTTACTTCAGCTGTGTAATCCCTTAAAGTTATTTTTACTGTTCCTTGGACGATTACTTCGTCCCAGTTACCATAAGGGTCAGAATAATACACTCCCTGGCAACCTCCATCAGGATCTATTTGACCGGCTAATGTCACTGGTCTAGTAGTGGTGTAATTATGAGGAATCCCTGTAATCTCAGTTTTTCCGACTTTCAAGGAACCATCATGATGCATTTGTCGACAATTATCATGTGATACTGTATCTGCGTAAGCGTATTGACCGTTAAGTACTTCCATCGTATGTGAGAACATACCACATTTATGGATTTCTCAATAGATTTCGACTTTACATTGAATTACTTGGATAGAGCTATACTGATTAATCTGTAGTAGTTGTATATATTTTTTCGTAACGTCAACTTCGGATTGGGGAATATCGCATTCTCCTACCTCTAATAATGATAAGGTAGTGATGTTGGTAGCAGCTCTTCCACAATCGTACCCGATCACCCCCAACACAGTGGATAGGCGGCAAAGAAAACACAAGCTCCATAGTAGTGGATACGTAGGGTTCATCATATTTTTCAGGTGGGCCGTTTTTCCTGGAACGGGGGAGCGCGTAGTGGGCATATACAAATTTCCCGACGACGACCTTATTCTCTCTCGTCTTTTGGACATTGAGGACTCGGAGGTTCTACCGTCGATTTGGTCGAGATCACTCGAGACCACGTTGGCGTCCATCTCTCGAGAACCCTGGACGGATGAGATGTTAGTTATCCTGATCGGGGGATTAGCGCTTCAGCGGTCGGAGCCGGAGTCTACTCGTAGGGCTATTTTATGGGGTTACATGATGAGGATCCGCCAAGGTTTTTAAAAGGTGATTATTTTCAATTTATTATTATTATTATTATTATTTGTTGCAGATCAATGCGTTATCAAGACAACTTTCTTTATTTGATATTATGACAAATTTCACTCTTACTCGTATGTATTATACCTTCTAAGAGAGAATAAAGAATAAACGGATGATTAAATAATTAATTTAAATCATTTAATTCAGATTTTTTATTGAAATAACTTTAGCCGGCTCGGGTTTACTTTGGTCCGTTTGGAAGTAAGGAAGCTTGTATAAATGCTTGGTTGGTAAGCAAGACTATTATCACTTCTTCCAGGCGGGGTTTACCAGGTGTTCTTGTCGAATGAGGGGGGGGGGAAGAAAAGCGGATAGTGTTATACTAGAGTTTGTGTTACCGAGTCTGAAGTCTGTTCGATGAGGTTAGAGTAGGGGTTTTGCGTTATTGTCGTGGTTACAGCCTTAGGCCGTCTCGGTGGTGGGACGTCGTAAATATATTCTTTTGGGGGAGTATTCGAGTTATTCAATGGTTTAGGATTAATTGATGCAACGGGGATGGGTAAGGATGGTACTTGGTATATAATTTCTTGAAGGCGTATTTCGGTATCCGGAGTTTCCGTAGATACATAGCTATGAGAGGCATAATCTTCCTCTATCCCTGGTACTGTTCTATATCCTGCGTAGGTTTTGCGGAGAGAGAGAACGCAGTTAATTGCAATGAAGAGACTTAGTACAGTCATTAGAATTATTCCTCCAAAAATGAGAATTTTGACAAAAGTTTGTTGCTTAGTTATAGTCAGCTGGTGAGTATCGGCTTCCGCCAGGTAACATTTTATTTCGGCTAGACTAATACCGAATGGTAAGGATCCCGATTCTGTCAGGGGAAATGTTGTAGGTGTCAGAGTGGACCAGGGATTTGCTTGTAGGTACAGTTGAGGTTTCTTTAATAGAGCCAATAATTCTGCAAGGTGTAACGGAGTCTTTGGTTGGAGCGATTTTCCAGGTGTTTCCTCAGACAAGGGTGATCCCAACATGGTTACATGGTCGTTATTAACGAAGCATCCTGGGGATATTCGCATGATTCCTCTTCCCCAAATTTCAATTTCTTGAATTTCACTGTTACAGTTGACGTACATTTCTTTCGGTTCCGGAAGGGAGTATAACCATTCCTTGGTCGCCTCGAGTTGCTTCCAGTAAGGGTTCTGTTCTTCGATAATTCTGACATTGCAGTCGTCATACACGTTGCTATTTTCGTTATTCAAAATCATCACTTCGCATATTGGGTGAGAAACAGCGTCAAAAATTATATAATTTGGTATGCATATTTGGTAGGTGTCTAACCATAAGCATTGTTGTAACTCGGATACGCCAAGCAATGCATATTTATCATGTTCTTTGGAGAGCATCAAATACGTAGCTCTTGGGTGGACATATGCTGTTCCTTCCGTGGTGTTGCTGATGATTTGGGATATAGGAAAGGGGTTAAGCTTGTACAGAGAATACAGGTTAGGATTTACCAAGGGGATGTGTATAATAATGATAATTTTCCCATCGTAATAGTTTGCTGAAACTCGAGAAATTTTTAATATGGTACTTGAGTGTATATCTGTTAATGGTATTGGTACAGCAAATTGTGATTGACTCTTTTATGTCTCGAATAACCGATTCCCAGGTAGCAAGGTTCAACAATTCTGAGTGGAGGAGTCCTAATTTGGCGTAGTATACGATGTCCGTGAGGGTTCGTAGACTGGTGAGGTAAGCATCGGCGACCAACTCGACGTTCTTCCTCCATTCCAAAAGACGCGTTGTGTACAAAATGCGGGGGTTGTTTTTCGTAAATACTTCTCGTGCCATTTTCCAAGTTTGATTATAAATTAATTCCATAACTTTAATTCGGGGATTGATTGTTCGAAATTTTGAGTTTATTATGTGCGTTCGATTTTCCAACAGGATCATGATGTCTTTGCGTTCTGATTTTACATAATTAATTTGAGCATTATAATAGTCAATTTCGGTTTCAGTGGGTGTCAAACTCAGTGTTTTACGAGCCGTCCCTATAAAATCCAATGGTATTCTGCCCGTGTCAGCAAAATTACTGTATCCTAATTCCCTGGCGAATGACAGATACTTATTGATTTGCGTGATCTTATATTCTATATCTTCCTTATTGATATAAGTATTGCAATATTCGCATAAGAAAGGATAGCAATCTCTTTCCATGGTGTCTAGTGGTAGGTCGGCAAAGCAGGGTTGATGATTTTCGAGCGGTTGTAAATCCAGATAAGTGATTAGTTGCCATTCTGCTTGTATTAAGTACGTGTCTCTTTTAGGTTCGTAATATAGTCCCGCTTCGTCCTCTATTTTTTTTAGCTCGATGTTCGGCAGGCACATACCTCCTTTGAGGGTGAGTAGGACGAGGATGAGCAACATTTCCTCGGGATGTCAGTCCTCGAATCACAAATATTACTGCTGTCACACACACACACATATATATATATATATCTATTGGTGTATTAGATGCAATATATATATAATGTGTTTCGGGTACTTAGTGCGTTTAGTGCGAGTGCGGAGTGGGGGGTCGGGGTTCTAGCATGGGTGTACGAGGGTGCAGTTATTAACACCTCTCGTTATAAGCGAACCGGCTTGGTTAGGAGGACTTAAAAATTACTGGGAGACTAAAGGGGGTAGTGTAGGTCTTTTGAGTATACGGGATTAGGAATGTGGGGTCTTGGGAAAGGAAACAGCTCAGTTCGAATTCGAAGCTTTTCCTGTACGATTTTTTATTCTTGTACGTTCCGTCGGTGGTGCTAGATCGATTCTTCTGTTACTTTACGTGTGGGATCTTCGAAATGGCTCCTTTGTTGGACTATAATTTACGTCGTATGTTGGTGGTTTATATAGATTCGTTGATCGAGTATCAAAGTGATAGTTTTTTTTGTGATCGGTTTCCAGACCGTGAATTTCCCATACCGAAGAAGGATTACGTGCAATCACTACGGCGGATGTTGATTCATTTAAATCGAATCGGGTGAGTCTGTGATGACGTGTGATAATATTCCTTGTTAAAATAACTTGTAAATTTATTTCTCTTTATTTGATTACTTTATGGAGGAAATCGAGTTAGAACACAGTTGTTTTATTATTGTTATTATCATTATTTTGACTGTTGTCTAGAAGAGGTATATAAAAAAAAGGAATTCTTAATTAAATTATTCGTTGCTATAGGTGGGAAGAAGCGCCTCTCGTAGGAATTGAGACTTTCAATTTGCGACAATTATTTGAAATGGAACCACTATCGGTGTGGCTAAATGTGGGATCTGCAGTACTGTGGGTCCCAGAACATTATAATATTGACGGGAGCTGGTTGGCGACTTTGACGAAGGAATCTTGGACAGTCGAGATGTTGGAAATTGTGCTGGAGGGGATGTCGCAAGGATATCCGGAAGAATCTAACGCTTTCGAAGCTATCTCTTGGGGGCGGCGTCAAAGAAGGTTCTTGGGCAATGAGTAAGAAAAATTATGGTTATTTTGCGTTGGTACTATAGTACTTACTTGGGGATATACGTACATTTTAACAAATTATGTTTAATATTCGTATTTTTATTCTAGATGGGTGGAAAACTAAAGATCGTTGGGATTAGAACTTCTCTTTCGTTCTAGTTCCCCTCCGGGCGGTGTATCGTCCCATTAACCAGAGGAGCCATGAATTCTCAATTTTAACCTTGTAATAAGAAAGAATGAGGTGTAAAATTTTTGGAGAAAAAAAAATAAATAAAAAGGAGAAACAAAAATATAAATGTGGATGTTGAAATATTGCCGTATAATAATGATAAAATAAAAAAAAAAGATTTTGGCAAATGCAAGCAAGCAATTTCTAATTTGTGTTGGTTTGTTTCCTTTTAACGATTAGTGGGAATGCATGTCAGAGTGTGGGTTACTTCTAAATGGCATATATCGCATGTAGTTTCGTTTCTTTTACAACCAGAACACAGATTAGGGTGTAGGCAAGGTATAAATATGCCTTCGCCAGGTCGCAGTCGGCAACATCGACATAGGTCGAAGTCTAGTAGCGTGTCGTTAGTGGTCGTTATTGACAAAGATGATAAATTCAGTGTTTCCGACCAGGGAGTCGGGGGTCGAAAAAAATCGTTTCTGTCAACAGGAGAGGGTGATGGGGTAGTAGGGCTACGAGGCGGCGGACTGGACGTGGCCAGAGACCAACCTGGGTATTGAGTGGGTGGGGAGATCCCCAAAGTCATATGCAGGTACCGACAACTTGGGTACCAAAAAGCGTGCTGCTCCCAAGGATCGTCTTTAATTTCCCAATTTCTCATCATCGTTCCACAATGAAAACACGTTACTTCGTCTTCTTTTCCCGAAAAGAAAAATCCGGCGGAAGCCAATTGTAACGCGTAAATTTCGGGCCAAAATGTGAAACTTTCTAATCGTTTTCTATAATTTTCAAAAGCTGGATACGATGGGGTCAATGAACTTCTTATAGGAGGTCTGTCGTCGTGACAGTCCGGGGTCGCGTTGACTCTTACTTCCAGTCTAGAGTCGAAACGTTCCTTGTCGCAAGGAAAAGGAATCTTTCGTGGGTCCTCTCCGATGGGTACGTTTCCGCAGGGAATACTTCGTACAAATCGGCATTGTTCTTGCCATCTACTGTGATCCTTCATAGGGATATCATCTACTTCCCAATTTTTAATAATCACTCTACAGTCAAAGCAACTAACTTCGTCATCTATTCCAGTATAATAAAACCCTGCTGCAGCTAGTTCTGCAGGGTCTAAAAATGTAACTGGCCAATTATGATAGCTGTCTAAACGGAATTGTTCGAACAAAAATTTTCCACGTGGCCCTTTTCTTGACATGATTAAGGTATGAATATGCGCAAGATTCGCAATTTATAGTTTAAGAGTAGGAAACGTTATTATTATTATTATTATTATTATTATTATTATTATTATTATTATTATTATTATTATTTTCGTTGCGACTATCGTTGTTATTCTTAGTCTATACGAAATATTATTATTATTACTTTATTTTATTTTATTTAATTTTATTTTTTTCTATGTTTAATTATGAGGATTAAATTATTTATTGATTCCTAAAACACTAAGGTATCTCATATGTCGCAACTATTGTTATGAAAGAATTATCATTACTGTATCTATCAAAATTTATTTTTATAAGACTATCAATACTATTAGCATATTACTATCGTATTATTGAAGTATTATTATTATTATTATTATTACGTTCTTTTTACTAACTTTACTTCTGTTTTTCTTTTGTACGTTACCCCTTTAATAATTTGTTGCAAGGTCTCGAATCCGGTCGTGGTAATTTCCAGAGTTTCCCAGTCTGTCCTTAAAGTAAAAAGTCCAACTTGTTTACTTTGGAATACTACTGCATTCTAGGGTCTATGTTTGATCTACTGAAAAGCCAAGCCTTTCCTCAATAGTAATACTTCCACACGGTTGGTTTAAGTGAAATACCATATTTCCTAAAATTATACTTGATTCTTGTTATCAATATTCTTATCGTTACCTATTAGAGAAAACATATATGGATCATTAATTAAAAAAAAATATATATATATATTTCTTTTTCATTTATTAATTTATTATTCTTTTGAGTGTAACTTAATACTACCATATAGATGTGACTGATTAATTTTATAGTGATGCAAATCTTTAATATTCTTAAGTTTGTTACTATAGCGTTAATACTCTACTAGTTGAATAAATATTCCTTAATGAGACTTTATTATTCCTGAATCAACTTTAATTTAATTTAGCCTTTATTTTATTTTATTTCATTTATTATTATTATTATTATTATTATTATTGAAATTTTTATAACAACAATCACTTAAGACAGAAACTTACAATGGAATTTTTGATTTTCTTAATCTATTTGAGTGTACTATCACGTCTCATTTTGGAAGTTTAATACGTACATTGCCTTTTGTTAATATAGCTGTTATTTCATGTGGACCAGTGTAGTGGTCACCAAGTTTTCCAGGTTTAGGTCCTTTCAACAAAAATACTGGTTCGCCGATTTTAAATTCAATTGGATTTATTTTACGATCTTGATATTGTTTCGATTTTTCCTTGGATTTAATCAAATTTTCTCGAGCCATTTCTTGTATATCATGAACTTGCGTGACTAATTGGGTTAAATAGTCGTCGTATGTAGCAATTTTCTCCATATCCGATGGTGACATCCCAGAGGGGACTCGGGCCATTTTTCTGAACACCATTTCATAGGGTGTGTGCTTAGTACCTTCGTGTACATTTGTATTGTAATTATAAATAGCCATTTCAACCCATTCGTCCCAATCGCTTTGCTTCGTCGTAAATTGTTTGAGATATTCTCCAAGTGCGTGATGAGATCTTTCTAATGATCCATTGGATTGGGGATGAAAAGCGGTGGTTCTAACTTTCCGAATTTTAAACAACTTCGCTATTTGCTTTAAAAATTTACTTAAAAAGTTGCTACTTTGGTCAGTAAGCACTGCCTTAGGCGATCCAAAATAACAAATGAAACGTTTGACAAATATTTCTGCAATAGTTACTGCTTTTGCATTAGGTATAGGAATAGCTACCGAATATTTTGTTAATTGGTCTTGAATGGTCAATATATACTCATTCTCCTGTTTAGTTTTCGGTAAAGGGCCTACTATTTCCATAGCAATTTTATCAAAAGCGATGGCAGGAGTATCCGTTATGATCATTGGCTGTTTAGTTTTTATGCGAACTAATTTCCTTAATTGACATTGTAAACATCGTTGAATATATAGTTAAACGTCAGTTTTTAGATTTTTCCAGTAATACTCGTGACGGATTCTATTGTATGTTTTGCTGACACCTCTGTGTCCACCTATAGCTGAAGAGTGCATCTCCTCAATAATTTTTACCTGATCTTCTACGAGGGGTTGTCTAACTAGCCCGTTACAAATAATAACTTTTACTTCACTCTGTGCAAAAATTAATCGAATTTGTGCGATAACATTTTCCCAAGGTATATTCAAAATAAAATCTGATTTTGCGATACTAATAGTTGGGAGTGATAATTTGTCGATTAAATGTCGAGCATTTTTCAATGTTTCTACTATGTTTCCTAAGATTAATGTGGGTCCTTCACCGGAACCGTCGGTGATTGGTAGGGCTATATTGAATCTATTACTTCGTTTTGCAATTGGTTGAGGCTTTTTCAACTTTAAATTTTTTTAATGTGAAAAATCGTTATTATCGCAGAGTGCTATCGCTCCTCTATCAATAGGTTCACATTTGGTAGAAACAAAATAAACCAGGTTATCTCTACGAGTATGGAATAAGTCGCGTGATTGTTTAATGTTGGAGGCTATAATCCTTTCTTTGGGAGGTTCACGAGTTTTTGTTGCTTCGAGTTCGAGTTCTTCGTCGCTCGAGGACTCGGTATCTCTTACTTCGAGGCTTAGGGGTACGTTTTCTCTGAGCTAGCACGCTCGTTTCGTTTCGGAAGTTATTAACGTCGAGCATAGTTTCATCGGTCGACTCTTTGTGGCTAGAATAGGTATTGCTTGTAAATGTTTCTGGATATACTATAGGCTCAAACGTACCTGGGTTATTTACCGAAGTATTAGGTAAATCCACCTCGTCTTCTATACGCGCCTGAAACGTTTCGTGGTCGGATGATATTTCGAGTGACCCATGAGGGAAAATAAGTTCCGTAGGCTGCTCGTTAGAGTCAACAGATTCCCGATTCCAATTACATTCATCTATTTCATAATTGCGTAATGTATGATTCTGGTAATTTTCCATAATATCCTCATCATCGTCAGATTGTTCTTCTAATAATCGATTTATCTCTGCATCCGTCAATTGATGCTTAGTCTTCGTACGGTTGCCAGTTGAAGGATTTATTTGAATAATAAAAATACCGTCATTCGCGGTTGTTTCATTAATAGAATTTCTCGAAAGTGCATCCCCATTAACATTAGTTTTCCCGGCTTTGTATACTACATCATATTCGTATTCCGCGAGTTTTAGTCGCCAACGCAAGATTTTTTAATTACCGTCTGTTGCCCGTCGAAACCATAGCAATGGCTTATGGTCGGTTACTACAGTAAAATAATGCCCATATAAATACGGCCGAAAATGAAGTATGGAATATACTATAGCTAATGCTTCTTTTTCGTACGTATCGTATCTTTCTTCTACCTCACTCAAAGCTCTAGAGGCGTAGGCGCATGGATGGTCGTTGTTAATTTCTCCTTGTGAGAGGATGCTACCGATAGCATAACCCGACGCGTCCGTAGTTAAAATGAATGGCTTAGAAAAATCGGGATATTGCAAGACTGGAGCGGTACAAAGTTTTTCTTTCAATATTTCAAATGATTCTTGTTGTTCAAGTCCCCATTCGAATTTATTTTCTTTACGTAAGAGAGATGTCAGGGGTTTTGTGATCTTGGCGTATCCTTCTATAAACCGCCTATAATAACCTGTTAGTCCCAAGAATTGTCGAATATTCTTGATATTTTTAAGCACGGGGTATTCACGTACTGCTTCTAATTTTTTAGGGTCGGGACGAACTCCATTGTTCCCGATTATGTGTCCCAGATACGCGACTTCTCTTTGTAAAATTCGCATTTATCCGGTTGCAATTTTAAATTCGCGGCTTCTAGTCGTTTAATCAATTTGCGATATATATTCTCATGTTCTTTGAGACTGCGAGCATAAATAACAATGTCGTCCAAATAAACAAATACGCCTTTCCCGAGGATCCCACTCAACGTGAGGTCCATGGCTCTTTGAAATGTGGGAGGGGCGTTCCGTAGCCCGAATGGCATTCTAACGAACTCATTTATGACGATCTTCAACTGAAACTTCAATTTGATGGAATCCCGACGCTAGGTCAAAAACTGAAAAATACTGTGCGCCTTCTAACTGATCTAATAAATCATCAATATTTGGTATGGGATACGCATCAGCGACTGTCTTTTCATTCAGTGATCGGTAGTCGTATACTACTCTTCATTATTTATTACCTTGAGAGTCAGCTTTCTTAGGTACCACCCACACAGGGCAATTGTATGGTGAGGTGGAGGGTATGATTACTCCCTTTTCGAGCATATCTTCAATTTGTTTCCAGATTTCCTCTTTAGAGCACTCAGGCCACCGATAGCCTCGCGTATTTATAGGAAAATCGTCTATTGTGGGGATACCATGTTGCAATATAGTGGTACACGTTAACATATCTCCCGGTATTTAATATAAATGAGAACTTTCTTTTAAGAAGGTTTCAATACTTTTCCTTTCTTCTTTACTTAATTCGTCGAGTCTTAACAATTCTTTGATTTGGTCAAATCGATTGTGCATTACAGCTTCAGATATCGCGTAATACGATCTTTCGCGTATGAAAGGCGTAATTTTGTGAGAAATATTTGATATACTGAGTTTCTGTATTAAAGAAATGTCCATGAATTTATTCCACTTTGAATTATACTTTTGGGTTTCGAAACTTGTTTCTTTATTTTAATCTTTTTTAATACTTTCTACTTTTGACGATTCAAGGGTACAGATCGTTTGTACATTCTTTAATGATTCACAAATTTTTTAACTGGTATTCTGATTTGATTCGACTTTTGTAGGTACGAAGGTTTCAACAAGTTCTTGACAACAAAATTCTTTATCTTCTCTCATCATTACTAAGTGCGATGTTTCAACACAATTGATTTTATTTTCTGCTGATAATGTAGTCTCTATCGAACTTGGATAGACAACGCTTTCAGCAATAACACAATTATTAATTTCTTCACAAGATTCTGCCCTTTCCATAGGCACAGTTTTCCTCAAAGATTCTAAATCGAGCTCCTTTAGTTCTCCATCGAGTGCTGCCCGTTTCGTCGGCACAGTCACCCCTGTGAAGCGTAGGCGAGACTCACAATCACTACAATTTCCTTCCGTCTCTATCGAAGTCGGATAGACAACGTTATTTCCTTTAGTACAATTATCAATATCTTCCCGAGGTTCTGTCCTTTCCATAGGCACAGTTTTCCTCAAAAATTCTGAATTGAGCTCCCTCAGTCCTCCATTGAGTGCTGCCCATTTCATCGGCACAGTCACCCCTGTGAAGCGTAGGCGAGACTCACAATTACTACAATTCCTTTCCGTCTCTATTGAATTCTGATAGACAACGTTTTCTTCGTGAATACATTTATTGAAATCATCATTATTCGACCCGTTATACCCCATTGGCATCTCTGCTTTTATCGAATCTAAAGAAACAACACTTTTTCCGTGAACACTGTTATTACAATACTGAAGGGAGTATGTCCTTTCCATAGGCACAGTATTTCCCAAAAATTCTGAATTGGGCTCCCTCAGTCCTCCATCGAGCGCTGCCCGTTTCGTCGGCACAGTCACCCCTGTGAAGCGTATGCGAGAAAGACTATAATTTCTTTCCGTTTCTATAAAATTCGGATAGACAACGTTTTCTTTAGGTACATTTATCTTTACAGGTTCCATACAAGTGATATTTTCAATTAGATTCGACGTGCAGATTTCCGTAAGGCTTTGGGCTTCGTGTTGCAATTTCTCAAATTTTCTTTCTACTTTTACTTTCCAATCCTTCGTACTCAATATATATTTTTCCAAACCACTTTCACAAGTGACTTTAATTATTTCCATGAAATTTTTTATTTCTTCTTTTACATTTTCCAAAAAATTTAAAATATTCCCTGAAGAATTTTCAGTATCTCTGCGGGGTATTGTCTCTACTGGGAGCTCAATCTTATCCGACAGAGAGAAATCCTCTTGATCGTTTCCTTTTATATTGTCTTTATTTTTTAAATGACCCAACCCCTTAGAAAGCTCGGAATTCTTTTCCCCTTTACTTGAATCGTTTCTAGGATTTTTTATTTTTGTTCTATGAATTAGTTGCTCCGATGACACTAATTCTAGTACCGGTACCTGGACTTGAATCGTATGCTTATTGCTATTAGTTACGTAAATATAAGCTTTACCATTATCATTAATGACGAATCCGCTTTCTATGTTTATACCTTCACCTGCATCCAGGGGAGGCAGGTAGCCTTCCCGTAAATCCAAATTTTTTACTCTCACGAAGCACAATTTGGTGGACTCTGCAGAGATAACAATAGTTTCCTGAGTTGCAAATGGTATTCTTACATTCTGCATTTTCAATTGTCTTTTCTCGTAATCAATTTTCACGTGATTGCCGTCGAGGTATTCCGAACCCAATATACCAGCTTCCTTTATGGGGAAGTTATTGTCTACAATATGGAAAGTAGCGAAACGTCCGAAAATTTGTACGGTAATATTACCCAAAGTAAAAATTGAATTTGTTGTGATTCCATTTAGTTGAAGAATTTCTCCGCGATTTATAGAGATATGTTCACTTACAAATTGTTTCTTTAGAATGTTTGGACCGGCTCCTGTGTCAACCATAAGAGTGACAGGAGATATTATTTCCGATGCCGTTACCGTAACCGTCGGGACGCTACTTTCTCGATGTAGTTGTACATAAAAAATTCGAACTACCCGCGATTGGGATTCTCGGCTGTGATAGCAATTACATGGATCGGATGCATTCTCTGCGGGATCTCCCCAAGCGCACCCGTACTCAGAAGACCGCCGCCGTTTCCCGAATTTTCGTATTCATTTTCTTTAATACGTCGGACGGGACATTTCCGTATAAAATGACCTGGTTGTTTAGAATGAAAACATTCCCTACCCATCTTGGTGGGTCTAACATCATTATTATCCAAATTCCTTCGGTTATCAAATCGATTGTTAATCAACGGTTGTGAATTATTATTGCGAAAAGGACAAATATGGGCTCCATGGCCCTTTTTTTTACATATATGACACCGAATGTTACTTGAATTCTGATATTGAAGATTCTGCGGTACCTGTTATCGTGGGAAGGACATCAATTTAGGGGGGGGGGGGGGGTCGGAGGGTGTAATGATAATGAGTATGAGTAAATTAGATCCGGCTCGAAGGACCAAAAAATGGTATGATAATGAATGTGAGACTGAGTTTGAAATTATTTTTAATCTGTCGACAGATAGCAAGTCGATGCATTCACATGTAGCATGTTGAATGACAGATGCGAATAGTAAGATTAAGGATCCTGGTGACAAGTATAAATGATTAAATGCACTCAGTATTTAACAATAATAAATTCAATGTCTATTTTAATTATATAACAGTGATTGCATAAAAAAATACCTGGTGAATATAACAATAAATGTAGTTTGATTTGTTCTGGCCTGTGTGTTGATGTACTGGCGGTGAGTAGGTTCTCAGGCCTCTGAGTTGACTTGTTGATTCCGTGTGGTTGATCCTGGTGATGTGGTCTGATTGTAGAGCTCTAGTAAAGCCACACGGCAGGCTGGTGAGTGTTCTAACGCCAATGAACGGTGCGAGGCCGAATGGCGTCTCTGCTGCCAACGAACGAACCACGCCATTGACGTTTATGTGAGTGCTGCACTAGTCCTGTTGGCTTGCTGTGATTTGCACTGACACTGATTTGACACACGGGTGATTTGACCAAGAATGTAATACACTATAATACTGAATGCAAACAAAAGTGAGTGGAACGAATGAATATCTCTGTGAGTTTACGCGGGAACGTGTAGCGCGAGCGACTCTAGTGGAACAATGGCCACATCCGTCGACCACGAGGCAGAATATCAAGAGGGCGGACGTGCGTCACAGCTTGGTTGAGTTGTGATTCGCCGCCAACGATGGAAAGTGAGCCTTGTGAGCGGTCGTGCCGCTGGGGCCACACTAGCAGCGTTGGCCGCTTGAGTGAGCTTCGATCGAGGATGTGAGTTGATGGGCAATGTGCTTGAGTGCGCGGTCGATAAATCGATATAGCATACCTGCGAGCTATACCATATGACGCGAGGCGTCATATGATTGTGAGTGTAGCGTGTGCATGAGTTGAGTGTGTGCTTGGGAGGTGCGAAAACTGAACAACGCTGTGTGTGTGTATGTGTGTGTGTGTGTGTGTGTGTACATGTGTGAGAGAGTATATTCGAGAGACAGGAGTTTAAAATCGCTTCGGCAGGAGCGTAGATGCCTACAACAGCTGCGGTGGTGAGTACATAATTTTATTCATTTTTCCAATTATGTGTACACCTTTGCTCCATCCTGCTCTTATCTCTACTCTTCCTTGTTCATCGGAGTACCCACACCACCTCACTATACCATCTCCACGTTACCGACACTGTTTAAGCAGAGTGGGTATCGCGGCGGTGGGAAAGTGAGGTGGTGGGGGTAGTCGCGTGGTGGGGGGATGCGTCGGGATAGGAGTGGGATAGAGCAAAGGTGTACACATACTACTGCTATAGAAGCATCACAATGGATATACTACAAGCCTTTGTCATCCCTCACGGTTAACGGACCCCTTGAATATGTCAATGATTATTGTAAATATTAAGGTTATACCAACAAGTGAATTACAATATAACGTAGCGCCTGTTAATAACTTTCTACATAGCCTTTTTAATCATGTAGACGTATATTTTAACCACAAGCTCGTGGCACCGCCAAACAATGCATACCCGTACAGAGCATATACTAAGACGTTACCCAATTATGGGCCGGCTGCTAAAAATTCTCAGTTAACGACCGTACTATGGTACGCTGACACACCTGGTACGTTTGATACTCTACCAGGTACATCGAATAGCCTCAATATTGGTTTGAATAATCGTGAAAAGTACATAAAGATGGCCGGACTCCAAATAAGATTGGACATTTACACTACGATGTTTTTGATCAGGGTAAATTTCTGCTGAACGGTGTGGAGGTACGGCTACGACTTGCACGCTCAAAAGACGATTTTTGTCTTATGGAGAATCCTACGGTTGGTGTGACACATAAAGTGCGTACCAACGAGGCTACATTAATCGTCCGTCGAGCAAAAATTGCACCAGGCGTGCTGTTGGCTCATGACTAAATGCATGCAAAAACAACCGCAAAGTATCCTATAACAAGGGTTCGGGTTAAAGCTTTTACGATGCATAGCGGTATCATTGGCGATACTCTGGATAACGTTATTCTAGGTCAACTGCCTAAACGAATAATTCTTGGTTTTGTGAATAACCGTGCATTCAACGGTAGTACAACGTTAAACCCCTTGAATTTTAATAATCATTCGATAAATTTTCTGTCTCTATACGTCGATGGTCAACACATACCTAGCAATCCTCTTCAACCGTCGTTTGGTAGTAACGAAAACTAGGTAGATAGTTATCACACACTTTTTAGCGGTACCGGGATACACTTTTAGAATTAGGGTTTAGATATTACCAGGGGTGACTATCCAAAAAGTTACTGTCCATATGTCTTTGATTTGACACCTGACTTATCAGTAAGTTGCTTCGGTCACTCGAATTTCGTAAGGCACGACAACGTAAGGTTCGATGTACGGGTTGCAGTTCTACATTAAATGGTGTGGTATACGCCGAATATGATAATGTAATGGAAATAGATTCCACACGGCAGATTATTACAGATTTTAGTGCGTAAGAGGGAGCCACATGCGATACTGTAGTATTTAAATATCGTCTACGCAGCCACACCTAGTATCAGTCTACATCAAACCCTCATAATGGACGTTATAGTGAAGATTCAAGCACTCCACTATGCAAGCAACCATTTTTTGCCAAAGGAGATAGCTGTGACGACTCTTCAAAAAGAACATTATGGTTGCTGGCTTGTCGCACGGCCATACGACTTTGATGGTCTGAGAGTAGGTTTCTCTGCAGCTACCGGTACGACAGTCCGATCGATACCTGCAAGAGTACGAGATCGGATGGAGGCAGTCGACCCGAGGCACCGTGAAATGGAAAGAGCTCGACGCCAGTATAAAAGGCTGCAGCGCGAGCACAATCGAGGCCAACGTGAACTCGATCGTGAACTCCAGGAGGCTGAAACGCCGTCGGCAAGACGAAACCTCGCGGACATGCTCAACGAGGTAGGTGCGGACGAGTTCGAACTCATCCGGTCCCTACGGGAGCAAAATGCCGAATTGCTGCGGAGGCTGGAAGGAACTGGGTTGGAAGAACACCCGATACCACGTCCGCGGTCGAGGCAAACGCGATTCGAGAAGCCGGAGTACCCTGCTGCGGATCCTGTGTTCTAAAGGGAGCAACCGCAAGTACCGGAAACCCGGGGTCGGACGCTCGACCTGGGGCTGGCCTTGAAAAATATAAAGCACTTCGACGGCAGCAACGCTGACGAGCTAGACGCCTTTATACGGTCCAGTGAGACCGCTTTCAAGCGAGCTGCGCCCGGTGGCACGAGATCCTGTTGGAATTGGTACTGAGCGGGAAGCGCGAGGGTAGGGCGGCCCGAGAGATGAAGCATAAAACCGTCCTCTCGGTAGCACAGCTCAATACCGAGCTGGAGGCCCTGTACGGGAAGCGAAAGTCACTGCCCGCGTTAGAGGTGGAATTTAACTCCCTCCGGCAGGGCCAGGGCGAGGATATCGCGGTATATGCCGCCAGGACAGAGCGTATCACCGTGGATATCATAGAAAAGCTTTGCGAAGAAGCCACTACGATGTCGGAAATGCGCATCATTGAGAAAATAACACGGAGGAGCGCCCAGGCCAACTTCGAAAATGGACTGCATGGCCAGGTCCAAATTCTGGTGAGATCTCGTTACTACACCACTCTCCACGAGTCGGTACCGAGAGCCATCGAAATAACCAACATGGTGCAGCCAAAGGGAAGGGTAGGTGAAGCATTAAGCCACCCCAGAAGATCCCAAGGTGCACCATCCCGGCAGAGCGAGAATTGTTTCACCTGCGGGAAACCAGGGCACGTGGCTCGAGATTGCACCCGCAGATCGGGAAGAGTGAGCCTACCAATGCCCAGCGAAGGTAAATCCATAAACCACGTTGACGTTGTATGCAACTATTTCAAAAAAGGGCCATTTGTGGGAAGACTGCAGAAAAATATTGTCGCAAAACCAGAGCGAGCCAACTCAGTCTTTGCAGCATCACCGACGTCCAAGGGACTCCGGGGGCAAGGGTGAGAGGTCCACGGTAAATGCAGGTACAAATTGATCAGATACCGATGCCAGCCAGCTGGGAACGATGAGAATAAATACACTCGCGGCCCAGCAGAGACCCGAGCGCAGGAGGAAAACGACACAGCAGATATTGCAGGTAACGCTGCCGGTGTCCAGCGCTACGGCCAGCGACTCTGACATCGTCGCATTGTTGGCCGTGATCGGGGTACTTACCCTTAGAGCGGACACCGGGGCCCAGTGCAGCATACTGAAGGAGGGATGCCTCAAGCCCGAAACCATGGTGAGCAGGTGCTCCGTGGTACTGCAGGGTGTGGCAAGTTAAAAATTCACCCCCCTCGGTATAGCGAAAATTGTGCTGGAGACACCGGCGCTAAACGTGGAACATTAGTTCTACATAGTCCCGAATAATGTGCCGCTAGGGGTCAATGGGCTGCTAGGAATGGATTTTATCAAGTATCACAAGGCCGATATCCTGCACGGAGAAACGCTGAAGCTGTACGGGCATTGCATGCCGCTGCTGGACGGCACGACGAGGGTATCTCTACCGCCACGCAGCAAGACAGTCACCTATACCGCAACAACGAGCTCTCTTTCTCAAGAGTAGAGCTCGAGGACGGGGTCATCATTGGTGCCTGCGTTACGCTGCCGCGTGGTACTAGCTGTGCAATCAACTTAATAAATGCTACCGAGCAAGTGGTAGAGGTGCAACGCCCCGTGGTGAATCTCGAGCCGCTCGAGGAAGCGGTAGTAGATCAAGCGGATGAGGCGACCGCTATAGAGGTATGCTGCCGTCAGCGCCGAGCGAGGGGCCGACCGCCTCGCACGATTAGCCAAAGAGCTCGACACGGCAAGCCTCAACGTCGAAGAGCGCAAAGCGCTAAACGAAATCACATGCGAATACGAAGACGTGTTCCACCTACCAGGGGATAAGCTGCCATGCACGCCTATAGTAGAACATGTGATACCCCTTAAGGATGGGGTGCAGCCCATTAAGGTGCACGCATACATGCTCCCCAAGACCCACAAGAGAGAAGTGGAGAGGCAGACCTGCGAAATGCTTGCGGAAGGCATTGTCCAACCCAGCCGGAGTCATAGAACGCGCCGCTGCTGGTTGTAGCAAAGAAACCTGACGCAGCCGGGGTGAGGAAAATCCGCGTAGTAGTGGACTTTCGGAAGTTGAACGAAGCCATCATCGGAGACTCATACCCACTGCCCAATATTACCGAAATATTGGACCAGCTGGGACGGGGCCGATACTATACGACCTTTGATCTCGCCTCTGGATTTCATCGAATCCCGATGGCGCAGCAAGGTAAAGAAAAGACTGCATTTTCCACACCACAGGGCCATTTCGAGTACAACCGCATGCCATTCGGACTCAAGAACGCTCCACCGACTTTCCAGAGGTTGATGAACTTCGCGCTGGCTGGACTAAAGGGAGTTAAATGCTATGTATACTTAGACGACATAGTAATGCACGGCAAGACCTTCAAGGAGCACAATCACGGGCTGCGAGAGGTACTGCAGCGGCTAGGAGAAGCCAGATTAGCAGTGCAACCGAGCAAGTGCCAGTTCCTGCGCAAGGAAACGCAGTACCTCGGTCACATCATATCGGAAGAGGGTGTACGTGCTGATCCGAAGAAGCTGGAAGCGGTAAGGGAATTTCCAGTGCCGAGAGACGTAAAAGGAGTACAATCTTTCCTCGGACTAGCTGGCTACTACCGGAAATTTATCAAAGATTTCTCGAAAACCGCGAAGCCACTCACAGAATTAACCCAGAAAGGGGTTAAATTCGAATGGACCGCAGTAAGAGATGCTGCCTTCGAAGAACTGAAGACAGCCCTTACCACAGCACCAATACTGCAATATCCAGACTTTACGAAGCCGTTTGTTGTAACGACAGATGCCTCAGACAGGGCGCTCGGCGCAAGCTTATCGCAAGGCAAGATCGGGGACGATTTGCCCATATGTTACGGGAGCCATGTCAAAGGCCGAACTAAATTATACAGCGACGGAAAAAGAACTACTCGCAATATATATGAAATAGTCTGGGCTCTCGCTCAATTTCGACCATATATTTATGGTACACGATTCACGGTAGTGACGGACCACCAACCGCTCACCCGGCTGTTCGGAGTAAAGGACCCAAGTTCGAGACTAATGCGTTGGAAAATAAAATTGGCGGAACACGAATTTAACGTCGAATATAAGGCCGGAAAGCGTAATACGAATGCAGATGCGCTAAGCCGTATATTCGCTACTACAAAGGCCCGCGCGAGAGCCGAGAACGAAGTCTGTGGTCCGGACAAGAACAGCACCACGGGGCAACTCGGCGCAACGAATGACCGCACAAAGCGGAGGGCCGAAGATACCCCTTACAGCCGTGGTAGCTCGCCGGAGCCAGAGATCGAGCTCGCCCACGAGACAGAAAAGGACAGCATGCGCCAGGTACGGACAGCCGCACAAAGCGGAGAGACGAGAATACCCCGGGTCAGCCCGGCAACGAGGCAGAGCGAGAGGCAGCGCCTGCCAATGCTACAGACAAGGACAGAGAGATCTGCGGCGTGCATGCAGGTCACTCTACTGAACCCAACAGCCTCGCCGAAAAGCGATGCGGTCGGGGAAAGGGCAGACCACGCAAGCTACATACGTAAGACACTGGTAAGACTGCGAGCATCGCTGACATGGACAGAGCGAGCCCAGCACAGCATGGCGGACCCGCGAAGCGCGGAAGGCCGCGAAATGCAAACGTTGCAAGGCCGCTCGAGACAGAGAGCAACCCAACGGCGGACTAACGGTGGGCACACCGAGCGAAGAAACTGGGGACAGAGCACCGCAAAGGCCTGCTGAGGCAGCGAGGTACGGCGGGGCCCGTGGCCCACGAACTTCCAGCAGCGCGGACGAAGACAGCGTTATAAAAAAGTATAGCGACTGACGCAGTGGCGTAGCCATCCCTTCTGCCGATGACCGCCTGAAAATTATTAAAGAATACCACGACACCCCCATAGGAGGGCACCAGGGTATACGGCGTACGTTGCATCGGATCCGGACTAAGTACGACTGGCCCGGCCTGAGAAGGGAATTGGAAAATTACATACCGTCCTGCGAATCCTGCCAGAAGAATAAAATCAGGAAAAGGGAACGAGTGCCGATGACGATAACAGACACCCCATCAAGGTCATTTGAGTAGTGGACATCGTAGAACCGCTACCAGAAAGCGCCTCGAGAAAAAGATATATACTTACCATACAGGACGCGCTCACAAAATACAGTGCAGCGATATCACTGCCGAACCAAGAGGCTTCGACAGTCGCTAGAGCACTCGTAGAAGAATTGATTTGGGGATGGAATGCCGCAAATGATATCAGATCAGGGCATGAACTTCCTCAGCTCGACCGTCGAAGAAATGTGTCGACTGCTGCGAATCAAGAAGATACAAACGATGGCCTACCATCCGGAATCAAATGGCGCATTAGAAAGATCGCATCGCACCCTCGTTGAGTACCTAAAAAATTTCATAGATGAGGATCAAGGAAATTGGGATGAGTGGCTGCCGTATGCGATGTTCACGTACAACACCACTCCACATACGGGGACCGGACTGTCTCCCCATGTATTGGTGTACGGACACGAGGCTGAGTTGCCGACCGCCGTGAAACAGGAACCACGCAGCACTTATGCCTACGATGACTACGTCCATGAGTTACGCGAGCGATTACGCGCCTCATGGACTGTAGCACGAGACAACCTGGAAGGCGCGAAAAGACGGTCGAAGACTACGTACGACCATGGCGCACAGGTGCAGGAGTACCACGTCGGCGAACGCCTACTTCTCCGTGACGGAACGGTGCGAAGGGGGCGGTCAGCTAAGCTAACCCCGATGTGGATGGGACCTCACGAAATAGTAGAGAAGAGGCTCCCCATCAATTACGTCGTCCGAAAGGGACGAAAAACTTAGGCGGTGCATGCAAACCGCCTGAAGCTCTTTATCGAGCACTAATAGATCAGGAATATATGAAATTATGGTTAAAATGTGGAAAAGGAAAAGGACTTACACTTTAAAGATAAACTATATTGACATTATTCATAAGTGTTTATACAGAGACGGCTCAAACCCAAGTGCCTAGTCGCGAGAGTGGCGCACGTTTTCCAGCTGCCAATCTCGCTTACGTACACCAGAGTAAGTGGGGAGGTTTATCGTGTGTGCGTCCCCTCTCACATTCGTTAGCGCACTGTTCAATATACTTAGAATATTCGTACGAATACAGAATAAATGTACCATTATTTCAACAATTACAAAAATTACCTATAGCTAATTAACAGATTAATTAAAGCTAAGATTGAATGTGGGTAAGAACCTCTCAGAGCGCAAGGTGGAAACTTCAATAAACCAAGCAGAGTTGGTAATAACGCTATATAATTGAGACAAACAACAAACATTTTTCGATTTAGCATATAATGGTCGACGGCCTTGGAAGCATCAAGGCCATCATAGGAAATATGGACGCTGCCGATGCCCAAAAGCTCCACGAAGAGATTGCCAGAATAAAGGCCTCACAGCAGACCCTGCAGAAAGGGTTGAAAAACTAAAAATAAGTGGTAAGGACCACCTTCAGCCTATATAATGAAAGCGTGCATTATATAAAGGCCAACGAACAGGCCCTGCTGGCCCAGATACAGCGTATCAATCACACACTCAACGACAACCTGTACTATGTAACGAGGTGCCAACACTTGGAAGAAACGCTCAACGCGATAAGTATTGCAGTCGAGGCATTACTCATCGACGTACAGGAGTTAGTGTGGCTGGTAAACGACATAGCTAGTGGTAAGGCCAGAGCAATGTCCCTGCCGCCAAGAACGCTTACAAGACACCTCGTCGACGCACTACCACACCTATCGCGACACACGAAGGCAACGCGGTAGTGCTCGTGCGAGAGATACCGCTGATCGGGCAGCAATAGTACTGTATACAAAAAGTATCGTATACAAAAATATTAGGTGCGCAACTAAGTTCCCGCTGTTTTTTTTTTTTATGAAAATGCAACTTTATTGTGAAAAAATGTTTAAAAATGAATCAATCAAAATATTGCCCATCGCTAGCGACAACTTTTTCTCATCTTTCTGGCAGAGCTCGAATACCGTCACGGTAGAAGTGTTCGTCTTTTGAGGCTATCCACGAATCAAGCCATTTTGAGATGTCTTCATATGAGCTGAACTGCTGATTAGCCAGACCATGTGCCATCAAACGGAACGAATAATAATCGGACGGCGCAATATCTCGGGAATATGGCGGGTGGGGTAGGACTTACCATTTGAGCGTTTCTAAGTAGGTTTTAACGGGTTTGGCAACGTGAGGCCAAGCGTTGTCATGCTGTAGAATCACTTTTTCGTGCCTCTGCTCGGATTGTGGCCGCTTTTCGCGGCTCAATCGCATCAATTGAGTTCGATACCGTTCTCTAGTGATGGTTTCGTTCGGTTTCAACAGCTCATCATAAATAACATTACCCTGGTCCCACCAAATACACAGCAAAATCTTCGCAGCGTGAATATTCGGCAGAGCCGACGACGTAGAAGCATGACCGGGCAGTCCCCATGATTTTGTTTTCTTTGGATTGCTGTAATGAATCCATTTTTCATTACCCGTAACGATGCGATGAAAAAAACCCTTCTTTTTTTGCCGCTGGAGCAGTTGTTCACAGGCGAAAAAACGAGGCTCAACGTCTCTTGGCTTCAAATCATAAGGAACCCAAGTTCCTTGTTTTTGAAGCATTCCTATGATTCCTTGAATCAAACCCAACGCATGCAATCGCTTGGAAATGGCTTGGCGGGTAACTCCTAATGCTGAAGCAAGCTTTTTTGCGTTTGGCACGGATCCTCATCGAGCAATGCCTCGAATTCAGCGTCTTCGAAGGTTTTTGGCCTTCCTCCACGCGAATGGTCGTCAACATCAAAATCGCCGTCTTTGAAGCGACGGAACAAATCACGGCATGTTGTTTCACTTAGAGCAGCATCTCCGTAAACTTTTTGGAGTTCTGGATGCGCTTCAGCCGCCGTTTTCTTCGAATGAAAAAAGAAAAGCAACACTTCCCGCAAATGACGATCATTTGGCACAAAATGAGACATTTTCACACAACCAAAAGTATATGACGCAAAAACAAAATCACTAATGTGTCAAAGCGGTTTGTTTACCATATATCTAAGCTTGGTTCATGACGTTTTGGTTATGTCCCAATCGACCAGCACTTACTACTGGAGCTATCTCTTGAAAAACAGCGGGAACTTAGTTGTGCACCTAATACTTAAAAAATTGCAAGGTACTGAACAAATCTTACATTTGCCCGTCGACGCACCCTACAATTTCGGTTACAAACAACGCACCCTGCGAAGTCCTAAAATACGCGAAAATAAACACAAATAACTGGAATACTGGCTTTGATAGGCGTATGTATTGTAACCGCCCCAGATTTCAGCGTGAAAACAACAGGGCCAACATCTCAAGTCATCCGGAAAGATTACCTTCCCCCGTACGCCCTAAAGTTGAGGAAAATGGAGGCTGAGGCACCTCTTATACGCACCGAGGAGGAAGTTTCAGTACCAAGCATGCTGCGAGATTCGAGCAGAAGCTTTGATCGGCTTCCTTCTGTTTAAATGTTATAGGTAAATACGGAACCGGACACCGACAAGGATAACCGAGGCAGCGACCCTAGCGGGGTGAACATTGACCTCGAGCCGCTCGAACGACGCGAGCCACAGGAGCGACTGCGACCCGAGCGGGCCAGGGCCTGAGAAACTCGCCCCCTCAACCGAGTACGACAGCCGGACCGGCAATGAAGAAATATCAAAATTGTCCAAACTATGAAATTATTATGAAACTATGAATAATGAAAACTATATTGCCCGGTATATATGAGATACAAGACACCAACTGAAGAAAAATTTTTTTGAGAAAAAATTTTTTCTCTAAGGGGGAGAAATGTTGTACCGCGAACATTTCATTATTTCGCCATTGTTCCTTCTTCGAGTGAGACCAATCACCGAAGTAGAAAAAATGTGCAAATGTAAGTAACGAGCTGCGAGCAATGACTGCTACGAGCTCGAGCAACGACTTGCTGGAATTTGCAAGCAACGTTGATTGTAAAATTCATTTTGACTCGATTTCCGGCAAAAGGGCGAATAACAGCCTTTGCCGGAATCACTCTATTAGTAAATTCAAACGCGAGAGGTTGGTTCCTCGTACGGGCTCAAAACCACATTTTATTGTATTACTCTTTTATCGACTTTTAAATAGACAACGGAACGTTACCGTTGCCTATAATAAACACTTCAATTTTTTACATAAATTCATGTGTGCGCAAGTTACTCGAGTTCCTTCTCCTAATCGGCAAACGATCCCAGAATAATAACTTTTTAATATTATACCGATTACCGAGTTATCCAATCACGCGGTGCCGGCATAACAATGTTTTTTTAGAAAAAATCCGCATTGCATACTTGTACACCTGGTATATCTCTCGCTTGACGGCGGCGTCGCTCAACAACGCTTTTGTAGAGCTCAGCCATCTCGATATTTTACGCTACTCATGTGAAAGTCGCCAAAAACGCTACACCAGCCGGTTCTCAGCCCGGACCGTTTTCAGTGCATTTATCCGATCTACTCAACTCAAAATGTGCTCGACAAGACTTAAATTAATCGGTAAGCGAGCACCGTGAAACTTTACATAAATTCAATCGTGGTGAAGTAGAGAAAACTCATTTTGTGCATCCTCAAAAGTCTCACCTGGTGGTGTGCTTTGCAGCGCGGTCTGCTCCACGTTTTCACTCTCACATTTCTTGACACGCAATTAATAAAATTGTACGTGCGGCTCATTAAAATTTTTTTCAAATCATTTTTGTTGAGGATTCCCTGGTATTCTTGAATATTAAATATATTGGAATGGGATGAGTTTTCACTCACGACAGGTGTGAACTAACCAGACCAAAGATATTGGTAGAGAAAGTAGCCTTTATTCCGTGCGTCAGCTGATTTTCCAACAATTTCTCATTTATTTATATATATTTTTTTATAATTGAGTGAAGAAAAGCGGAAATAAAGACCATTTTCTCTGTCTACATCGTTCGTCTGGTTATTTCACCCCTGTCATGAGTGAAAATTCATTCTCTTTCGACATCTTTCAGATCATACTAATCATTAGGCAAGGAATTCTCAAATAAATTTATTATTCCGTTACATTCTTGCCGCGCCTTCATTAAAATTGTTATTATTGGTTTGCCCTTCCCCTTTACTTTCTTATTTTTAAGTTGAGGTATGCTTATAGTTTCGTTTTACAATTATTTGTTTTTGGTTTCGTACTGTTATACCGGTACCGCGTAATTGGATAATTCGGGAATCGGTATCAAAAAGTTATTGTTTTGGGATCGTTTGCTGATTAGGAGACGGATCTCGAGTAATTCGTGTAAACGAGAATTTATGTAAAATGGAAGTATTTATTATAGGCAACGGTAACTTTCCGTTGTCTATTTAAAAGTGAATAAAAGTATAATACAATAAAATGTGGTTTCGAGCCCGTACGAGGAACGAACCTCTCGCGTTTGAATCTCCTCATAGAATTTTATATTTTGGGCGAATTCAACCCGCGACCAACCGTTCAGGTTGATGTTAAACTTTAGACTGATTTAGGCAAAGCAGTTATTTGCCCCATGGACCGAAATCGAGTGTCGAAATGGATTTCATACATAATCTTTGCTTGCGAATTCCAGCAAGCCAGTCATTGCTGGCAGCTCGTTGCTTACGTTTGCACATTTTTTCTACTTTCGTGAGTGGGCCTCACGCAAAGGAGGAACAATGGCGAAATAATATACAAAGAATTAGTTCGCGGCACAACATCCCTCCCCCCTTAAAGGAAAAATTTTTTCTCTAAAAAATTTTTTTTCACTGGTTTCCCGTATTTCCTCTTACAATTTGATATTTTATATAACGGACAATAGCAATATCGGACAATACAATCTTTATCATGGTTTGACATTTTTTTTTTCATTGTCGATCTGGCCATCGCACTTGGCTGACGGAGCGAGTTTCCCAGTCCTTGTCGGTGTCCGCTTCCGTTTGTACCTATAACATTTAAACAGAAGGAATCCGACCAAGGCTATTGGTGCTATTCACTCAGCGAGTAGAGGCTTATGATGTGGTGATGCGGCGCCCCCCCTCGGGTGATGTCGAGGGTTTCTAACGTATTTTCTGCTTGATCTTCGGGCCTTTGCAGCTCCTTCGGATTTTGCAGTACGCTTGCTAGCGTAATTTCCTCTGTGGTCTGAGTAGGATACGTCTGAACCTCTATTTCCTACTTTTCAGATCGTGCGGGGGAAGGTAATTTTTTCGATGACTTGGGATGTTCGCTCCGTTGTTTTCACGCTGAAATGTGGGGGGGTTATAATATACACGCCTGTCAAAGCCAGCATTCCCGTCTTACGCAGAATTTCATGTCGCATGGGTTTTTCGTCGCAAGTGATACTGACGGCCTCTGAGGTCGGCGTGACGTATATCCATCGCCCCGGCTGTTGCAAGGGGATGAGGAGGGTACGAATCAGCTGAATTTCTCGTTTGGCGTAGCTCTCGCCGTTGTCCTGGGTGATTTTGTCGTAAATCAACACTTCGCAGGGGGTATCTTCGAGATACAAAATGGAGGGGTGTCTTGACGGGCAGATGTATAACTTATTGAGGTTCTTACAATTTTGCAGGTCTTCCTTAGACATTTGCAGATAATTGTGGCTTTCTGCATCGATTACTACTGGATTTCTCGTTGTTTCCAAGTAGTAGTATTTTCCATTACTCGCTTTCGTCGGTATGGAGTAGACCTTCTGTACGCCATACGGTCGTTGTCTGATCAACGGTAAGTCGAGCACGAGTACCATTGCGTCACCTTCGCTGTAGGCATTTAGGTCAGCCAGTCGCATAAGTGTTGACGCTTAGCTGTGCTCTATTCAGCTTTAGGACTCTTTATAGGGCGACGGCCACTACGCCGGCGAGTTTGTTCCTGAGGATGTGCTCGGGGTAGGGCGCCTCTCCCGGCATGACGCGCTTAATAGTCGTCATCCCTGCCTATTCTGCCGACGGGTTTTCTTAATTTGACATTTTTTTTTCTTTTGAACTATGTATGACTTATTTCCTTCGTGCTTTTTTAATTAAACAAGTTTTCATTTTACCTCGTTTTTTTTATTGGAGTTCCTTACCTGGCGCTTTGTGGAGCTCTCTACCCATTTTCAATAATAAAATATGGTAATTAGCTGTAGGTAATTCTTATATATTTCGGACCTATTAGTACTCGATAAAGAGCTTCAGGCGGTTTGCGTGCACCGTCTGAGGTTTACGTCCCTTCCAGACTACGTAATTGATGGGGGGCTCCTTCTCTACTATTTCGTGAGGTCCCGTCCACTTTGAGGTCAGCTTGGCTGACCGCCCCCTGCGCACCGTCTCGTCACGTAGGAGTACGCGTTCGCCGACGCGGTACTCCCGAACCTGTACGCCGTGGTCGTATGCATTCTTCGACCATCTTTCTGCGACTTCCAGGCTTTCGCGTGCTACTGTCCATGCAGCGCGTAATTGCTCGCGTATCTCGTGGACGTAATCATCGTAGGCATAGGTGCTGCGGGGCTCCTGTTTCACGGCGGTCGGCAATTCAGCCTCGCGTCCATGCACCAACACGTCGGGAGACAGTCCGGTCCCCATATGTGGAGTGGTATTGTACGTAAACATTGCGTACGGCAGCCACTCATCCCAATTTCCCTGATCCTCGCTTATGAAATTTTTCAGATATTCTGCGAGGGTGCGATGCGACCTCTCTTATGCGCCCTTCGATTCGGGATGATAGGTTGTTGTTTGTATCTTCTTAATTCGCAGCAGTCGACACATTTCTTTGAAGGTTGAGCTGAAGAAGTTCATACCCTGATCCAATCATATTATAATATTTCCGGCGTTTCGTGCCGGCAAATTAATTCTTCTACTAGTGCTCTAGCGACTGTCGATGCCTCCTGATTCGGCAGTGATATCGCCGCACTGTACTTCGTAAGCGCGTCCTGGATAGTAAGTATAATTTTTTTTCCAGATGCGCTTTCAGGTAGCGGTCCTACGATATCGACCGCTACTTTCACAAATGACCTTGATAGGGTGTCTGTTACCACCATCGGCACTAGTTCCGTTTTCCTGTTTTCGTTCTTTTGACAGGATTCGCAGGACGATATGTACTCTTCCAAGTCCCTTCTTAGACCGGGCCAGTCGTACTTGGTCCGGATGCGATGGATCGTACGCCTGATACCCTGATGCCCTCCTATAGGGGTGTCGTGATATTCTCTTATTATTTTTAGGCAGTCATCGATAGAGGGGATCGCTACGCCACTGCGGCAGTCGCTATACTTTTTTATAGCGCTGTCTTCGTTCGCGCTGCTGTAAGTTTGCGGGCTACGGGCCCCGCCGTGCCTCGCTTCCTCAGCAGGCCTTTGCGGTGCTCTGTCCGCAGTTTTGTCACTCGGTGTGCCCACCGTTAGCTCCGCCGTTGGGTCGCTCTCTGTCTCGAGCGACCTCGCAACGTTTGCCTTTCGCGGTCTTCCGCGCCTCGCGGGACCGCTATGCTGTGCTGGGCTTGCTCTGCCTTTGCCAGCGATGCTCGCAGTCTTACCAGTGCTTTTCTCTGTCAGCGTGCATGGTCTGCCCCTTCCCCGACCGCACGGCTTCGCGGCGGGGCTGTGGAGTTCAGTAGAGCGACCTGCATGCACGCTGCATATCTCTCTATCCTTCTCTGTTGCATGGGCAGGCGCTGCTTCTCGCTCTGCCTCGTTGCTGGGCTGGCCCATGGTATTCTCGGCTCTCCGCTTTGTGCGGTCATTCCTTGTGCCGAGTTGCCTCATAGTGCTGTCCTTTGCCGATCCACAGACTTCGTTCTTCGCTCTCGCTTGGGCCCTCGTAGTGAGGAATATTCGGCTTAGCGCATTTGCATTTGTGTTATGCTCACCTGCCTTGTATTCTACATGAAACTCATGTTCCGCCAATTTTATTTTCCAACGCACTAGTCTCGAACCTGGGTCCTTTACTCTGAACAGCCAGGTGAGCGGTTGGTGGTCCGTCACTACCGTGAAACGAGTACCATAAATATATGGCCGGAATTGATCGAGAGCCTACTATAGAACTATCGCGAGTAGTTTCTGTTCCGTCGTGGTGTAATTCAGCTCATCCTTCGACATGGTGCGGCTTGCGTAGCATATGGGCAAATCATCCCCGATCTCGCCTTGCGAAAGGATAGCGCCGAGCGCCCTGTCTGAGATCACCGTTGTTACAACAAACGACTTTTCGAAGTCTGGATATTGCAATATTGGTGCGGTGACACTCTCTACGGTGATCTTCTGATCCTCCGTTCCTAACGGTGCACAGAGTATTTCGGTTATGTCCTCATTCTGTCCCTGCCGGAGGGAGCTGAACTCCATCTGTAGCACGGCCAGGGACTTCCGATGTCCGTTCAACGCTTCCAAGTCGCTCCTGAATTGCGCCATGGTACTGATGGTCTTGTTCTGCAGTTGTCTTGCTGTGCACCCTCTAACTTACTCATGACTATCAACTCCAGGAAGGTGTCATGCTCCTCCTCTGCTACCCTGCGGAATATCGTCTCGCAGGACTTTAAGAAGAGCGGCAACACCTTTGAATCCTTGCCCTCAAATGTTTTCATCATTTTCATTCCCAGGCTGAGGCTAAGCAGATTTAAGGGCGTCCAAGTCTCCTCGAATCGCGTGCGTCTCAGGGGCTGTACGGGGGGCGGATAGTCCTCCTTCCCTGCTCCTCCGAACCGTCACTGGAGCTCAGCAATTTGCTCTCTTAAGGAGTGGATGAGATCGTACTCGTCTGCACCTACCTTGTTTAGCGTATGCGCCAAGTTCCGTCTTGCCGACGGTGTTTCAGCCTTCCTGAGTTCGCGATCGAGTTCACGTTGGCCTCGATCGTACTCACGCTGCAGCTTTTCGCACTGCCGTCAAGCTCTTTCCAATCCACGGTGGCTCTGGTCGACCGCCTCCATCCGATCTCGTACTCATGAAGGTACCAACCGGGCTCCCGTATCGGTGGCTGCAGCGAAACCTACGCGATCTACGGTTCGCATGTTTTCGATTTCCCGCTCGACGATATCCTCGGTGATGTGCTCAGGCGTTCGTTCGCCAGTAGCCATGTTGAATATGTCGTCGCTATCGATACTGTCGTGATCTCCGAACTACGCACTCCTAATATTTCTCTAAATCACGGATCGACTGGCTTTGAATCTGCAAGGCTATATGTACCATATATGTATAACGTAATCGCCACTTATAGGAAGATGATCTTGCTGATGGTCCTCTCTATGGCGACGTTCCTTGGGTGCTGTTCCTTCGGTGCTGTAGACATGCTGTCTCGTAGCTCCCCTCAAAGGTTGGTCCAGCTGTCCTCCCTGGCACCGTTGACCCGTCGCTTGATGGTTCCTGGGCTCGTCTTCTGTGCGTCGGCAATGACTGCGTGACGGCTTTGACACAAGTAGCCGTTTCGGGTATTTGGTTGCACATTTTGTGCGGTTTTCCGCGACTTGACGTGACACCGTCAATCGGAACTTTAAACGGTTAACCGATACGTCACACCGCACCGACGTTCACTTCGCGTCTTCGCGTTAGATTAATCGGGTTTTCACGAACTACACTGGCGTCCTTTGAAGGAGTCGTAGTCGTCACTTCAAGGTCACTCTTATTACTTTGTCCAAATAAATTACGTAGCACTTATCACTTCAGCACATCCCACCGCTGCCACCAAATCTTATGCCGGTACTGCGCAATTGGATAACTCGGTAATCGGTATAATATTAAAAATTTATTATTTTTGGGATCGTTTGCCGATAAGGAGATGAATCTCGAGTTATCGATGAAAACGCGAATTTATATAAAGGGAAGTATTTATTATAGGCAACGGTAACTTTCCGTTGTCTATTTAAAAGTCAATGTAAGAATGTACAATAGTATGTTGTTTCGAGTATTTGACGAGGAACCAACCCGTTCTATCTTGAGTCTAATTTGTAACTGTATTTCGTAAAGCAATTGCTAACTCTGTTCACGAAAATCCCTTATTCGCAATTTTAGCATTAGCCTATCGTCGAACGCCAAGCGAGTCGCTCATGCTGCGTCGGCGTTCTTGAGGTCGTTCGAACGATCGGGCATTGGACTTCGTTTCATGTCTTGAACGAATTCCAATGTTTCTTTGCTATGGAATATTCCTGAATATATGAAATACGGAGTGGAATATTCCGCGGCACAACATCCCTCCCCCAATTTTTTCTCTAAAAAATTTTTTCTTCGATTGGTTTCCCGTATTTTCTCTTACAATTTGATACAATTTTACAGTTTGATGTTATATAACAATACAATAAAACTTTTCATTTTTTCATTAGTTAACGATGAAGTTTTTTCGTTTGCTGCTTATCGTCTTTCGTGCCGAGCGAGTCGTTCTCGGTTGGGGGCACGGGTGCATACTCTGGCCAGCTCGGATCGCAGTTGCTCCTCTGGCTGTTGTCGTCCGAGCTGCTCGAGGTTGATGTTTACCTCGGCTGCTGCCGGGGTCATTGCCTCGCGTGTCCCTGTTGGTGTTCGGTTTCGTTTGTACCGATGACATTTAAACAGAACATAGCCAACCAAGGCTATTGGTGCTACTGCACCCAGTGAGTAGAAACTCAGATTGTGGATGTGTTGCATCCCATCTCCGTTAGTATTGAGGTTGTCCATGATTTGGTTGGCTCAAGCTCCGAGTTTTCAAAGCTCTTCTGGGTCTCGGAGCACGCTCTGTAATGGAATTGTCCTCTCGGTCTGCGTAGGGGGTGCCTGAACTTCAATTTCCGTTAATTTTAAATTGAACGACGGAAGGTAGTTTTCCCGTATGATCTGCGATGTTCGCCCGATGGTTTTGATGCTGAAATCTCGGGCGATTACTATACATACGCCTACTAAAGCCAGTATTCCCGTATTATTTAACATTTCAACCCGAGTGGCATTTTTCCCACAATTTTCTAGGGTTGGCGCGACGTATAGCCGTCACCCTTGCTGTTGCATTTCTGTGCTCTATTCAGCTTTGGGACTAGATTGTCTACGCGTGCCTTCTTCCTCACTCTAAGGCTTATTAACATATGTATATCAACCGAATAGAGTGTGCACGTTGACTTATTTTTTCCAAAATTAAGTATGCTCCTAGAGGCTTCATTTCTTTAATTTACTCTATATATTCTTTTTACACTCTACGCTGAACACTATCCTGTGTCAGTATTAATATGCTACACATTTTTCGAGGTGCTTTTCTGGCAGAGTTACAGTATTCCGTCCCCTCCGGATTGCGTAATGAAAGTGCAATTTCTTTTCAATTGTTTAGTTGAATATAATTTTTCTATATGTATACGCTCTTTTTCCTGTTGATAAAATTAGGTCTCCTAAGACCTCTTCCACTTTATTGGAACTCCCTACCCTGCGTCCTGAGGGGCTCCATCCCACATTTATTTTCTAGCTAATATTTAGTTTTAACTAGTTATAAGTATTCGAATTTCTCAATTCCTGAGCTATTAGTGCTCGATAAAGAGCTTCAGGCGGTTTGCGTGCACCGCCTGGATTTTACGTCCCTTCCGGATAACGTAGTTGACGGGGGGCCTCTTCTCTACTATTTCGTGAGGACCCGTCCACGTCGGGGTCAGCTTGGCTGACCGCCCCCTTCGCACCATCTCGTCACGGAGGAGTACGCGTTTGCCGACGCGGTACTCCTGCACCTGTGCGCCATGGTCGGATGTAGTCTTCGACCGTCTTTTCGCGCCTTCCAGGTTGTCTCGTGCTACAGTCCATGCGGCGCGTAATCGCTCGCGTAACTCGTGGACGTAGTCATCGTAGGCATAAGTGCTGCGTGGTTCTTGTTTCACGACGGTCGGCAATTCGGCCTCGCGTCCGTACACCAACACGTGGGGCGACAATCCGGTCCCCGTCTGTGGAGTGGTATTGTACGTGAACATCGCATACGGCAGCCACTCGTCCCAATTTCCTTCATCCTTATCTATGAAATTTATTAGGTACTCAGCGGGGGTACGATGTGACCTTTCTAATGCGCCGTTTGATTCGGGATGTTAGGCCGTAGTTTGTATATTTTTAATTCGCAGCAGTCGACACATTTCCTTGAAGGTCAAGCTGAGGAAGTTCGTACCCTGATCTGATAATATTATTTCCGGCGTTCCGTGCCGGCAGATCAATTCTTCTGCGAGTGCTCTAGCGACTGTCGAAGCCTCTTGGTTCGGCAGTGGCATAGCTGCACTGTATTTTGTGAGCGCTTCCTGGATAGTAAGTATATATCTTTTTCCAGATGCGCTTTTTGGTAGCGGGCTTACGATGTCGACCGCTACTTCCTCAAAGGACCTAGATGGGGTGTCGGTTACCACCATCGGTACTCGTTCCCTTTTCCTGATTTTATTCTTCTGGCAGGATTCGCAGAACGATATGTAATTATCCAATTCCCTTCTCAGGCCGGGCCAGTCGTACTTAGTCCGGATCCGATGCAATGTACGCCGTATACCCTGATGCCCCCCTATGGGGGTGTCGTGGTATTCTTTAATTATTTTTAGGCGGTCAACTGCAGAAGCCATGGTTACGCCACTGCGGCAGTCGCTATACTTTTTTATAACGCTGTCTTCGTCCGTGCTGCTGGAAGTTCGTAAGCTACGGGCCCCGCCGTGCCTCCCTTCCTCAGCAGGCCTTTGCGGTGCTCTGTCCGTAGTTTCGTCGCTCGGTGTGCCCACCGGTAGTTCCGCCGTTGGGTCGCTCTCTGTCTCAAGCGGCCTTGCAACGTTTGCTTTTCGCGGCCTTCCGCGCTTCGCGGGTCCGCCATGCTGTGCTGGGCTCGCTCCGTTCTTGTCAGCGGTGCTCGCAGTCTTACCAGTGGCTTGCGTATGTAGCTTGCGTGGTCTGCCCCTTTCCTGACCGCACGGCTTTTCGGCAGGGCTGTGGATTTCAGTAGAGCGATCTGCATGCACGATGCGGATCTCTTTGTGCGGCTGTCCGTACCCGGGCGCATGCTGTCTTTTCCTGTCTCGTGAGCGAGCTCGATCTCTCGCTCCGACGAGCTGCCACGGCTGTAAGGAGTATCTTCGACCCTCTGTTTTGTGCGGTCATTCGTAGCGAATATACGGCTTAGCGCATCTGCATTCGTATTACGCTTTCCAGCCTTATATTCAACGTTAAATTCGTGTTCGGCCAAATTTCTTTTCCAACCCATTAGTCTCGAACCTGGGTGCTTTACTCTGAACAGCTAGGTGAGCGGTTGGTGGTCTATCACTACCGTGAATCGTGTACCATAAATATATGGTCGAAATTGAGCGAGAGCCCAAACTATGGCGAGTAGCTCTTACTCCGTGTGTTACTATGTCGTCGAGGTATACATAGCATTTGACGCCCTGTAGTCCTGCTAACGCGGAGTTCAATAGCCGCTGGAAAGTCGGTGGTGCGCGTTCTTCAATCTGAATGGACTCAAAATGACCCTGCGGAATGGAAAATGCCGTTTTTTTCTTTATCTTGCTGCGCCATCAGATTTTGGTGAAATCCAGAGACGAGATCCAAAGTCGTATAATATCGGGCCCGTTCCATCTGGTTCAATATTTCGGTTATATTGGGCAGTGGGTACGAGTCTCCGATGGTGGCTTCGTTTAACTTCCGAAAGTCCATCACAACGCGCTTTTTCTTCACTCCGGCGGCATCGGGTTTCTTAGCCACGACCATCAGCGGCTCGTTCCATTGACTCCTGCCGGACTGGACTATTCCTTCCGCTAGCATTTTGTCTGTCGACATCTCCACTTCTCTTTCTCGTGGGCGAGTTTAGCCTCTCGTTTCGACGAGTTATCGTGGTTGCCTTGGGTATCTTTGACTCTCCGCTTTGTGCGGCTGTTCGTATACCCGATTACGCTATCTTTCTCTTTTTCACAGCACTTTCTTTCCTGTCCCACTTGGGCTCGTGTGGTCGCGTATATGCGACTCAGAGCGTCTGCATCTATATTTCTTTTTCCGGCTTTCTGCATTTTACCGGACCCATGCTCCGATTTTAAGGTCTTCCGAGGCAAGGGTTGCGATCCTAGGTCCTTCGATCCGACTTTAAAAGGTGCGCGATACTGCACCTCGTGCGTGCGCTGTCGCTTGTTCCCTCGTAGATAGAATACACTGTTGTATTCGCACACTATTCCTGCGCGAGCTGCTTGCTTTTCACTGCTTGGGGGCACCAAGTCGGGCTTCCGTTGTTGCTGCGCAAAGCGTTTGGTTTTCTTCCCCGTGCTCTCTGAGCTTACGCTCAGTGTCTTGACCTGTTGGCTACGTACGGCCTTCGCTATCTCCGACGGCTCGAGTGTCGCCGTCGGCTGTTGCACTTCCCCATCGTGTTTAGCAACATTTAAACTCACTCTATTGGTTTTTGACGGTGTGTAGCTCTACGGTGCAGCCGCTCACCATGGTCTCCGGTTTGAGACAGCCTTCCTTGATTATGCTACACTGTGCTCCGGTGTCCGCCCTGAGGGTGAGTACCCCGGTCGTGGCCAACGGTTCATCGATATCGAAGTCGCTGGCAGTGGATCTCGACGCCGGCAGCGTTACTTGTAGGAGCTGTAGCGTTGTTTTCTTCTTCTTGCATGCAAGTCTCTGCTGGACAGTTAGCGTATTCAGCCTCAGTGCGCCCAGCGTGTTAACGCCTGCAGTGGCTGGATCTGGCCCCGCGGTTACCGTATTTCTTGCATCTTTGTAGCCTGCATTTCTTGGCTGTCGGGACGGCTGCGTCGCACAGTGGGACCGATCCCCGAAAAGCTGGTCAAAAGTCGAAAACGTAGTTCATTCTGTTTGAGATATAGTATATAAGGGTTTTTGGGGTCGCTGATTACGAATCTAAAGTCAAAATTGTAAAAAAACAAAATGGCGGGTTCAAAATGGCGATAGTAAACCGAAAATACCTAGTTACAATACGGAATGTTTATCGAATTTGTATGAAACTTGGTTTCTGTAAGTTTTCGAGGTCGCTGAATACGAATTCGGTGTGAAACAACCGAAATTCAAAATTGTGGATCCAATATGGCGGACGAAATTTTCGAAATAAACCGGATTTGCTTGAAACTTGTTACTCGGGAGGTTTTGAGGTCGCTGAACATGAATCCGATGTGAAAAAGACAAAATTCAAAATGGCGGATCCAATATGGCGGACGCAATTTTCGTCATCGGCCGGATTCGCTTGAAACTTGTTATTTCGGGGTTTTCGAGGTCGCTGAATACGAATTCGGTGTGAAACAACCGAAATTCAAAATTGTGGATCCAATATGGCGGACGAAATTTTCGAAATCAACCGGATTTGCTTGAAACTTGTTACTCGGGAGGTTTTGAGGTCGCTGAACATGAATCCGATGTGAAAAAGACAAAATTCAAAATGGCAGATCCAAAATAGCGATTATAAAAATTGATTAACTTTTTATAAATCTGTAAGTAAATTCTATATTTGATAAAAAGTAATAAAACATCTACTTTTACATCTATAATTGTATTGATTAAAATCACTTTTGAAAGACTTATTTTATACTATTAACAAGTTACATTTCCTTTTTTTACTGAAGTGAATGTACTTCAGTTACATGCAAGTAATTTTTTCTTTGAAGCACATATTTCTTAAAATCATTTTCTGAAACAAAATAGATTTTGTGAAATAAAATTAACATGTTCAAACAGTTAATTTATAATTATTTTAGTTTAAGTAAACATTTTTTAAGATTACTGTATAATAATTTGATTTACAGTTTTAAAATAAATGTATATGGATTACAGAGTAATGATTTTCTTGTTTGAAAGAAATATTTTGTACATATTTCAGATAAGTAATTACATTTTTAATCATTTATAAAAATATTGAAAAATGTATAATTCCATTACCCTCGCAAAAAGTCTATCTGTTCCACTATGTGCAGGTAGACCTACATATTGCAGGTAGGTCTATGTATACAGTCGACTCTTTTCAAATGTTCCATTATCCTCTATAAATGTTAGAATCCAACAATATATACTCGAAAACGAAATAAGTTATTTATAACATTAAAATAATTATTAAAATTATGAAAATTGCTGAATTAATTTAACTACAATTTTATTAAATAATTATTATGCAAAATTAAAAAAAATCACCTACACGAGATTTGAACCGAGAACAATAATGTACGAGTCCAGCGTGTAAGCCACTACGCTACGGAACTATTCACGTTGCATAGCCAAGAAAAAACAAAATTAAAAATAGTGGTTTTATTTCGAAAATTATGTTCGCCGTATTGGATCCGCCATTTTGAATTTTGTTTTTTTGACACCGGGTTCGTATTCAGTGATCCCAAAAATCCCCGAGTAACAAGTTTCAAGCGAATCAGACCGATTTCGAAAATTGCGTCCGCCATATTAGATCCGCCATTTTAAATTTTGTTTTTTTGACACCGGATTCGTATTCAGCGACCCCAAAAACCCCCGAGTAACAAGTTTCAAGCTAATCCGACCGATTTCGAAAATTGCGCCCGCCATTTTGGATCCGTTATTTTGAATTTGGGTTTTTTGACACCGGATTCGTATTCAGCAACGCCCTGTGCGCTTCATAAACGATGTCCCCTACGGCCGCAGCTAATCCGGCTGTGGGGTCTACCCCTGCGCCAGGCAACGTCGTCTCTAGCGAGTTGCCCCTACGTCTTGATCGGGCTCCTCTAGACACCGACATGTTTGTTTCGCGAGGGGCTTGATTTTAATATTTCCCAAACAAAAATAATCTCACGAGAGATATATGTATTCGATGGAATATTTTACTGATTTTCGGCTTTGACTCTACTGGCTTTGACTTTATGGCTAAATGTATATATATCGTAACCGCCACTTACAGGAAGATGATCTGAAAGATTGTCCTCTCCATGGCGTTGTTCTCGGGTGCAGTTCCTTCGGTGCTGTAGACCTGTTGTCTCGTAGCTTCCCTCGAAGGTCGGCCCAGTTGTCTTCCCTGGTACCGTTGACCTGTCTCTTGGTGGTTCCTGGGCTCGTCTTCTGTGCGTCAGTAATGACTGCGCGACGGCTTCGTCTCAAGTTACCGCTTTGGGTACTTGGTTGCACACTTTGTGCATTTTTCCACGACTTGACGTAACACCGTCAATCGGGATTTTAAACGGTTGACCGATGTCACACCGCACCGACGTACACTTCGCGCTTTCGCGTTAGCTTAGTCGGGTTTTCACGAACTACACTGGCGTCTTTTGCACGAGTCGTAGTCGTCACTTCAGAGTCACTCTTAACTTTGTCCAAAACACTTTTGTCCAAATAAATCACGTATCACTTAACTTCAGCAGATCCCACCGCTGCCACCATATGTTATGCCGGTACCGCGTAATTGGATTATTCGGTATTCGGTATAATATTAAAAAGTTATTATTTTTGGGATCGTTTGCCGATAAGGAGATGAATCTCGAGTTATCGATGAAAACGCGAATTTATATAAAAGAAGTATTTATTATAGGCAACGGTAACTTTCCGTTGTCTATTTAAAAGTCAATGTAAGAATGTACAATAATATCTTGTTTCGAGTATTTGACGAGGAACCAACCCGTTCTATCTTGAGTCTAATTTATAACTGTTTTTTGTAAAGCAGTTCCTAACTGTGTTCACGAAAATCCCTTAATTCGCAATTTTAGCGTTAGCCTATCGTCGAACGCCAAGCGAGTCGCTCATGCTGCGTCGGCGTTCTTGGGGTCGTTCGAACGATCGGGCATTGGACTTCGTTTCTTGTCTTGAACGAATTCCAATGTTTCTTTGCTATGGAATATTCCTGAATATATGAAGTACGGAGTGGAATATTCCGCGGCACAACATGTGTATATATGTATATACGTATGAAATATGCGCATAAAATCTGTTTTAAATACATGCATTAAGTATATTTATGTATGTATCAGGGTCGGGCCTCGTATAATTTTATATAATTTTAGTTTTCCCCTCAGATGTCGTAATTGTCGATCCTGCTTATCATTCTATATCCCTACAATATCGTGGTATACCATATATTCGGTTGGTCATTTCAAATGCTCGTTTCACTGTATTCTTTTGATTTTGTTGGGTATAATAACTCATCGGATCGTCTATCCTCAGCTACCAGTGTGCGTCCGCTTTGTTGTTGTTTTGACGGCTATGTGGTTCGACTGGACTTGGACGCAGCATAGGCTCAGCTGCTATCTGTCTGGTGTGGGTATGATGTCACATCTGGGTCTCGTGTACTCCATTGCGGCTACAGACTATCGATGGCTCATCTGGTATTTTTTCCTGGTAGCTGGGCTTCTACATCGGCGGGATCTGTGAATAAAAGTGCTCCCCGAATGTCAGATTTCCGGTGCTTTTATACGAGCGTCCCCTCCGTTCATCCTATATTTTTGATATTACTATATCAGGTGGCGTTCCTTTAGCCCATCTCCTTTAGTCCATCGATAGCCTTGGTCCTTTTTAAAATCCGTTATTTGTCTTTAACGATGGTTGTTAATTCCCACTGATCTCAGATGGCGCTTCCCTAGTCGTGCTTTTCTAACCGAATAATGAGATTGGTCTCCGACGTGCTGGCTTACATGGTGTGACTGACGCGCGGTAGCGGTGCTTCGTTGTGTGCACCACGCGTTATTAGACGACCAGTACGTTACAAATGAAATATGTATTCAAGTTACAAAGAAATCAAGGAGCTCACGTGTTACAGATGCACAAATTCGTGAAATGCTCGACTTCATGGAGATGAACAGCTAGCTGACCACTGGGAAATTTCCCGGAACAAATGAAAGAGATGAGTTAAGAAAAAAATGGACAGAAGGATCGTCTCAACATGATTATGGGTGCAAAGAAAAATAGTGCGCAATGGCAAGTGGTATGTATCCCTTGTACATGAATTCTGCATTTGTGTCTTCATTTTATGCAATACCTTTATGTCTTTACTATGTTATCATTTGATGTTTCCTTGTGTAGACATGGGGGGACTTAAAGAGTCGTGTATAGATAAAAATTCGAAATTTACGAAATTGTAGGGCTGCAATGAGAAACAAGCGTATAACTGAGTCACAGCTAACGGCAGTTGAGCAAAGAGTTGTTGGTTTAATCAGAAATGCATACATTGAGGGATGTGAAGACTGTCCGGATAGTACACCAGAAGAATAAGTAAGTTGGATCATTAAATGATATCAGGAATACAAATTGAAAATGCGGGATTTTTTTCTATTTTTGAACGTTTATTCTGAAAAAATGGTAACAAATGAATTATTCAAAGTATTGTCCATCGCTAGCCACAACTTTTTCCCATCTTTCTGGCAATTTACGGATACCGTCGCGAAAAAATTCGGCCGGCTTGGCTGCTATCCAGTCATCGACCCATTTTTGGGCTTCTTCGTAAGAATGGAAGCGCTGGTCAGCTAGGCCATGTGTCATCGATCGGAAAAGGTGGTAATCGGAAGGAGCAATATCTGGGCTATACGGCGGGTGGGGTAAGACTTCCCATTTCAGCGTTTGTAGGTATGTTTTGACCGGCGCTGCAACATGTGGCCGAGCGTTGTCATGTTGCAAAATTACTTTGTCGTGTCTTTGCTCGTATTGTGGCCGTTTTTCTTTGAGTGCGCGGCTCAAACGCATCAATTGAGTTCGGTATAGTGCTCCTGTGATGGTTTCGTTCGATTTCAATAGCTCATAATACACCACACCCAGCTGGTCCCACCAAATACAGAGCATGAGCTTGGCGCCGTGAATATTTGGTTTGGCCGTCGATGATGATGCATGGCCGGGGTAACCATATGATTTTTTGCGCTTCGGGTTATCGTAATGGATCCACTTTTCATCACCAGTGACAATGCGATGCAAAAAACCCTTCCGTTTTTGCCGTTCGAGCAGCAGTTCGCATGCAAAAAAACGGCGCTCGACGTCTCTCGGCTTCAGCTCATACGGCACCCAATGTCCTTGCTTTTGGATCATTCCGAGGGCTTTTATACGATGGGAAATGGCTTGTTGTGTCACTCCCAATGAATCTGCGAGCTCTTGTTGAGTTTGACACGAGTCTTCATTGAGTATTGCCTCCAATTCAGCATTCTCAAACTTTTTCACTTGGCCCGGCCGCTCTTTGTCCTCAACGTCAAAATCACCACTTCTAAACCGCACAAACCATCTCTCGCACGTTGAAACCGATGGAACATGACTCGGATAAGCCTCGGAGACCAATCGATGTGCTTCAGCAGCACTTTTCTTCAAATTAAAGAAGTAAATTAAAACTTCCCGCAAATGCTGTTTTGTTGGCACGAAACTCGACATATTGAGAGCTCAAAAAAACTATGAATTTGACACTGCGACAAATTGACACATACTGAAAATTAAAGCTATAAGACGTAGCTTTGACATGAACATAGTCACAGTACTGCCTGATGCGTATAGCGTTAGTAACGCCATCTGTTATCAAACCCGCATTTTCAATTTGTACCCCTGATATTATATTTATTCCCTGGCTGAATAGCCATTTAAAGAAAACCCTATGAACTATACGAAACGAGACATCAATTTATCACAATGTGAAGAAAATTAAATAAATGTCTACAGAGATTAATTGACTGCCTTGCTACTGGTGATGACAAGTATACGAAATTAAATGCACTCAATTTTTGACAATAATAAGTCAATGTTTATTGAATTATTTAACACTGATTAAAAGAATACCTGGTGACAAACAAAAAATGGAACTGAATTGGTCTGGCCTGTGTGATGATGTACTGGTATTGAGTGGATTCTCAGGCTGTTGAGCTGGCTTGTTGATTCGTGTGGATGATCGTGGTGAGGTGGTCTGATGTAGAGCTCTGTAGCGAAGCCACACGACGGGCTGGTGAGTGGGCTATAGTCGATGGGCTATAGTGTGGTGCGAGGCTGAGTGGCGTCTATGCTACCAACGATGTGTAAAATCGTTGACAGTTTTGTGAGTGTTGTTGAGTTTGTGGTGAAGTTGCGTGGTTTGCACTTGCACTGAGTTGCGTGATTTGGCAATGAGTCTAATACGCTACAATACTGATTTGGTCGAACTGAGTGATACTAAACGAAAAGAAAATATGAGGTGACACGTGCTTACTTAAGCGAACGATTCGACATAGACAATGGCTAAATCCGTCGACCACGAGGTAGAGTATCATGAGAGCGGACGTGCGTCACAACACGCGTGAGTCTTGATTCGCCGCCAGCGATGGAATGTGAGTCCTGTGAGTGGTCATGCCGCTGAGGCCACACTAGTAGCTTTGGCCGCTTGAGTGAGCTTCGATCGAGGATGCGAGCTGATGGAAGACGCGCTTGAGTGTGCTGCGTCGATATATCGATAGAGTATGCCTGTGAGTTGTACCACATGATGCGAGGCGCCGTAGTCTTGTGAGTGTAGCGCGTGCACGAGTTGAACGTATGCGTGTTAGGTGCGAAAACTGAACAGGCAGAGACTTATTCTTTTGACCAAAGGCAAAAAACCACCTAATGATCCATCGTCGTATCGCCTCTTGTACATTGGAATCTCCCTAGCAGACAACCAATATAATAGTAAAAAATGGAGCTTAACCTTGGATGCAAATCAGATGGAATCGGGCGCAAAGTTATATTGCATACTTGTCACCCTTGACATAAATGCCTTTAATTTGGCTAGACGGGATTACATCTGCTTGGTGTTAGACAAGCTCAACGTGCCATCGTACCTGAAAAGGATAGTGAAGAGTTACCTGAACAGTAGATTCCTCAGATACGATGCAGAAAATAGTCCATAAATCAATAGCGTTACTGGGGAAGTTTCTCAGGCCGCTTTTGTGGAAGATCATGCACGGCTGACTTCTGAAATTGGAATTACTCGAAGGAGCAGAGATCGAATTCTATGAGGATGACGCTGGAGTTATTTTAGTTGCAAAGCACATGGAGGATATCCATATATGTTTAGGAGACGATTACGGAATGGTGCAGCACTGAAAAGCTCAGCTGATCTCAACTTGGCTAAGCAGAAAACAGATGCTTTACATATTACCAGCAGAAAGAAGGTAGAAACAAGCGACCGCACAGTTGGTCAGCATATTATCACATCCCATCCCTACTCTTTAAACAATAAGTTTCTACTAATCTTTAAACAATAAGTAACACGCATCAAGACAGAAGAAAACTACTGACATCGGTAGTAACTTATATTGTTACTTACCGGATTGCCATCTGGGGAGTCCGGAAAATCCAAGAGTACAGCAAGAAGGTAGCAGTAATTTACCGGTTACGCTCAGTGCGCTTTGGATCTCCAGCGCATTCCGCACGGGGTCGAAAGATGCCATGTATGTCATAGATGAAATGATACTCATCCACATTCATGCGGAAGAAAGAATAATACTATACCAGCAGAGGAATGCATCAATGGAACTTCGGGAGGAACAGCGAAGAGAAGTGAGGCTAGGATGCCTACTGATCTGGTAAGTAGATTGAGAAAGGATGCATCGGCGAAAGGAAGATGGACACATCGTCTTATGCCTTAGACGGATGGTTGGGTAAACTGCTGATAAGGGGAAGCTAACTACCACCTGACGCAGATGCTCTCCGGAAACAAATAATGTCGCGTGTTTCAATTACTGTTAAGTTATTTTCTTTATCGCTATTGACGCAACTTTCGATTTATCATTAACTATCGGTATATTGCTGTCGATGAAATATGAATGTTGTAATTTTTCCAGTCAGCATTTGAATATCAAGATGTTTCATTTATTGCATGTGCTCGATATACTCGAAAACAATACTCATATCCCAAGTCTCTCGGAATTTCGATGGCAAATGTCTCAACTTAGACACTGCTATGAAAACTCTCGCTACTCAGGCGTCTTCATCCTGGAGGATGAGGGCGATCGCCGGTCTGGTCATATTCACTGTACGTGATGCATACATATGATGCGTATTAAGAATTCGATCAGGAATTCCATGGATGGAAGGTCTTCTTTTCTCTTAGTGGTATACTATATTGCTTATGCGTGGTGTTAATAATCGATGCTAATAAGAATTCTACTGTTGACTGTGACCGATTTCGTTTTTAAAACTCCGCCTTGATTAGATTGCAGAGACTGCAAGTAAAAACATTTCTAAAGGGTGAAATCACCCTTCAAAGTTCGGCATATCGGGGAGTGATTATGCAGTTTTACCCAGGAGGCATCAACCGATTTTAATGAAACAAAAACCAAAATACTCCTCATTGAAGACAATAAAAATACCACGTGAAGTTGAAGAAAAAAATTAATTTGCAGGGATGAAATTGCATAATCATCCCTGAATTTGGAGGGCGATTTCACCCCTTAGAAATGTTTTTACGCTGATGAAAAAAAAATACGTGTCTTTTAGTTTTCGATGCTCTACAACATACGTGAGTTTCATCAAAATTGGAGGGGGACACCAAACTATCCTTCCTTGTAAGTGACTTCATAATAAGCATCGCCATTTAGCTTCCATTCAGTTTCCAAATAGCCTTAACGAGATTCACGATCTGCATCTGTATTTTTTGGAAGCAATGTACGATGTAATTTATTATTTCAATTTTTTGTTTCGCGAATTATGGTCAACGCGAAATAAAATTTGATAATCACTCAGATCACTTGCAGCCGTTTTTAGAGTCAGAAAAACGGCTAGGATTTCCAAACGATTAATCTGTAAACATCTTTCTTTATTCGTCTCACATGCCTTCTGCAGAATAAATATCGCAGTCAGCTCCCCACCCTGCTATGGAAGAATCAGAAAATATTTCGATACGAAAACACAAATTACAGATGGAAATGTAAGTATACTGCATTCAACGGAAGAACGACATGCTTCCGAGACTAAATTCGTCCGGTTAGACCCCGCCTAACATGCCGTCCTTGTTACGCTCTCCAGGTTGACAAATGGGATCTGCAGCAGACTAGACCCGGCTACCACCAACAAGGGGTCCCAGGCGTCTAAGCCCAATGGTTAACCCTTTACAGAGAATAAATTATTGGTGCAGGGCCCAAATATACGATAATTTAGCTAAGGTATTGAGCAGCAAGCCCCATTGCCACTACCTGACCCACAGGCCGCTCAAAGCTAAGCGGCGCTGTGTCACTCTCATTGAATGCAGTATTGATGGGGCCTTCATCCACAATGCAAAATATGCATTTATATCTTTATCCGCTTCGCTCATAATTAATGAGATGTTTCTAGCTATTTTGAAGAATCTACCATATAATTTAGCGAAAGTTACTATCTCTCGTGCATTCAAATAGCACAATAAACATCCTTTATATTTATGAAGGCCATGTAGGCTTCTGGAGTGACCAGTTTCATTAACGTCCTGATGTGTTTCAATAGAAGATGCTCAGATTGAATTGCTTTAAATTCGAACTGAATATTTAGGAAGCAATCGATTTGTCAACCAAAATATTCTTTGCCACAGATCTAGTGCAAACTCATATTGACGCAGATAAATACGAAGTTATGAAAACATTGTATTCTCATTGTAACCGCTCGTTTGACCGTTCTGTATGCCAAACGATAATCGTAAATCGTGTAGATCAGATGATGGTATTTAGTTATCGTCGTACTTGAGTTACCGACAGCCGCGCGGATCACCCGTAGATCCCTCGGCCTTATATTCCCATGTTTTGTGCTATCATCGTCTAATCGCGGTTACATGCACACTACTCTTCCCAGTCACTGAGTAGCCGTGTCCGTGGTATGACATATCGTATGTGCCGTGCTAGGACATACGTAAACGATTTCTTGATTTAAAAGTTATATTGGGCTGCACGAGGCTCAGAGCGTCATCCTGCACCCTATAAGGTATTTATAAATTGTATATATATTTACAACGTAATTTAAACATGGTACAGCGATGCCAAGCGACTGAAATATCTCTTAAAAGGATTTCAGTGGCTGGGCTTTATTTACCGCGCCTGAGTGAAAATTCTGCGATCGTAATTTTTCTTACCACGGTCAAATGAAATAATATGGAAATAAAAGACTACTAAATCATCGCATCCTGAGTTGTTGGATGGAGATTCTAAAGAGCACCGAAGCGGCTGCATTTGATGTATTGTATATGCTACCAACAACGGTCATCGGTTCGCCAGTAAGCGACTTCGCATTACCGTCGACGCTGTTAAACGAAGAGCGACGATGTAAACATGAGATTCCAGATAAGTCGTGCTTTCTTTTATATGGTCTATGATATATATCATAGTATCTTCACGTTGGCGTTGTATTTATATTCGTGATTTATACGTAAATACCTCGATTCAGAACAGAGGAGTGTCATCGTTGAGATTTGTAAATTATCTACTTGTGTATAATCGAAATATTTTATTTGATGTAATATTCGCTACGATGATGGAATGAATTCGTTCGCAATTACGTCTGGAACAGGAATGATTTATTACAATTGTCGTAGTCTTTATGTGAATCCGAATTTCTATATGTATATATATATATATATATATCGTTACCAAAGCGTGTGTGAATTACTGATTGTAACTTTGTTGAATGCCACTCGTACTCATTTATTTAATTAAAACTAATTCGTCTGAATAATATTATTGTGATGCAAGAGTATGCTATTAACAGAATCGAAATGACGTTTTTCCTCATGTCGAGCCTGAGATCGATCAATTATCGAACATGTGAGAGACCATTATATTTCTTCATTAAATCGACTATCCATGTAAAATAATTATACCAATATATAAGAGATAACTTATCGTTGAACCCATATATATTTCTGTATACAAACAAAAAACCCTTGATCAATTCAAACCAATTGTAGATTACCATCTGGATTTATAAATCAGTATTACATCATATTTTGCAAAACTGAAGGAAAGCAAAATCCGTCGCCTGCTCAAAGGGCAGAATATTGGTGACCACAAGCCCTCACATTTTCTACAACACATGGGAAATTAGTTATGGGGCCAGTGCGACGGTACGCTGATAAAGTTGCTGTTACCGGAGCAAATGGGCCAGCAAGTCGGTACAATGTTATCAGCTACAAGGGAAGAGGGTTTAATAAGCTCGCACTCCTGACGAATGAAATCGTGGATCTTCAACGAGGCTCATGTCAACACTGGGAGTAATATTTACATCGATTTGATTCTACGAAGGAAGGACGACGAAGTAACGTCAAACGAGCGCAACAGATAGAAATTGGTGTAT
>OZ012703.1:26254445-26540623 GCA_963942595.1 Cylloceria caligata
ATTCTCTACGACAGCACACATGTTACCGTGATAAACGACGCAAAAAAATCTTCCAAGCATCTGTTCAAAATACTGTTTTTCCCGTCTTCTTTAAAAACTTATTTTCGACGTATTACGCAAGGAACGAGCTTGGATGCATATTAGCCTCGTAGCTGTACGCCGTCACCTTCGCAGTCTCCGCGTAGGATAATCGAGAAGAGTACAATTTTTCTACTCACTCTGCAAATATTCTATAGTCACTTTCTTCTCCATTTCTTCCAAGTTCCAATCCTTTTCCTTTCGCACCGTTTTTCCCTTATTTCCTGTCGCACTTCGGTTTTTCTCGTTCTCTTTACTGACTGGCCCTAATCGGTATGTAAGAAGGCGTATTCGCTAAACGCTTGTGGTACACTAAGTGGTGCCGCATGGTCACTTTCGTCTTAATCGATGTTATATGTTTCCACTTGTCCACTTCCGCCAGCAAGCGCTCCAGTACTGCGGTTGCGCTCGCGGCTCCTTCGACAGCGCCGTGTGTATCTCCACTTGGTATGTCGTGTGTAGTGAATAACCATGGAGCCGGCTTTTCGTAGAGTTCGCTGTTCTTTCGGTGCTATGTCAATTATAAGCTGGATAGGCGATACTCGGGAGTGTTCTTGATCCTCTCGAGGGCGGTGATAAGTCCACAGCTGCAGTTTTGATCGGGGGCATGACACCACGACCGTCCGTCTAAGGCGATCCCAAAACCTTGTCTATTGTAGACTGCGGCACCCAGGTAGGTAATGTGAAGTGAGCAGTAACCCATTACTTATCTGTTCATTTGACTTCCAGATGGTCGTGTTGTTTATGCTCTCCAGACTTCTTGCGAAGAGGACGATGGTGATGGCGAGGGACGACTTTGACAGGGATTTCAGTTGACGAAATATATATATTTGTTATCTGTTATTATAAAAATCCACGTGTCATAATTATACCAGCAAAACAGCCCTCCTGGGCCTATAAACAATCCTCATAGGACCTAAACGGATGGTTACATGTGTGTGCGATATATCCATGCGTGGGTAGGTCACTGGTGCAACACCGAATTAGGTCGACGGGTTAACTTTGTTTCTACTGCAAAGGTAAATTGAGCCAATGAAAAAAGAGAGCGTGTACCAATGTTACCGTAGTCGTCCACGAACTTTCAGAATTTTTCTAATCCTTTAGAAAGTTTGGGATTTTATGCAATTCATAAAAAAATATACAAAAATGTATTCGTAAACTCAGTGAAGTGTATGAGAGCTTTCGCAAAGTTATGACATTTGTAATCCTTCGTAGTCACACCTCTTTGAATTCACATTGTAGTCACACTAGATCACCCTCACCCGATTGATATTTAGATAATTGCCGTATGAAAAATATCTGTCCGATTGAAATACAAAATTATGGAAGACATCTCGAATACTGTATTTACATATTGAATATGTAACAAATATGATTATATAAGAAACCAAATGGCCTAATGTTTTAAATAATCGTTAACGTGTAAATTTGTAATAAAAAAACGTTGCTTTATCATTTTCCACCGATGACAAAGTAACCTCCATCAGGAAGTATTATGTTATTATGTCAATCGATTTTGGCTTCTTCATAGAAAGAGCTTTGTCAAAGGTATGAAATAATAAAATAATAAAGTAAAAGATTTAGAAAAATTGCAAATTTTATAAAATTTAAACCAGTAGACCGATTTTTACCAAATTCCAGACCAAATATCCTTGTCCCCCAACCAATTTGTATGTCAACTTTTGATTCGATATTTGAAGATTTCGGGAAGTTGGAGCAAAAATCGGTTTTATTTCGAAAAGTTGGGAAAACCCATAATTCGGAAACATCTGAACGCCTGGATCGATTCTTGCCAAACGCAATACCGAACAACCTTGTCTCCTAGCCCATTCTTGTAAAAATTGTAAGCTCGATAACCGAACATTTATAAAAGTAATGAAGACTACACTCTTTTGTCCAAAAATTCAAGCAATTATAAAATGAGTCACCCGTTAGTGATTTGGGTGACAATTGTAACGACCCGACTCGTGTCCACAATTATAGAAAATCAGCAACCTGTTCTCGAGATCAATTTTCAAGCTCAACACATACATACGCACGGAATTTTTTTTTCTAATAATGTTTTCTCAATGTTCTGAAATCTTTTGATCATGCTGACATCAAAATATAAAAAAAAAAGTTTTTTCACGAAAACCGCTTTCCGTATGAAGAAGCAAAATCATTTTTTTTTCTTCATTTTTTACGTTTTTTTCATAAAATACAGTTTTTTAAAATTTGTTCGGTATCGTTTCAAACCAGATATTTATTCCGGTACGCGAAGAAAATCCATTTTAGAGTAAAAAAAATTGTGGAACTCTGGGAAATTAATGTTGTTGAGAAATCAGCTGGCATGCGGCAACAACGGTCGCTGCGCGGTAGCTCGTCTCTGCCACTGCCTCGTTGCGCTCGGCAGCTGTGCGTGCACCGTTAGGCGTCGCTTAACGGAGTTTTTGGATGCGCACCCATTTTGCTTTTTCTCTAGTGTCTTCCGGAACGCCAAGCATGCAACAAGCTAATTACTCCTCTCGGACATTCTCACTCTCAAATATCGAATATTCTCAGTGTTTATTTGTGTGTAACTGGATTCAATTTCATCAACTAAAGTGGCGCAGTGACAATTCCAAAGAATAACTTCAGTGCGCGTTCGGTATTACTCAACAAGTGCATTAACATTTTGCCTCACCTCGTGGCGTGCTTCGCATCTCGTGCATGTCATACTCTCTCTCTGGACAATTAACTCAACCGGACACTCAATTAATACAATTCCGTGTGCCTCTCATGTAAATTCATACCGTATAGTGAATTTAGACCTTTTCTGTCATTTACAACTGCCTGCGTTATTTTTTCACCTGTCACGAGTCACACCACACCATATTATTTTTCTATGTATTGCAGCAAACCACATTTAAGCAGCAGAGTCATTCTCAAACAAATGTACGTTTTATTATCTCTCTATATCATACAAATATTTTCCCACCGTCGGCGTATAAGATAATCGAAAAACATCTCTGAGGTCTGAAAGATCCCCAAGCTCTGATTTTCCAAACTCGTTAAGTTCTTCAGGTTTTCCTGCACGGAGACGGTGAGATATTTTTATAATGTGTGATGCAGACGGAGAGCTGGTGCGCAAAGCGCACGGTAGCGCAAAATCACCTCCCCGTGGTTTTTATTTTTATTATTATTTACGAATCACTGGTTCTGTAGGGCTCTGACTCAGCTACAGCACACGCCAGCTGTATTTCATAATAATTCTGTCTGATTGCTCCTCCAACGTGGTGGTAAGCAATCAGGTCAGACCGTAGTCGTGTATCCAAAGTAGACGGAGAGAATCCAAAATACCCACTTTACGTTTTACCCGCCAATGAGTCAACGTGCTGCTAACAAGCAGAGATGAGCGTTCGGTTTGTGACAAGCAATGGTTCCATTCATCTGGTTGAACCAGTTGCTTATGTTTCTGCTTTAAATCCCCGGTGCGATTAGTGAAGTTCGAAAAGAAGATTCTGTTAGCTTGTCCGCTTATCATCCTCTTTAACGACGATTGCAGCCTTGTCAAGAGACAAAACCTCGATGGTGTAAGTCATCTTACTGCCGTGGTTAAAAATGTGAATGTAAGACTTGTCAGCTGTTATCTATCTGAAAGTAGGAAATAAATAGTTCCCGTAGATAGGATACTTCTCGTTCCTCATCTAGAACTCAATACCTCTGGGGGTGCAAGGTAACGTCTCACCTACTCTGTAAGAGTAAATAAATAATCAACCAAAATAGAATCAGTGGTAGCACCTTCCCTCGATGACTCGGAAGTGAGAAAAAATCTATCGTATGTACCATGAATCTGATGGGCGAATAAATCTGTTCAAAAATGTACAAAAATATTTTATATCACATATAATTTGGTAAAAAAGTTTCACTGAAATCGGAAACCCTGACGCTATATCTTGTGCCAGGAATTGGTGGAATTACCTATATATATATATATATGTTGAGATTTTCTTCTGGTGTTGGAATGTATTTGAAAGATATCGAGAAAGGATAAGTTTTCACTCACGGTAGGGGTCCAGACCAAAATATGTAGATAGAGAAAGTGGTTAATTCTACCATTGACTGTCACACTACAAAGAAAATATATATAAAAAAAAGTGCAAATAAATTGAGAGTGAATTTTGGGTGAGAAGCACTAACAATTATATTAATTGTGTGCTGTCATTTGTGAGGTGAACGTGGTGCAGCCCTCGCTGTAGAGCACGCCACGAGATGAGATTTGTGAGGATGCACAAATGCGAAATAATCATCTCAATACACTCGGAGTGAGTTTATTGAGAGAGAGTCAGAGTGAATAAGTGAAAAGCACATACAAATATATTAATTGCGTGTTGTAGATTTGATGTGAAACGTGGCGCAGCCCGCACTGTGGAGCACGCCACGCGATGAGACTATTTGAGGATGCACAAATGAGATTTATTCGCCTCACCAACATTGAATTTATATAAATTATGAAGGTGTACTCTTACCGTTTATTTTGAGTCCAGTTAAGCACGAATATGATGAGTATATCCGGGATGATAGTGAAATAATTTCGAGGTGACAACAGAGGATTGTGTCGTGCCAGCGGGTTTTCACAGAAGTGTCTAAATTTCTAAATATGGCTGCGTTGCACAAAAGCGCCGTTGTGCGACGCTGAAGTCAAGCGAGAGAGACAGCCTCTCGCTTGAGTAGCATGCCTGCGAGGCGCCGCCTCGGCTATCTTCGGTACAGCCGAGCGCAGCACATCACTCAGCAGCAACAGGTCGACGCACGGTGAATATCGATCGCCGTGCGACAGCTGATTTTCCAACAATATATGAATTTCGAGTAGGATTTATTATTATAAACAAGAATAATTCCTGTTTGATTAATTCAAATTCGTTATTTACGTGTGAATGAAATCAGAAAGACCAAAGTCTAATGCGGCACCTCTAAATTGTCGACCCTGGTGTATTGCGGCCAGGCAACAAAGGGAGCGTGGGTGATGTTCCTTTATATGCGGCGGTGAGATACGTTCGTCGCGGCACTGGATTGTTAGTAGGCCCTGAAAAGGAATGGGGAGTGAGAAGTCCGTTCCACGGGTTGGGGATGGCTACTCCAGTCCGTGGTTTGTCGGCAACCCCACGGTCTATGGAATTCGATGTCGTCTCCCCCTTGCGACCGGTCACTCCGCGTGCCGTCCACCCTGGTGTGGGTTGGAAGCCGGGCCACATAGGTCAACGAGATGCCTCAAGCGCCGCCGCAGGTCGCGCTTGTTAGCTTCCCTCGCGTATGCGGCGTAGTCCGTGTCGCCGACGCTGGTGGACCACCATCGACGGTCTAGTCTCGTGGAGCGGGGAGTAGGTTCGTATAAAGGGGGAAGGGAAACGGTGCGAGTAAGAGTCGGATGCATGTGTTGAGAAATACAGGGGGCAGGGCATTCCCGGTTGGACCGAGGGAGAGGTGTGTGGTTCCTAAGGTATTCCTTGGTCGTCTGGCGATTCTGGGCGGCCTCCCACTTCGAAGCGATAAACATGAGGTACAGCACGAACCACTGTCTACTGGCATGACGGGTCATGGGCCGCAGGGACGGTGGTAACTGAGTAGAGGGGAAGGGTATGACTGCGAGCGTTGTGGGCCATGCGCACGAACAGAGCTAGTGCTCGGACGTGCGGCTTGGCATCAAGCTCAGAGTCGCCCGAAAGGGGGAGGGGAGGGGGGGGGGGGGCACGACCTCACTGTCAGGTGACACTAAGCTTTCTCCGGCCATTAGATTCACGAGCACAAGCGGTGATTACGTCTTGGACAGGCTGCGACGCTCAATGACCAGAGAAGGGGCCGGGGGTGCGTCCCGACTGGTAATAGGTTCGTGAAGGTTGCTGGCCCCGGTGTAGCGTGTCCTGGTGAGTGATAACGGTGGCGCCGTCCAGGCAGGGACGGCGGTGCGAGTCTTTCGGCGAGGCCCTACGTTGTATTGGTCCTGAAAAGGACCGGGCGTCGAAGAGATGGCGAACGAGTTGTTATTGCTCCCACGTCAACGTGGTTCGGTAAAGAAGTATAAAGTTGTGCAAAAATCGAGAGAGTTACGTAGAAGACTATATTCTGGTAAAGTGCCAGAGAGTAGTGTCCCCAACCAGAGTTGGGAGTCGACTGGCTGTCGATTTCCGACTTCTTCTCGGATGCCTGTGTGCCCGGTTATATAGGGGTAGGTGGTCGGAGTTTGATCGGGGGAATCCAAGTGAAGTTGTAGCTAGCGCGTGCCAATCGCGCGTAAGCTCGAGTGTAAGGTGGCTGGACGCTATCGAGGAGGGAATTTTAGTCCCATCGCCGCGCTAACCCAGATCAGGGCTTGAGCTCAGGAGATCGGCCGCGGTGGGGTTTCCGTTCTTTTGCTAAATCATCGACAGTCAGTGCTTGAGCGAGCATGCTAGCCCCGACGACTCACCGACGCACCAATAGCGCGAGTAGAGGTCCTCTTAAGGGGAGATCCTGTTTTAGACGGCCCAAAAAATCGTGTTTTCTTATTGCTTCAATCGATAAATAAACTGTCCAAGAATATATTCACAAAGTTACAGATGCCAAGTCGAAGTATTTTCGGAGATACACAGCCAAACGCAGAGGGGCGTCGAGCAGCTGTGTGCGCGCTCGGTCAGGCTCGGGCGCGCGCTCCGTCCCTCTATCTACTTCTCCGAATTTCTTACCTGAAAAACGTTCAACGGTCTTTCAAAAAATATTTTGAATTTGTAGTAGTGTCATGCTGAGCAATAAACCCGTTTGTAGAAGTATAAAAGTATAAAAGTGTATAAAAATGTATAAAAATACTGCCTGTGTACATGTTTCTACGTTGCTGCTTCTAGTACCAACGGTCAGTTTCGCTCTGATGTGAAAAATCATCTTTCACACGGGCTTCGAAACCACGCAAACGAACATTTCACGGTAATCAATTTACAACTAAAGACAATGAAGACGAATTGGATACGAGTGCTAGTGCGAAAAAATTGTCAACTGCCAGCTGCGAGAATATAATTGTCAATCCGCTTCATTGTTATCGCATTATTGAATTCTTGACAGTTTTACATACGAATGCTGATGTTGTAATCCGCAGATCGTGGAAACAAGGAAATAAATTGTGCCAAGGTTTGGCGAAATCAAAGTATGATCAAATAGTGCAGCACCTTCACTCGGCGTCGTAATCGATATTTGAAAAAATCAGTGAGAAGTTGCCAATGCAGAGCGCGAAAAGAATGTTGAAAAAGAAGAATCGAAACTCATTTGAAAGTGTCCGGCGATGGATCCTGGAAAAAACTTGGCTTTACCTCACTGTATGGTATAATAACTCTCATAGCATACTATTGACTTTGGCAAGGTAATCGACCTGATCATGAAAAGTTCATACTGCCACGAATGTGCTGTATCAAAGAAAAAATTAGGCTTTGACGAATTTGAAGAGTGGTATGAAAAACACAAAGAATCATGCATCTCAAATCACGAAGGTTCAGCAGGGAAGATGAAGCCGGATTCTATCACGGAAATGTATTTAAGATCCGAAGAAAAATGCGGCGTAAAATATATGATATACATCAGTGACGGCGATTCCAAAACTTTCGCAAGTATTTTGGAAGTAAATCCGTACGGTGACGATTGCCCTGTTACAAAAAGCGAGTGCTTTGGATACGTACAAAAACGAATGGGTACGCGACTCTGAAATACGAGTATAAGGAACAAAGTGAAGCTCGGTGGTAAGAAGTGGCTGACGAAAGATGTCATAAAAAAGCTAACAATTTATTATGATTTGGCAATTAGAAGAAATATTGATTCTGTTCAAGAAATGAAAAAAGCTGCAATAGCAACGCTGGATCATTATTGCTCTACTGACGGATCCCCTCGACACAAGAATTGTCCAAAGGCGTCAATAGCTGATGTGTAAAAGGCGCAAAGCTGAATGCACGAATCAACTACGATTTTATGAGCATCCTGTTCGATCGATTGACGAAAAAATTGAGAAGCACATTCGCCCGATTTATGAACAACTGTCAGATGAAAATCTTCTAACGAGATGCTCAGACGGTCACACGCAAAATTCACGCGAGTCGTTCAACTCAACAGTCTGGCGCATGAATCCGGAGCACCTGCATTCAGGCCAAAAAATCGTTGAAATTGCCGCCTACTTGGCTGCAGGCATGTTCAACGAAGGGTATCAGCGATTTTAAATACCATGCAGTTGCTGGATTTTAATATTGGCCAGCAATGCAAAATATTTGCTGATACCGCTGACGCGCAATGGATCGGAAGAGGCGCCAGTCACTGAGCACTAAGGAGGCTTGTGCGTCTCGTAGACTCGAACAAATGCATCAGTACTAGCTGTTTGAGGAAGCAGAAGGACTACTATATGAACCACCATATGGCGTTTTCTTGAGTTTTTATTTTTTCGATTTTTCTGAATTGGCGGGCATGATAGCAAAAAAACTAAACGACCTATCGACTCAAACAAAAGTTTGTTCTGTTGAGTATTGAATTCTGTTCTAGGTGAACCGACATAATTGTTGAAAAAGTATTATTAAATAACTTTTACAGCACGTTATAGTGATTTTTGTTGAAAAAACCCTTTTTTTAAACCTGAAAAAAAAAGATTTCATGATTATTTCAACTTTTTCTTCGTTAACCCAGAAAAAAAATATATCACAATGTTACGTCCTGGTTCCCCGTTATATTCGACATGAAATTTTAAAAATTTTATTCCATTATTATAAACTTGTATTTTACATATCTTATATATATATATATTGTAAACACGCATAAATATATATATATATATTTTATACCAACCCCACATATATGATTTTATACGAATATCTTACATGTAATTTAGTTCGTACATTTATACGCATAATTAATACGTACACCCTGTATGTACGCGTATTTGATGCATGTAAGTATATGTATAATACGTGCATGCACATATACATTAGGACATATTCTCAGACGCTCGTTGGGGTATAAGCGAGAAACGCTGAGCAAAGCATCGCGCGATAACCACGCGTGCGACTTTGTTTAGTCCCACGATTAGAGCAGAGCATAGTTTTTGAATATGACTTTGTATTCATCGTAGCAATGCACAGCTTCTTTCGCACCCTAAACGGGATAAGGTTGCTCACCACAGTCCAATGTTATCCATTGGCGAGTAGCCACTTCAAATCTTTAAGCTAACGTAAGCAGTCCCACGTGCCGGGCCGAGGTGTTTGGTCCAGGCGACCGTCGAACGGAAGCGATAAGCCCGACACCCGGCCGGGTTAAGCTGACAGGCCGGTGAGGCTGCGAGGCCCGTTGTTCTGATTCTTAGAATCTAGATAGAGACCCGCGGGACTCGCAACTCTGCACTTTTGAGAGTAGGCGACTGGAGGGGCACTTAGCCACCCATCATACCGAGTCGTTGTCTTAAAAAGAGGCAGTCCTCATTGTGCGGGCAATTAGGAACGACGCTCTCAAAATTAGGCACTTCGTTTTTCGAAATTACATCTGTGTTGCGCGATTGACAATTAATTTCGGTTAAATAACATTTCTATATATTGTGTATCGTGTAATTAACATTTTTATAAAGGGTGATTTTTTAAGAGCTTGAGAACTTTTTTTTAAAAAAAAACGCATAAAATTTGCAAAATCTCATCGGTTCTTTATTTGAAACGTTAGATTGGTCCATGACATTTACTTTTTGAAGATAATTTCATTTAAATGTTGACCGCGAATGGGCCCTAGAAAAGTTGGCAGAAAATCCGCTTTTTTATCGACAAATTTTGTTCAGCGATGAGGCTCATTTCTGGTTGAATGGCTACGTAAATAGGCAAAATTGCCGCATTTGGAGTGAAGAGCAACCAGAAGCCGTTCAAGAACTGCCCATGCATCCCGAAAAATGCACTGTTTGGTGTGGTTTGTACGCTGGTGGAATCATTGGACCGTATTTTTTCAAAGATGCTGTTGGACGCAACGTTACGGTGAATGGCGATCGCTATCGTTCGATGCTAACAAACTTTTTGTTGCCAAAAATGGAAGAACTGAACTTAGTTGACATGTGGTTTCAACAAGATGGCGCTACATGCCACACAGCTCGCGATTCTATGGCCATTTTGAGCGAAAACTTCGGAGAACAATTCATCTCAAGAAATGGCCCGGTAAGTTGGCCACCAAGATCATGCGATTTGACGCCTTTAGACTATTTTTTGTGGGGCTACGTCAAGTCTAAAGTCTACAGAAATAAGCCAGCAACTATTCCAGTTTTGGAAGACAACATTTCCGAAGAAATTCGGGCTATTCCGGCCGAAATGCTCGAAAAAGTTGCCCAAAATTGGACTTTCCGAATGGACCACCTAAGACGCAGCCGCGGTCAACATTTAAATGAAATTATCTTCAAAAAGTAAATGTCATGGACCAATCTAACGTTTCAAATAAAGAACCGATGAGATTTTGCAAATTTTATGCGTTTTTTTTTAAAAAAAAGTTCTCAAGCTCTTAAAAAATCACCCTTTACTTCGTGTACTGCCCGATTGACAATTAATTCCGGTTAAATAACATTTTTATATATTGTGTATCGTGTAATTAACATTTTTGTACTTCGTGTACTGCGCGATTGACAATTAATTTCGGTTAAATAACATTTTTATATATTGTGTATCGTGTAATTAACATTTTTGTACTTCGTGTACTGCGCGATTGACAATTAATTCCGGTTAAATAACATTTTTATATATTGTGTATCGTGTAATTAACATTTTTGTACTTCGTGTACTGCGCGATTGACAATTAATTTCGGTTAAATAACATTTCTATATGTTGTGTATCGTGTAATTAACATTTTTGTACTTCATGCACTGCGTGATTAACATTTTTGTTCACTGGACATTTTTAATACATTGCGCATTGTTTTTGTGCGCGTTGGAATAAACATTTATTACGGTAAGGTGCAAGAAATTCTCGTGGTTTTTATCAATCGACCCACCAAGATTTCCCAACATTTTTCCCGACCCGTCTTCTTTACTGTTTTCTGTCGCCAAGCCGGCCACGATTTCTCTCTCGTGGGCCAGCTACTTTGTGCGACGCTTGGTCGTAAGGCCCCCGTGGCCTTTGGCTTTCATTTCTGTCTAGGTGATCTGCAGCGCGACCCTCGTTGCACCTCCAGATCACGTGTTGTTTGGTCCCGCACCTGGTTGCGAGTCTACAGCACTCTACACCCTGGTGGCGCTTGGAAACTCGCGCCGGGGGATCTTTAACTAGGGAGCGTGGTGTCAACTAACAGTTGCACACCCTTCCGTTCTCTTTATTTCACGAATCCGCGTGGTACCTCAGGGTCCTACACGCGGGTTCCATTTTTCTTCTAAGCGGTTCGCGCGCCCACGCCCAATGTAGACGCCGATCCTCTAATTGTGTATACCCAAACTCCCGCCTACTTTACTGTTTTCTGTCGCCAAGCCGGCCGCGATTTCTCTCTCGTGGGCCAGCTACTTTGTGTGACGCTTGGTCGTAAAGCCCCCGTGGCCTTTGGCTTTTATTTCTGTCTAGGTGATCTGGAGCGCGACCCTCGTTGCACCTCCAGATCACGTGTTGTTTGGTCCCGCAGCTGGTTGCGAGTCTGCAGCATGCTACACCCTGGTGGCGCTTGGAAACTCGCGCCGGGGGACCTTTAACCAGGGAGCGTGGCGTCAACTAACAAGTTGCACACTCCCCCGTTCACTTTTATTTTATGAACCCACGTGGTACCTCAGGGTCCTACACGCGGGTTCCATTCTTTTTCCGAGGAAGCACCGTATGACCACAAAGAAAGTGGACAACGGCCTTTCTCACTAACCGGTCCTAATCACCTAAACATCAGGGAAAAATAGACCCAGCCAGAGGAAATCGACGCAACAACGACTGCGACTCCTGCCCCGAACCCAAACAGCGGGTTATCAAACGTAACGATCGAGTTACGTGATTGGTCAGACGGCAAGGGCGGGCGAACCCTAAAACGGGTTACCGTGGCTGCAATACGGCCCATGGTCGTGCAACGCTGCACGATACGTCCCGACGAAGAGCGAACGGAGCCGCAAACGGGACCGTCAACGTCAACGTCGACGTCAACTCGCCAATTACGCCGACACGACCGACTCGGAACCAGACGACGATCGCGTCGTCGTCCTCGATTAATTCGTGCGGTACAGCACCAACTAGTTTTAAGGTGAGTAAACACACTTATTTCCTCGAAAAATAAAGTATTTCGACAGATCGACCGTGCCCCAATCCCGAGGCAGCACATTCTGTCACAAAATGGGGAAAATAGAATATTATTCCTTCGTCGCGTCTCTTATTTAAAAACCCAGGACGTAACAGGAGTAAATTTTTGGTGGCAGCGGTGGGATGTCACGGTCTACTTGTCAAAATAAATTTTCCATGTTTTGTCCAAGCACCAGTCTCTCCGACGGCGCGAAATCCTTTGTCGTCTGTCTGAACATTTTGCCAAACACCAGTCTCTCCGACGGCGCGAAATCCTTTGTCTTCTGTCTGAACATTTGATTGACGTTTTCCCCGCCCTCGGAATGGCATAGGCCGGTCCTGCTTTCAAGATCGAGCCGACGATTTTCGCTACTGAGTACTGTTACTGTTAAACAAATAGCAATATCACCGCCGAGCGAGAATCCTCGAGAGAGGCCCGTGTTAGGAGCCTTGTTCGTCGAAAATAATTTCTCTTCAGAATAACTGTTACTGTTAAACAAATAGCAATATCATTTACACTATCGTAAATTTCTGAAATAAATTTTTGGCAAATTTGTTGCCGGTATCTTATGATATTGTTTTGTCAGGACCGGTTTCTGCACCACGGGTGCGAACGCAGCACTGAACGGTTTCCGGTAATGAAAGGTGTATGATAATGAGTGTGAGTAAATTTTTTTTAACCTGTCGACTGGTAACAAGTCGATACATTCACACGTAGCATGTCGAGTGACAGATGTGAAAAGTAAAGGTTAAGGATCCTGGTGACAAGTATAAATAATTGAATGCACTCAGTATTTAACAATAATTGATTCAATGTTTATTTAAACTATATAACAGTAATTGCATAAAAAATACCTGGTGATTATAACAAATATATACTGTGATTTGTCTGGCCTGCGTGTTGATGTACTGGTGGTGAGTAGGTTCTCAGGCTCCTGAGTTGACTTATTGATTCCGTGTGGTTGATCCTGGTGATAAGGTCTGGTTGTAGAGCTCTAGTAAAGCCACACGGCAGGCTGGTGAGTGTCCTGACGTCAATGAACGGTGCGAGGCAGAATGGCGTCTCTGCTGTCAACGAGCGAACCACGCCGTTGACGGTTATGTGAGTGCTGCACTAGTCCTGTTTATTTGCTGTGATTCGCACTGACACTGATTTTACACACGGGTGATTTGATCAAGAATGTACTACACTATAATACTGAATGCGCACAAAAGTGAGTGGGACGAAAGAATATCTCTGTGAGTTTACGCGGGAACGTGTACTGCGAGCGACTCGAGTGAGAACAATTGCCACATCCGTCGACCACGAGGCAAAGTATCAAGAAGACGGACGTGCGTCACAGCTTGCGTGTGATTCGCTGTCAGCGATGGAAGGCGAGCCTTGTGAGTGGTCTCGCCGATGGGGCCACGCTAACAGCGTTGGCCGCTTGAGTGAGCTTCGATCGAGGATGTGAGCAGATGGACAATATGCTTGAGTGCGCGGTCGATAAATCGATATAGCATACCTGCGAGCTATACCATATGACGCGAGGCGTCAGATGATTGTGAGTGTAGCGTGTGCATGAGTTGAGTGTTTTCTTGGTAGGCGTGAAAACGGAACAAAAGGGTATTTTTATAAATAAATGTTGGCGCTATATATATATGTTTAACATCACTATAGCTAATTAAAATGAAGATAATAACCTGACACGCGGAGCGCAGCGCGTCTTATCGCGACCACCATTTATTACGTCCTGAACTTTAAACAGGGACGAAATTTATTTTTCTGTCTCGATGCTTTATCGCGTTTCCATCGAGGTTTTCCCTCCGCGAATTATTTCTGGAAAAAATAATAATTTTTTTTCAGAGGGTTATCCATTTTTTTTTGCGAAATAACGACGTGAGCGTCCAGAGTTCATCAGTGTCGTATGACATTAAATCTTTCTTGTTGTTAACTTGATCGCAAGGAGTGTTGCAAAACGGTGGCAACAATATATATATATTAAAACATTAAAACAGTAATGGTTTATAGCAATTATTACGGCTGAAGTATTATACAGGGTGTCCGCTGGGAAGGTATACTACTTTGTTTTGCCGCCATTTTAGTAAACGTTAGTCTTGACAGTTCATATTTGGCAGTCGTGAAGTAGACACGTGGCAAATTTATTATGGAAAAATATTCGATAAACCAACGTGTTTTAATCGTTAAAAGCTCGCCCATGACAGCTCGCCCATGACAACCCCGATTTTCATGAAAAAATCATAATGAGTGACGAGGCACATTTTCATTTAAATGGATATGTGAATAAACAGAATAGTCGGTTCTGGGCAATGGAAAACCCTGAAATTATTCATCAGTCACCTTCACATCCATTAAAAGTGACAGTCTGGTGTGCAATTTGGTCAGGAGGAATCATTGGACCTTACTTCTTTGAAAATCAAAACGGCGTAACGGTAACTGTGAATGGGGAGCGATATCGTGATATGATTGAAAACTTTTTAACGCCACAACTGCATGCTCTGGGCTTGATTAACATGTGGTATCAACAAGACGGTGTCACATCGCATACAGCCAGGATTACAATGGAATTACTGCGAGACCTCTTTCCACAACAAGTTATTTCAAAAAATGGTGATGTTGATTGGCCTCCACGGTCGCCTGATTTGACTGCTCCGGACTTCTTTTTGTGGGGATATCTAAAAAGCAAGGCTTATGCAAACAAACCAGAAACGCTTGAGCAACTCAAACAAAATATTCGTCATGAAATTAATGAAATACCGCGTTAAATGTGTGAGAATGTAATGAAAAATGTGCTCAAAAGGGCTCGCATTTGTGAGGCCAACAGAGGCGGACATTTATCTGATATTGTATTCCATACATAATTGCCGACATTAAATAAAACATTTATCAATATAAGATCCATTCTCTTTCATTTAATAAAAAATTATAAACAAACAAAGTAGTATACCTTCCCGGCGGACACCCTGTATTAATATAGCCGTGTTCACTGCATGTATTAGAGCGCACCTCCAGATAGGGCGCGGCACAATTGTTTATTCATGGCGCGCACAACACTATGTATTATATATATTAAATGGTTAGTAAACATTGCGCGCATCTAACACTAACATAGAACTTTTAAATGATAGAATTAAAGTAATTAAAATAGAATTCACTTTTGGAATAATGTAAAATGTTATATTATAAAGTTTATCGGAACGCGCACAATATTATTGGTTGCGCGAACAATGCTACGACCTATTAAAACAGTAAAGCAGTATTGTAACACGGTTGTAAAAGAGTCAGTTCTTGGAAGTGGTATAAGTAATCACTTTTGGGTTTGATTGGTTTAAATATTCAGTTCTTCGAATTAATTAATGAATTAAACATTTATTTCTGAAAATAACTTTTTTTCGGAATAATTTTGGGTAGTTATTTTCAGCCCTGACCTGGCTCAAATGGTTTTTTGATATATATATAAACCAGGTGTATGCATAAGTTTTTTCCGTTTTTTTGGGGAAAAAAACACGCAATTTTCAAGGGAAATTATTTTTTGTTTTATTCAAAATATTGGCCATCGGCTTCTACACATTTCGCCCATCTTTCAGGTAACTTATGAATCCCATGTCAGAAAAACTGCTTGTCTTTTGCGGCAAACCATCCGTCGAGCCATTTTCCAACTTCCTCGAAATTGCTGAAGTGCTGCTCTGGGAGCGCGTGCCCCATTGATGCAAAGAGGTGATAGTCAGATGGCGCCAGGTCTGGCGAATACGGCGGGTGCGGAAGGATGTCCCATCCAAGCGATTTCAAGGTGTCTTTCACTGCTTTTGCTGTGTGAGACGGCGCATTGTCGTGTAACAAAATCACTTTGCCATGTCTTCTGGCCCATTCCGGTCGTCTTTCGATTAATGCGTGGTTTAAATTAATAATTTGTTGGCGATAGCGTTGTGTATTAACGGTTTCGCCGGGCTTCAAGAGTTCATAATACACAATACCACTCTGGTCCCACCAGACACAGAGCATGGTCTTCTTGCCGAAGCGATTTGGCCTTGGTGTTGAAGGACCGGCTTCGCCAGGTGAAAGCCACGAGTTTTTCCGCTTCGGGTTTTCAAAATAAATCCATTTTTCGTCACCCGTCACAATTCGATGCAAAAATGATTTCCTTTCGTGGCGTGGAAGCAGCACTTCACAAGTGACTTTGCGATTTTCTATTTGACGTTCATTCAAATCGTGTGGGACCCATTTACCGAGTTTATTGATCTTCCTCATTACTCGTAAACGTCTGCTGATTGTTTCTTGTGACACATGTAATGCTTCTGCTAATTGCCGTTGAGTTTGAGTTGGGTCATCATCCAATAACTCCTGCAATTGCTCGTCTTCGCATTTTTGTGGTCTACCAGAGCACTCACTGTCTTTCACATTGAAATCACCACTTTTAAATTGTCGAAACCATGTCTCACATGTTCTAATCGATGGAGCGTGTTCACCATATGTTTCTACCAGCAAATGTTGACTTTCAGCAGCCTTTTTCTTTTGATTAAATAAGAAAAGCAATGCGTGCCGAAAATGTTCTTTTTCAAGCACAAAACTCGACATGATCACTGAACGATAAAACAAAGACGCTAGTTTTTGGCGGATTCAACTTGTGTGTGTTTGTAGGTTAATGTCAGATGAACAAAATGACGTATGTGTCAAATTAATACGCTGCGTACTTTTCGCTGGCGCCATCTCTTAGTTAAACCGGAAAAAACTTATGCATACACCTGGTATATATATACCGAAATAATTTAAGAGCGCGCAAACTTCGGCTATCTTTTAAGTTTTAATTTTTCTTCTCGAAGAACCATGAGACTTTTTCTGCTTGGGCTAACCCATGTCCCCACGAAATTTTTCTTAAATAATGTTTATTGAAGCACAGAATTTACCACAGTGTGCACTATATATATATATTTTTAAAATAGTTAAATGATTTTTGGCTGTTAAATTTTAGCCCTGACTCAGCTATTTTTATAGCAGTGACATTTGTTTTGATTCGGTGGTGTTAAACGTTTTTTTTTTAATGCGCCACCCCGTTGCTTACTATGGGTGTGAGCGCAGCACTCCCCACGAGGTGCATGGACGTCGTAATCGCATACACTCGTCTCGGTTACTTTGTTAGCAATTACATTGGTTTTATTTAAACAGTGGATGGATGTTTCTGTCTCGATGCTCTATCGAGTTTTCATCGCGATTTTTCTTTTTCGTCGCGAATTATTTTCGAAAGTGCTGAAGGAAGGCTATGCTGTTTCCCTCCCGCTCCTTTTGTTTATGTTGTTCATCAAGACAAACCATCCTTAATTGTTTTCTGTACATTGCATGAAAAACCTTATATGGGATATCGCTATCTTTGAAGTTATATTGCGTCGAGCCGGCTCCTCCTTCTAAACGAAAGCCCGCGAGTTTGATATAAGAACTATCCGTACGCGCCGTTGTGCAGCTAGTCGCAGTGGGTGACGAGAACACAGCTGATATACCGGGCGATGGGTCCCCACCCAAATATCTATCCGAAGAAGAGTTGATGACCTTACAGGATCAACTCATTGCTAAACAAAGGCAACTTAATGACCGCGAGCAAGAATCTCGTGCACGCGAACTCGCGGTAGAGTCACGCGAACGCGCCCTCGAAATTCGGGAAACTAAACTCGCGGAACGAGAAATAGAAAACGAGGAGCGCCTCATTGATATCCAGCAACGGGAACTCCAACTCCTCGAGTCCAAACCTATTGCTCCCCCGCATAAACCCGAAGACGCGGTAGAAAAATTAACCAGAGATTTTCAAACCTTGAAAGAGGAAATAGCTTTGCTCTCAAAACGAGGAATAGGGTCCTCGCCTGAGGTACAAATTCTTAAACACCCGCCCCCTGTTAGAGAAGGTCCAAGTACTCAATTATCTTTCAAGGATGTGCTTGAATCGGTACCTATTTTCAATGGGGACACCCCCCTATTTTAAAATTTGCTCGTGCTTGTAAACGCGCGAAAGAATTACTCGCGCCTCACCTCGAGCCTACTTTCGCACGGTTATTGCGGAACAAATTAAGGGGTTGCGCATATACCGCTGTGGAAGACGATGTGTTCAGGACGGTCACGGGATTCACAGATCGGCTTAAGGAAATTTTTGGGGCCGTAAAAACTGTAAATCAGTATAAGGGCGAACTCGGTAACGTAATGAAAGGTGGAACTGAGCACGTCCTTGACTATATCAGCTGCGTAAAAGACTTGCATTCGGCCATTATAGAAGGCGAAACCCAGAACTGTGGGCACTTGACGCCCATACAAAAAAGAAATCTTGAGGGCGACACTCTCGAATGTTTTATTATGGGGTTGCCTCCCAATTTTCGCCTCCGTCTGAGGTTCGAAGGGTACGAAAACCTCAACCAGGCCTATACTAAGGCCATCGTGGTCGAAAAATATTTGGAACGCGATGATAAAAATTTTAAAGGCAGGGTCGCGCCAGCTAGATTACCGACTCCGAAACTACCGGTGCAGGTAAAAACCGCGAAAACCGAAGTCATATCTTGCGAACATTGCTCCTACCCGGGCCACATTTCAGAAAATTGTTGGAAAAAATTTCCCGAAAAACGACCGTCGTTTAATTCAGGAAAGACGGGCGATTCGACCGCGGCTTTAGTAACGCGACCTCCTGCAAAAACTTGCGTTTATTGCCACAAACCGGGGCATGAAATTAACAATTGTTATAAGCGCGAACATGACGAAAAACGCAAAGCGTCGGGAAACGAGACCGCTCGTTCGTCGACCCCAGGCGCATGCCTAACGGAAGCGCAACCCGAGCGCCCTGTGCGAGTAGTTCAAGCAGCCGAACCGTCCGTACAGCAAACGTCCGACTAAAAACACATTCGTTCGTCCCGTCGGTAGACATAAATTCGCCCGAATTAGTAAAAACAAGCGAGATTCTGGTCGACTCCGGTGCCGACCCAAATTCAATAAAGCAAAAGGCATTAAAATATAGCGTTCCGGTTAACGACTCGGATATTTTGCGCCTCCAAGGCATCACGGAGGGACCCGTGTTCACAAAGGGGTCCACCGACATTAATATACTCGGTACGGATACCGAATTTCATTTAGTTGAGAATTCTTTTCCCATCGATCAAGACGCAATCCTTGGCGCAGAATTTCATGGCAAAAATAGAGCCAGTATAGATTGGGATAGAGAGGCCGTCAGTTGGAAAGATAATGTTTTACCATTTAAAAATCAGGAGACAGTGTTTCTCCCTGCTCGTTCTAGTAAAATATATCACGTTCGCGTAAGAAATTCCGAAATTAAAGAAGGGTATATACCCCGTTTAAATGTAGCCGAAGGAATTTTTATCGGCGAAACGGTAGTCACTAATAATAATGGAGTGGCGTATTTGAAGACATTTAACACCACCGAAGAAGGCGTGGAACTGACCGTACCTACGGTAACCTTATTGGCATTTGAAGAGTTCCATGACCAGGTTGGTGAATCTTCCAATGCTAACTGCGAACCCATAAGGGCGCAGAATATTCCACGTGGGGAGTGCCGCGCTCACGACCATGGTGTAAAAACCGTCGCCGCAACCTCGGTCAATAATGAGTCAAGAATACAGTTATTAAAATCTTTGCTCCGCCTCGACCATCTTAATGATGAGGAGGTGAGTAGCGTTGAACGGATAATTAGAGCGACACATGATCCATTTTACTGCCCGGAAGACTTCTTGGGCACTACTAACGCAATAACGCATAAAATAACAACAACTGACGACCAACCCGTTTTTAAACGCCAGTATCGCTTTCCTCCAGCTCACAAGGATGAGATCACGCGGCAAGTAGGCGAAATGATCGATGGCAAAGTTATTGAACCTTCCGATTCTCCATACAGTTCACCGTTGTGGATCGTTCCGAAAAAACCCGATTCACACGGAAAACCGAGATAGCGAATGGTAATAGATTATCGGCACTTGAACGATAAAACTATAGGAGATGCTTATCCTCTCCCAAATATTATTGAAATCCTCGACCAATTAGGTCAAGCCCGATATTTTACTGTTTTTGATTTGGCAAGCGGATTCCACCAAATTAAGGTCGATCCCAAAGATGCGCATAAAACGGCGTTCTCAACGCCGTTCGGTCATTATCAATTCTCGCGAATGCCTTTTGGACTTAAGAATGCCCCTGCCACGTTCCAACGGTTAATGGATCGTGTATTGTGCGGTTTACAGGGCATTGAACTTTTCGTGTACCTGGACGATATAGTCATTTACGCTAATATGCTCCAGGAGCACGAGCTTAAATTCCAGAGATTAGCAGAAAGACTGCGTAGAGCGAATTTGAAGCTCCAACCAGACAAATGCGAATTTCTTAGAAAGGAAGTGGGATATTTGGGCCACATTATTAGTGAGGATGGTATCAGACCAGATCCGAAAAAATTAGAATCGATCAGACACTACCCTAGGCCGAACACACCTACGAAAATAAAGCAATTTCTTGGTTTGGCTGGCTACTACCGTCGATTCGTCAAAAATTTTTCGGGTATTGCGAAACCCCTTACAATACTCCTAAAGAAGGAAGTCGCGTTTTTGTGGACGGAGAGTCAAGAACAAGCGTTCATTAAACTTCGTGAAATACTCTGCAAATCACCGGTGCTCTAGCACCCGGATTTTACAAAACCTTTTATTATTACAACTGACGCTTCCGCGCACGCTATCGGAGGTGTGATCAGCCAGGGCGAGATTGGAAAAGACCGACCTATTGCGTATACTTCACGGACATTAACGCCCGCGTTAATGGAGCTCAATTTGTCACGGAGCTCTATTACTCGGTTATCGAGAAAGAATGTCTAGGAATAATTTATGCGGTCAGTTGTTTTAGACCATACATATATGGTAGGGAGTTTGTATTAATTACCGATCACAAACCCTTAGTTTGGCTAGATTCGGTAACAGATCCGTCGAATCCTTTGGTTGGTTGGCGTTTCAAGCTCAGGAACTACGATTATAAAATCCTCTATAAATCGGGATCAGCAAATGTGAACGGTGACGCTCTTTCGCGCAACCCTCCCGTACCAATTAAGACGGTCCACCTGGTCAGACCCATTAGATTGCGAGAGGACGACGACGAACCGGAAGGTAGCACGTGTACGCTCACCCGCTCGAAAAGAGCTAAAATGCAGGAGGAGGCCGCACAAGGTTCAAACATCCCCGCGAATGTCACAGGTGAGGCGAGCTCACCGCTTGGTTCCCCCTCGTCCTCCACTGGCCCATCAAATAGTGTTGAAGAGACACCCGATGATGGTATAATCGCAGAGGTAGAGTCCGAATCAACCGACGCTTCCTCGTGTGAAGACGATGGCCCAGTCATTGAAGAGGATCTTCCCGATTTCGCGATCATCGAGTCTCGCGATAATATTAGCATGCGTACCGACAATTTAGTGTATATTACAACGACGAAGAATCAACCTGTAGATGTCGGCGCGAAAGATTTATTTGCTGTAGGGAATCTCCCAGAAAAGGAACACCTTAATTTAGCTCGAGTAAGCGCAACCCGTGTAAAATCCAAAGTATACGTCTCCGTATACATATAAAAAAACGATCTCCGCGCGAATGTTCACGTAGACGACCTCGCGGAGGCAATACAATCCTTGAGGGATTTTGTAACAGAACTAAGAATAAAATCGCTTAGTATAGCAAAAACCGAGGCAATAGACGGAATACCTTGAAACACTGTAATTGAATTATTGCGAAATAACCTCGCGGACCAGCCATTGCGTTTGACTATATGTAAAAATTTAATTCGAGTACCACCCGACGAAGAAAGAAGAGACATCATTGAAGAATGCCATAGCTCTCTGATCGGAGGTCATAAAGGGGTCAACAAAACATATTGGCGGATCCGCGAGAACTACTTCTAGAAGGACATGAAGATCCACATACAAGAATTCATTCACGGTTGCTAAGGGTGCCAGTTGAAGAAATTGGTTCGAGTCAAAACTAGACAACCAATGGTGTTAACCGACACGCCTGGTAGCGCCTTCGACAAGGTATCCATGGATATCATGGGCCCTCTCTCGACCTCGGAAGAAGGTTACACCAGTATCCTCACCATCCAGGATTTGTTGACGAAATATTCAGTCGCTATTCCTTTACGGCGAACCACAGTGATCGATGTCGCGGATGCCTTCACGAAGAACTTCATCTCTCGTTTTGGAGCACCCAGAGCTCTGCTAACGGACCAGGGCACCAACTTCTGCAGCAGCCTCATGAAAGACGTGGCGCGAAAATTTAGGATCAAACACTATCGTACCACGGCTTTTCATCCACAGACGAATGGCTCGGTAGAACGCTCTCACCATGTACTTGCAGAGTACTTAAAACAATTTGTCAACCAACGTACCGACTGGGAGGAACAGTTGGAAATGGCAATGTTTTCCTACAACACGTCGTCACGAAGGCACGGGCTTCACGCTGCACGAACTTATTTTTGGCAGGCAAGCCAGGCAGCCATCCAACCACGACAGGATAGAGGAAAACCAACGTCCAACTTACGTGGACTACCTCCACGACCTTTTCGCAAAAATAAAAGGGTTACAAGAAATGGCCGCGGAAAACCTTAGAAGGGCCAAAGAACGGTCAAAAGACTATTATGATCAGCGAATCAATCCCCAAAATTTTAAAGTAGGAGATATGGTTTACGTTCTCAAGGAACCCAAGGGAGGAAAATTTGCCGACCAGTATCTGGGACCTTATCCCATACTGGAAAGTCTTAGCGGCGGAAACGTAAAAATCAAGTTGAATGGGAAACCGAAAGTTATCCATTCGAACAAATTGAGAATTTGTAAAAGCTAACGATCGTCTCTATCCAGGATGTTACGCACACTCGCTACGATGCCCCTCACGAGCATAGGGATAATGGAGTTTACGGGCCTAATTGGCTACGACTGTAGCGGGTCGACCCTGAACGTCACCACCCTCTCGCTTAAAGGAGTAGCGGAGTGCCAAGTGCCATCGAGAGACCCGGAACCAACGCAAATTCACATTCAACTTCTACAGCTGTCGGAATTCGACGAAACCATGGTTATTCAATGTAAAATCGAAATAACCAGGGTGATAAATTACTGTGGAATGCACTCTCACAATTCGATCGTTCACGATGGATTGCACCAGTATATTCACGACATGGACGAATCCGGATGCAGGCGCCTCCAGGAAACAGGAATAATTCGCCTGGGCTTCGCCGCGGAAATCGTAGGACTGCATCGCAATGACACTACAACTCGCAGCGTCACTCTGGCGGGTTCTGCTTCAATAGACGGCAAATGCGCAGGAACGCAGTACAGCGACCCTTTTGGAACTTGGAGCGACGTCGTGGTGCACGCAACAGTGAAAGTGAGCCTCTTCGAATACCGTGCAGTGGTAAACCTCCAAGCCGGCAAAATTGTTTTCTTGTCGGGAACGCAGTGTAGACTCTCGGAAGGCCATTGCATGGATATCGATGGAAACAGTGCATTCTGGAAAATAGCACCATTAGACGCGTGCAATTTCAACATGTACGATGTCTTGTACGAAGGAATCGCTACTAAACTTAAGGACATCGAAGAGGGTTCTCGACTGCCAGACGTGTATACGCTCACGTCGGACTCTACAACTTTCGCTTTGGCTAAACGTTCGGAATATCACGTTTGCGGATACGTCTTATCAAACACCGAACACCCGAAGCTATTCATCCTTGAGGGGAGTAAAGGAGAATCGTTCACCACAAAAAGGAAAATAGCAGTCAACAACTTGGACATGTTCTCCTACATCAATTCCAAATTCGTATACATCGAGAAACACATGAAGAAACAAATGAAAAACTTGTACAAGGATGTTATAGGACAACGTTGCGAGCTAGAGAAGCGAATTCTCCAGAACGTTCTGACAACGGCTACTCTCCTCCCCGAAAAATTTGCTTTTACAGTAATGAAGGGGCCCGGTTTCATGGCAGTTATCGCAGGTGAAGTGGCTCACATAATCAAATGCGTTCCCGTCGAATGCAAATTACGTCGTACGGAAACTTGCTATCAGGAACTGCCTATACTCTACAGAAACGAATCGCTCTTCCTGTCACCTACATCAAGGACATTGTTGAGATCTGCCACTATAGTGACTTGCGACCCAGTGATCCCTACTCAGTACCAGATAGAGGGGACGTGGTACCGCTTCGCACTACAACCGATAGAAGTCATGGCTCCACGTACCCTCGAGCCGATGACTCGTCCCACGTGGAAATACCAATCAGCCGGAAACCTCGCTACCAGCGGGATCTACACCCAAGAAGATGCGGACAAACTCCGCGAGAGGATTATGTTCCCGGCCGAGAAACCAGCACTACTAAACAACCTCGCACGAGGAAGTGCGGGTTACAACCTTCCACCAGGGAGCGTCTCTATTAAGGGACTCCTCGACGAGGAAACCCTCAATCACTTGGCTGAAAACGCCGCTACACGACTCTGGAACGGATTCGTTAAGTTCGGTTCCGCGAGCGCAGGAATTATCGGAATATTCCTATTGATTAGGCTGATAAAATTCGTAGTCGACACTTGTATCCAAGGCTACGCTATCCACTCAATATACGGTTGGAGCCTGCATTTGTTGGGGGCCATATGGAGTTCGATAACTGGACTCCTACTCATCATCGGTCATCGACGCAGAGAACTGACGCCCGCAGATATGGAAGCTGGCAGAAACGGAAGGGCAACAGATTCAACGCCTACCCCTCCTCCACGGGAATCTCGACCAGATCAACAACCGAAGATCCCATCCGCTACGCTCGAGGGCGTGGACCCAGTCCTCTATGCCCACCTTGTGGCCTCGAGGATGCAGAGCCCAACCACGGCATCCAACTGAAGGGGGGAGGTGTTATGTCCTGGTTCCCCGTTATATTCTACGTGAAATTAAAAAAATTTTATTCCATTATTAGAAACTTGTATTTTACATATCTTATATATATATATATATATTGTAAACACGCATAAATATATATATATATATATTGAAACTTTTCGCGATTTTTACACACTTTTTCAGCTTCAGCTGTTACGCGCGTCTTATCAAGAGGTGGCGTGAAATCGCGTAGTTTTTAATTTTGTTTCGAGCGGTTTCTTTCGAGATCGTGTGGAAAAGGGAGTTAGCTCGAAACCGGTTTGTGCTCTGGGCTGGATGGAGTGAAAAATGTCTGTATTTTTATGGATATGCTATCAATCTATTTGGTTGTTGTTTTTTTATTGTTGTTATTTGTGAGACCTCAGTTTAGGTTTTTATCGTGTCGCATTAGTCCTTGTGAGACCGGCGATTTTGTTACCCTCTCATCATTGGTCCTTTGACTGATTGGGTAATTCTTTCTTTTCTTTATGGTGCTGAGGGCACGGAATTATTTGATACTTCGATTGATTGTTAGTTCAGACAAGGTAGGAAGGATGTTGGAGGGATGATCTCGTTGTTTGTACGATCTTCACGTTCGCTTACAGAATTTTTCCTACAGGCTACGCATGTGGAATTGCTTCCGGTGTGTCTGGGTCTTTTGGACTCTATAATTCGTAAAATAAATGGAATAGTTTTCAGTCTCGATTCGGGTTTTGATTCTACCATTCGTGAAGTGATCAGATATCACTTGCACGGAGCTTAACACTCAATTTATTTTTCTACATGGGCTGTCGCGTTTGCTTAAACGCACTTTTCTAAAACTACGTAAATGGAATGATTTCCAGTCTCAATTCGGGTTTCGATTCTACCATTCGTGAAGTGATTAGATATCACTTGCACGGAGCTTAACACTCAATTTATTTTTCTACATGGGTTGTCGCGTTTGCTTAAACGCACTTTTCTAAAACTACGTAAATGGAATGATTTCCAGTCTCAATTCGGGTTTCGATTCTACCATTCGTGAAGTGATTAGATATCACTTGCACGGAGCTTAACACTCAATTTATCTAAAGAATTTATGCTGTTGTGATTGTGAATTTTGAAGTTCTAGGATATGGTTGGTCAAATCAGGGCTTCGCGTGTCTCTATGTGAGGCGTACGGTGTGTGGCCTATCTTTATTTGTTGCCGGCTTAGTCCTCATACGGGGCGTTCCTTGGTACCTTCGTTAGAAGTACTGGTCGGCCTTATTTTTAATCATTGGACATCTAGCTAGTTGTCGTGCTCGAGGGTGTTATTGTTTGGTAGATGCCCGTACGCGTGATCTGCCGTGTAAGGCTACGCCTTTCTGATGGTTGCGCGGTGAGTGTATAGTAGGGACTCGAGTGTAGTGCGAGGGGGGAAGGAGTTTGAATTTACCTACCTATCTCTACTCGTCTTTGTTATTGTTTGGGTCCCTCTCTATAGCTCGCTGTTCGCAACCGATACCGGGTTCGCAGCTTGACCAACTAGCTCTTCCTATACCCCGGATACTGGAGCCTTTAGTTGCTCTCAATTAAGCCACCTTATTGCGCCTTAGGGGCTTTACAATTAGGTTTTTTAATTGGTGCAATTGGCCTGGGTATTCGTTCGTCACAGGAGGTAGTTGGTGCTGGCCCTGTCGTGGTGCCACCCACGCAGGTACACCCTACGAATCGGTTGCGCGTGGTGCAACAAGCCGGGATGCCACTCCCTAAACCTGGAGACACACGTGCTTCTCCACTCTGCAGAAGACGTGTAGCCACGGCGCTATGCGTGGGGACACGTTAATGCAGAGTGCCCTAACGCTGCGATTGGGGGCGGCCAAGGCGCAATGCAGGGGAGCCCTTTCCTCGCAGTGTATCCTAGATAATTCGTTTACTCAACCGACGGCCAGGACGCGATGCCAGGGAATCGGCTGAGAGAATGAATACTGTTTCTGACAAGATTTTTCCCAAACTGTTAGTCTTTATCGAGATAGCTGCGTTCGGTCAAACGATGGCCAAGGCGCGATGCAGGGGAATCGTTTGATCGAAAACCTGCTTTTTGTGTTACATTCTGAATTAAAAATGAATTTATTGTGGCTGTCGGGCAGCGCTTCGTCTTGAAGAACAGATTTTCAACAAGAGCCCCGAGGCTTGTCCGGTCGTGGTTTATATAGTTTAGTGGATGGGCCCCGAGGGGGTGTTTTTGGGTATGTCACGTGATGTTTGTCGCCCTTCAATCACTAGGTGAAGGAGGTGCGGGGTGGTGTATTGGTATACCGTTATTTTTATATTTAGCCGGGCTTTGTCTTCTCTGGGTTTGGACCGCGGTTCTAGCGAGGTTGAATTTGTTGGCCTGTGTTAAATTGCTACCCGCAGGAGGTTCAAACTTTTCCTGAGAGCTTTTTATTGTTTAATGCATGTTTTAACTACTTATTTTCATGTGTGGTTTTGCTGATGCTTCGTATGTCTTTCCTGGTTTACGTTCTGATTTGGTTTGCGCTAGACTTGTTTAATAATTGTGAGTTTGGTGTTTTACCAGGTGTTTTCTAGCTGTCTTTCCTGGTTTCTGTGTTATTTTGCTATAGAGTATTCTATCCGGTTAGGGCTTGCCCTAGTCTTGATTTGTTAGTTGTTTGTTGTAATGTTTAGGTTCGTTTTGTGCCTTTATTTTGTTATTAATGTTTGATCATTGAGTGGGGGTATGTGGTGAGGTTTCATGTGGAATCCCCTTGTCGTTTTACTCTTGAAAGTTTGTGGAATCTCTAGAGTTCCACAAATTCTTTGGTAATCTCGCCGTATCGTGGCGTTCTCCGCACATCGTGTAGGTGTGGTGTGGTTGGTTTGAACGGGTGAAGCGGGCTATGTCTTCCTAGCTGGGTAAGGCGTTTGTTGTTACGTGTCGTTCTGCCTGCTTCCTACTGGGCGGGGTGTACTACGCTGAGGTTTGGTCTGTAGCGTGCTGATTTGGCCGGCCCCTCTTCTTCTTGTGCAAGCTTCTTGCGAGCTCTGTTTGTTTTGATAATAGTTTTTGTGTCTAGGTGGGGCCTGTATAGGACGCCATGCTGATTTAGGGTGGGTACTTTCGCTTGGCGGTGTGTACCTATTCTTATGTTATGTTGTCCTAGTCCCACTGGCGTTCTTTTGTCTTGCGTAGGCTAGATGTGTGGGTGGTGATTACGGTTTTATTATGGTAGCGGAGCGCCGTGATGGCGTTCCGTTACAATATATATATATATATTTTACACCAACCCCACATATATGATTTTATACGAATATCTTACGTATAATTTAGTTCGTACATTTATACGCATAATTAATACGTACACCCTGTATGTACGCGTATTTGATGCATGTAAGTATATGTATAATACGTGCATGCACATATACATTAGGACATATTCTCAGATGCTCGTTAGGGTATAAGCGAGAAACGCTGAGCAAAGCATCGCGCGATAACCACCCGTGCGACTTTGTTTAGTCCTACGACTAGAGCAGAGCATAGTTATTGAATATGACTTTGTATTCATCGTAACAATGCACAGCTTCTCTCGCACCCTAAACGGGATAAGGTTGCTCGCCACATTCCAATGTTATCCATTGGCGAGTAGCCACTTCAAATCTTTAAGCTAACGTAAGCAGTCCCACGTGCCGGGCCGAGGTGTTTGGTCCAGGCGACCGTCAAACGGAAGCGACAAGCCCGACACCCGGCCGGGTTACGCTGACAGGCCGGTGAGGCTGCGAGGCCCGTTGTTCTGATTCTTAGAATCTAGATAGAGACCCGCGGGACTCGCAACTCTGCACTTTTGAGAGTAGGCGACTGGAGGGGCACTTAGCCACCCATCATACCGAGTCGTTGTCTTAAAAAGAGGCAGTCCTCATCGTGCGGGCAATTAGGAACGACGCTCTCAAAATTAGACACTTCGTTTTTCGAAATTACATTTGTGTTGCGCGATTGACAATTAATTTCGGTTAAATAACATTTCTATATATTGTGTATCGTGTAATTAACATTTTTGTACTTCGTGTGCTGCGCGATTGACAATTAATTCCGGTTAAATAACATTTTTATATATTGTGTATCGTGTAATTAACATTTTTGTACTTCGTGTACTGCGCGATTGACAATTAATTTCGGTTAAATAACATTTTTATATATTGTGTATCGTGTAATTAACATTTTTGTACTTCGTGAACTGCGCGATTGACAATTAATTCCAGTTAAATAACATTTTTATATATTGTGTATCGTGTAATTAACATTTTTGTACTTCGTGTACTGCGCGATTGACAATTAATTTCGGTTAAATAGCATGTCTATATGTTGTGTATCGTGTGATTAACATTTTTGTACTTCGTGCACTGCGTGATTGACATTTTTGTTCACTGGACATTTTTAATACATTGCGCATTGTTTTTGTGCGCGTTGGAATAAACATTTATTACGGTAAGGTGCAAGGAATTCTCGTGGTTTTTATCAATCGACCCACCAAGATTTCCCAACATTTTTCCCGACCCGTCTTCTTTACTGTTTTCTGTCGCCAAGCCGGCCGCGATTTCTCTCTCGTGGGCCAGCTACTTTGTGCGACACTTGGTCGTAAGGCCCCCGTGGCCTTTGGCTTTCATTTCTGTCTAGGTGACCTGGAGCGCGACCCTCGTTGCACCTCCAGATCACATGTTGTTTGGTCCCGCACATGGTTGCGAGTCTGCAGCACGCTACACCCTGGTGGCGCTTGGAAACTTGCGCTGGGGGATCTTTAACTAGGGAACGTGGCGTCAACTAAAAAGTTGCACACTCCCCGTTCACTTTTATTTTATGAACCCACCTGGTACCTCAGAGTCCTACACGCAGGTTCCATTCTTTTTCCGAGGAAGCACCGTATGACCACAAAGAAAGTGGACAACGGCCTTTCTCACTAACCGGTCCTAATCACGTAAACATTAGATGGGCAAAACCCGTAAGCGCGCGGGACGACAAATCAGGGAAAACAGACCCAGCCAGCGGAAATCGACGCAACAACGACTGCGACTCCCGCCCCGAACCCAAACCGCGGGTTATCAAACGTAACGATCGAGTTACGTGATTGGTCAGACGGCAAGGGCGGGCGAACCCTAAAACGGGTTGCCGTGGCTGCAATACGGCCCATGGTCGTGCAACGCTGCACGATACGTCCCGACGAAGAGCGAACGGAGCCGCAAACGGGACCGTCAACGTCAACGTCGACGTCAACTCGCCAATTACTCCGACACGACCGACTCGGAACCAGACGACGATCGCGTCGTCGTCCTCGATTAATTCGTGCGGTACAGCACCAACTAGTTTTAAGGTGAGTAAACACACTTATTTCCTCGAAAAATAAAGTATTTCGACAGATCGACCGTGCCCCAATCCCGAGGCAGCACATTCTGTCACAAAATGGGGAAAATAAAATATTATTCCTTCGTCGCGTCTCTTATTTAAAAACCCAGGACGTAACAACAATTGGAAATCGTTTTCGTTTTTTTGTTTCAGACAAGATTTACGAACAGCATCTGTCCCGCCAATTAAAAACTACAGTGGCAAAGCTCGCGGAAAAGGCTTATTACTCTGCAATTTATCATTGTATCTACTTAAACAAAATATTTTTATTAAAAAAGAATTTTTTTAGATAAGAAAACCTTTAAATACAGGGCCCATACTTCACGTACCTGATTTTTTTATGTCGAACTATAATTTAGACAGTTTAAAGCGAAAAAAATTGAAGATTTCTTTAAACACAGTCTAATATTTATAGCCCTAAAATTGCATAACAGGTCTCCTTGATCCGTGGGTGCCACAAACGGTTTATGTTAATTCGGTTATGTATTATATATTGTGACAGGATATTCTTGGGCGTCTGTCACAAAGTCGGACAGAGCAGGGCTCACACAGATTTCGACCTCCTCGTTCGGCCAAGAGTTCTCCCCGAAGCGATCCAACAAGGCATTTATTAAGCGTACCGTCACAATAAATTATTTTTGTGTGGTTATTCGTTTTTTTTTGTATGATCACTCCCGAGCGGGTCGCGACGACGTCGCCTCATTTCGAGCACCAACGTGACTTGAGTCTCCGTAGTCATTGAGCTGGGAGACCCTAGTTACACGAATGTAGCCTACGTCAGTGCTCTCGTAGAGAGGACCACACATAAGACCATCCCAGCATCATCTCTTGGGGACCGGAAGTTGCAACCATCCACAACAGTATTCGATTTTCTCTATGCTGCCGAGTCTATCTTGCTTCATGCTGCTGCTACACCCGAGGTGTTTAGGCTCTCGTTGGTGCCGTTGACGGTTCTCATATTTGCGTCACGCGCAAGTATCTTTGGAGTAATTTGCATTTTACTGGTTACCAATATCTGGAGGGTGGGAGTTGGTTAACTTGAATGGCAAGAGTTAACGTTTTTCACCGTATCCGCTGCTGTGTCTGTTCGACGAGAACCGACACCTGCCCACCGCGATTATGGATCACTGCGAGACTACCAGGTCTATAAATATGAAACCGGAATTTGCCCATAGATGGCCTTAGCTGTCAATGTAGTTACCGTCAAACCGCGTCATTGGCACCATTTCCTTGTTGACATCTCTGACAAAGATTTTCAACTCACAACAATACAAGTTTCATACAACAGCATAGTTTGTAATAGCGTTGAACATGTCGAATTTTGTGCCTGGAAACTACGATTTGCGGACAGCATTGATTTTCTCTTACCAATTGAAGAAAACCGCTGCAGAATCGCATCAAATGCTTGTCGAAGCTTACGGTGAGCATGCTCTTGGTAAATCACAGTGCTTTGAGTGGTATAAAAAGTTAAAAAGTGGCGATTTTGACGTGAGAAACGAAGAACGTGGAAGACCACCGAAAAAGTTTGAAGACAGCGAATTGCAAGCGTTGTTGGATGAGGATGACGCTCAAATGCAACAACAACTCGCGGATCAATTAAATGTGACACAAGAAGCCGTCTCGATACGTTTGAAAGCCATGGGAAACATCCAGAAGATAGGAAAATGGGTTCCACATGAACTGAATGAAAGACGGCAAGAAAACCGAAAAACCACTTGCGAAATGTTGCTCGCCAGGTACAAAAGAAAGTCATTTCTCCATCGAATTGTGACTGGTGATGAAAAGGATATATTTTGAGAATCCTAAGCGTAAAAGATCATGGGTAACTCCAGGCGAACCATCGACATCGACTGCAAGGCCAAATCGCTATGGACGGAAGACAATGCTCTGTGTTTGGTGGGATCAGAAGGGTGTGATCTATTATGAGCTGCTAAAACCTGGCGAAACCATTAATACTGAACGCTACCGACAACAAATGATCAATTTGAATCAAGCTTTGCGTGAAAAACGACCAGAATATCAAAAAAGGCAACACAAAGTGATTTTGCTTCATGATAATGCACCATCACATACAGAAAAACTGGTCCAGGAAACGATTGAGGCGTTTAGTTAGGAAATACTTTCGCGTGCGGCTTACTCACCAGACTTGGCTCCGTCCGATTACTACTTATTTGCATCAATGGGACACGCACTTGCTGAGCAGCGCTTTACTACTTACGAAAATGTACGAAAATGGCTCGATGACTGGTTTGCCTCAAAGGAGCAACAGTTTTTTTGGCGTGGCATCCACAAATTGTCAGACAGATGGGAAAAATGTATAGCTAGCGACGAGCAATTCTTCGAATAAAATATTTTTTATCATTTTCATACAGTAAACGTGTATTTTCTATAAAAAAATTCCGGTTTCATATTTATAGATCTGGTATTCCTCGAGAGGCTCCCGTTACTGCAACCTTCCGGTAAGGCCGTCGTGCGTTTCTGATTTAAGCGTCGGAGTTAGCTCCGTTATTTTTGGTGAGAAAACCCGAGCGTTATTGTCGTGACGGCACGCTATCGTGCCAGAAGTTGAACGTCTTTTGGTCTAGCGGTTAAAAAGCTACCGCCCGGTATTCAAACTTTGCAATAATTTGCTTCACGAAAATTAAAGGATCGCTGAGGGGGTTTTATTTTTTTGTTGTTTTCAATATTTTATTATTATAAATTTGAGCTGGTTAAAGTTCACATATGCAGTGTGAGTATGACTCAAAACGAGAGCTATATCGTGGGTAAGAGACGCGTGTCTGTGCCTTTGGGAATATCGCTAGGAGAGGCGCGTTCTCGTTCGCATTTTTGAATGTAACATGTTGTGTGTTCGAGTCGCATTACCGGTTGAGACAGTGAGTGCCGAGAGCCGAGATCTGTTCTGTGCTAATTCTGGTTATCTATTTGACTGTTTCTGTTTTATTTAACCTGTTTTACTTATTTATTTACTGTTATTATTAAATCATTTTATAATTTATTTTCATTTATTGATTCCGTTCGTTGTTAGAGTTTCTGTGACATAGTCCTACTCTATCATTATCGTTATCGTTTCATTGCTTTTTGCCTACTATTTATTTGACTGCGTTTTGACATTTATTTATTCTATTTGGTGTTGGATTCTTTTTTAATTTTTAATCGTTAGTTCTTTATTATCTTTTATATTTTGTGATGAAAGAGCGTGTAGTAACGTCGAGATATGATATTTTCGACCTTCTAATGAGTGAAGACACTCTTACATTAAGCAAGGAATTCTACGACACTCTTCGTTCAGTCGTCCGTATATACACATTATTTATATAATAAAGTACCTATCGTAGTATCTTGTGGGTTCATAGTTTCTTCGACGTCTCATCTTTAATACGCGAATCCTACGAGGCCAAGAACCGGGGACTTACCTACAAAAGGACTTCACGATCATCTCTTATACAATAAAAAAGAAAAAGATGAGTAATATAATATTTATAAACTTATATTTGTAATTCACGACTGGCGCAAGATTCGTTGCAATCGACTAAGATGGTTTCAAAAGCAAAGCGATATGTTTGTACAGAAAATATAAGCTATAGATACCGGTCATGAGTTTGAATGAAAGAATAGACTTGGTGCATGAGATTAACATATAATTATCGGAATGTTAAAATCAATGGCTCTTTACACATTGACCTATATTCTAATCGTATAAAGATTTCTTGACAACCTTGAGAATTATAGGTCCTTGATTTGCTTATATATATATTGTAACATGCGTAATGCTCGATTAAAGTAATATACTAGTTATATTTATATTATGTTGTTTATTCATCCTAAAATCTTATCTCGAAATACCTCAACCCTAATTATTAATATTTCGGGGTTTGCAGTAATTTTCTTTCATCTTGTTTTGTTTTTAAATATCTGCATCTTTGCGTTTTGATTGATGCTGCTATTCATGGTCATTTGATTTCAACTAAGGAAATAATACTGTATTACTAAATATCCTCTATTAATTATTTAAATACTTGTGTTGTTTATGTAATTTGCAAAGGAAAATCATATACTCAAAAATAAAAATAAAAAATATTACAATTTGACTTTTGTTTCAATCTTTGACTGTTATTTATCCTATTTCATGTTATCGTTACGAACCGGGTAGATCAGATTGGGCGAATAATTGTATGTGTGGAGATTAATGCGAGTATTTTATTGTTGTCACCAGTTCGAGATATTTTATTAAGAATTGTTGAAGAAATTGAGTTGACGGATCAGGCGACAATTTGTCACTTCACGACCGTGCTACCGAGAGTGGCGCCTTAGCTCTCGATTAATGTGAAATTGCTTAATAAAATCGACCATTGCGCTCACGCTTCGCTAGTATCATGTTTGAAATTTTCTGCGAGACATGTCTGACGGACTCATCCCCTCTACCAATCATCAAAGCTGCAGCGAAGCCGAGCCGGCCCCGTGTATTCCGCGTGCAAATAAAATGTGTTCCGTGAGATAATTTATTTCATAAGACTGGCGCCCAGCACGCGAGTACACGAGATTTTGTGACCATCCGCGAGGACTTTTCAGTTGAGAATTACGGTTGCGGTATATAATACAAAGAGACATATGCTCTATATATAGATATGTAGCATTCTATACCAAGTATCAAAAATACACAAGCTATTCTGTATCAAATGTAAAAACACAATATATAGCGCTAAGGAAATACATGAAGAAAATCGTTTTACTCAAAAATCTTAATGAAATTCATGGGGATTCATGGGTGAAAGGCTATTTCTTGTGTGGGAATCCACGTGGAAATACATTGTCCATCTTTGAACCGACGCCGGATCATCAAATTCAGATAGGGAATATTTCCTAACCTTGAAATGTATATGGGATTGCTGGGAATCCATGTGAGAAATCAATTTACTCCCTGAAATCGACATGCGATTCATGGAAAACTATAGTTATCTACTAAGCAGACACTACGGACAAAGTTTCGGATGATACGTTTATAAATAATATATATAACTATAACAAAGCAATCAATGATATTTAACGTAATATACTTTAGCTTTGAATGGTAAAGATTAGAGCTTGAATTATGATTTACAAGTAACTGGAAATCTACGACATTAAGAACTGTAGAGGACAGCGGTGGCTTCGATTCTCGCTCAGCCGTTAGACACGCAGCTATCTTAGCGCCACTTACTTTTCGAATGCCGTAACGTACGTCTCGAGTGCATCCCATCTCGGTCTCATTTTGTTCTGCTCAATTCACAGACATTTAAAATAAAGTGAAAAACCGTGAATAATCGGTAGTCCTACTCATGGGTGCATCGCACACTCGGTTTGCCGTGTGGTGGTTGCCGCACCACGCGAATCTACACACATCGGGGCAGTGCTAACAGACAATACAACACCAATTCATGTAACTGAGTGTCAAGGATCTTTTCATTGTGCGCCTTTATGACCTTCTGATCGTGCTTGTCTGAATCTATATGCATACGTTATTGTTATTCCTTAAATATATCGAAGAGTTTTCTGTGCTAAGCCACACGCCTTCTTTTATCACCTGTCACACCACGTTCCACGACTCATCTCATTGAACGACCAATCTCATTGAATTTAGAGTCCACTAATCATCAGCACGAAAAAACCGGCTAATTCTCGAACAATGTGAAATTAGAAAAACAATGGGTCAATATGTATGTGCTGTGGTACTCACTCTCAATTTGATGATCAACTTGCATCTGAAGCATGGAAAAGCTCGAGCTGGGGTGGTAGGGTTCTCGATTACGGAAGTTGCCACAGGCGAATTGATAAAAGTCGGTACAAGGATCGACGCTGGTCTTCATCGAATCGAGCATCCTCTTAGAGGCTTCCTGGCAGGATTTCGTTTGGCAGACTCCCTCCGTACCGTCCCGCCCTCTTATGCAATCTTCATCCTGTGATTCAATTCACATCTTTCGTTAAGTTGATTGATGCGAAAATGTACGACCCGAGTTTTATATCATACATATCTTACAGATTTATGCTATTGTTACAATAGCTAGATGGAGTATACATCCAGAAGAAAGACGCAGCTATAATTCCGGATCGCTATTATATTACAAGAATGACTCTATTGAAGGCTTCCCGAATATGCGAAGTGAATAGATGGATGGATAGATGGAAGGACAAACAAAAAAACAAACAATTAAATACATTAAGTAATCAATTAGTTAATAGATGAATATCTGGTCTCGGAATCTTTCAAAATACTGAAAGCGGAATTTTGAACACAGGTTCTGTAAATCGCAGCCTGTTTTCATAGCTATACATTGTCTACATCAAATATGAACTCGCTGAGATATCGCACTTACTAAAAAAAACTGTTCGTAGTTATTGAATTAATTGTCCCATTAATATGCTCGCGCAATTTTTTCAATATTATATTATATCAACCCTTGACTGCCCGCAGGGCAAAAGCAAGACGGTAAAAAATCTCGTAACAGTTTTCGGTACAGAGCTTCGATGGCCTGGATAATCGGTTTAGGTTCATGCATATTCGAGGTACGCTGTGTCTTTACGATAATAAATATCTTTGGAAAATATATGTATGTACGTATGTGTGCCCAACTTTACGTCGGAGCCGTTTGTGACAATAGTCAATACCCTACAGCAAGGCAAGTGACGCAACGTGGTCGCTAAGCATGTTAGAAGTACTGAAGCAGCTCTGACCCGATAGAGTCCATTAAGTCTGCATCCTGAAAAAAAGGTATTCAGCTATTATTACAGCATTGTACAAATGGATAAAGAAGTTTTTAGAAAAGAGAAAGTAGGTTATTATGGTATAAAAAGTTATTAGACTATCTAAGTGTTTATAACTATAAGAATCTGCAACATGATAATAATATTAAAATTATTCACAAACGCTATCGCTTGGCTGTAAAACGCACTTGGTTCATCTCTGTACGATAAATAGAATTTGAGATAATCATATTTTAAGTCTAATTGTGCCCTCATTTTTTAATAAAATTGAAGTTACCATAATTTCTACTTACCAGTAAATTTTATTTATAAATTTATAAGCTTACTTACAAATTTTAATTACCAGTGTGAAAAAAATAGAATTTTCTGTTTTTACCAGTACATAAAAAAGTAGTCCGGGATGGAGTTCAGGCAGTTCACGAGACCTGGCTGAAACCTGCTTGGACTTCATTGTCCAGGATGGATGTCAGATTTCCGCAACCCAGAATGAGAGATTAATCTCATCAGGACAATGGGCGTGGTAGGTCCTTCAAACATGCCAGTGTACGCTCAAAATAAAGGAAAGTCACCTCCGGAAAGTGAATACAGTCACGTGAAGAACAAGAAGTGACTGAGAAAAATAAGTCAATTACAGAATGACTTTGCCTTATACAGTTACGAGTATAGTTGATTGCATGGGGTTATCCGTGTTTTAAGTGTGAAGTTATCAGGGCGCTGGTATTTTGGACAACAAAGAAAAGAATACAAGCACCGTAAGTAGAAAGGATATTGGCTGTAAAATTTCTGGAGGTAGTAGCGATTTCTTGCGGAGTTTAAGTGGTAGAAGTCGAGTCACGGGTAATAAAAATGCCGACTCCTGACCTCATGAATGGCTCCGATCATTTTTCTTCTCAATCTGAACCCTATCCAATTATCCGCGCTCCATGAGAAAGTTCCCGTAGATCTGAGTGCAAATAGAGAATTTGAAGATTTAACTAAAACGAAGACTCCGACTCTCGGAGTCTACTTCAGAGACAAGCCAACGACATTCCATGTAGTGCCTGAGTTTCCTACGCAAAGCAACGGAGTGCTGGGAAAACTTTATATGCGCGTGGAAAAGGCCGAGGTTTTCTTCGACCACGAAGCTCTAGTAACTATAAAGGACCCCATACAGCCAAAACCATTCCTCCGTACGAAGGGAGAATTCGCACAAAATCGATCCATTGCGAAAAGAAATTCGAGAAAGCACGTTTACTTATTGGAGGCCCGTTCGCGTACTTAGGTACGCCGGTCCACTGTAAATTATGATATATCGGAGGGGTATCTGCCGCATATCGAGGCACCAAACAGCCACTTCTTAGGAAATGCCCGTGTCAGCCAGAAAAATGTCAGCCAGGCTCTCTGCGCCTCAAAGGACGAAGCGAGCTAGAAAAGAAACACGTACGTTGCCTAGTCGAAAAATTGCCTGAGCGGCCTAAGGGATTATATCTAGTTGTTTAGGTTGAAAAAATGGAAATTTTTTATGCATTTTCTCAAAATGTATCATCTTAAGAACGTTTTCCTAAAATATTATAAAGATCTGAGCACTAGAACGAATATATTTACGCGTGCTACCTGAGAGTGTAAGTCTCCGAGCGCAGCGATCGACGACCGGTACCGTTAGTTCGCTCCACAGGCGGGCTCCATGGCAACATCGAAAGTGCATTTACGGTAGACGTATTATGTTTTGCTCAATATATTAGCGCTTCAACGGAGTTTTCCAAGCATCAATATGAACAAAGTACAAAAAATCATCCGTGAAACTAGATCTGAAAAAAAAGATCTCGGAGAAACTCAAAGCTTACTGATAAGGTGAATGTGGCAGTTGATCATTGAATTCAATATCGAATTATTGATTTTATATTGGTATTCACAACTCTTTCGGAGTTTGTAGAGTGCAAAAATGGTGACTTTGATGTTCAATTTGCCCCAATAAAATCACGAGGACTATGCTTCAAACTTGCAGTAACTTATGACAAATGGGTGCAGCAAAAACACAGTTCGTGCGCTACTATCAACCATTCGAACGAAATAAACAGACGATTTATATTTACAATGAGATTAATTGGCTTAGGAGAGGTGGGCTGTGCAAAATTTTGCGGATTAATGGACATGCCATTGTTGTGCCGCGAATTATTTGAGTATAATTATTTCGCCATTATTCCTCCTACGGGCACGAGACCGCTCACCCGAAGTAGAAAAAATATGCAAACGTATGCAACGAGCCGCGAGCAATGACCGCTCGAGCTACGACTTGCAGCAACATGAGACATTTTTACAAATTCGTCGATTTCGCCAAAAGTAGTTAATAACTCCTTTACCGAAATCAGTCTCAATAGTGTTACGTCCTGCGTCTCCTCACCAGATAGAGAACCAGTAAACAGTAACAGCAGAGTGAGTAATACGAGCTGTGTATGCGTGACGGAGGGAGACAGAATGATTAGGATAGGTCATTGCTTCATATTCACAAGCGATCCATTATTATGCAATCTACTATGCTATCATTTGCTCCTAATATTTATCTTTCGCAAATCAATAAATACAAAATTTTCATGAATTAATAAATAATAATTGTGTTGGAAAATCAGCTGATGCACGGCGATCGATAATCGCCGTGCATCGACCTGTTGCTGCTGGTGTTGTGATGCGCTTGGCTGTCGTGCGAAGAACCGAGGCAGCGCTTCGTAAGCATGCTACTCAAGCGAGAAACCACGATCTCTCGCTTGACTCCAACATCTCACAACGACGCTTTCATACAGCTCAGCCATCTTGAACATTTTGACAACTCTCGTGAAAACCGCATAGACAGCTACAACCGCTGCTCTCACCTCGGAATTTTTCATCACTTTACTCAGAATCTACTCAACTCAGAAGTGCTCAATAGGACTCAAAATATTCGGTAAGCGTGCACTGTCCCAATTTAACTACATTCAATGTCAGTGAGGTGGGGAAATCTCAATTTGCGCATCCTGAAAAGTCTCATCTCATGACATGCTTTGCAGCACGGGCTGCTTCGCGTTTCACCTTCCATATCTCGGCACGCAATTAATATAATTGTATGTGCGGCTCATTAAATTCACTCTAAATGCATTAGTTTATTTATTTTATACGTGTTTTTTGTAGTAAAGTGAGTCAAGGTTGACTACTTTAAAGGCTACTTTCTCTACCAACATCTTTGGTCTGGCTATTTTGCACCTGTCGTGAGTAAAAACTCATCTTCTATCAATATATTACAGATTCGTGATCACCAGGTAATCCTCAACAAAATGATTTATTAAAAATTATTCATTATACAATGAATAAATTGAATAAAGAAATAAAAAAATATATTTATATATATTGATAATTATTCTGAATAATAATAATAAATTTACTTGTATATTTTTATTCTTAAATATTCATAACGTAGAATATTCTACGGGGATGCCGAGTGGCTGGCACTCGTACGCTTTCTTAAACGACATAATAAAAAAAACCTACACAAGGGCAATACGGTCAGCAATAGGCAACCCTCACAAGTGGAAGCGAGATGATCCTACTCCCCATAATTGCAACGATAGCAGCTCGGCTTCTCGTATAAATAATACTCGTATAACCTGACACATACAACGCCTTGCATTTCCGGCATATCTGTAAATCGGTAAATGATAAAACTTAGCTACAGCACAAGCGCTGCAGCACATTAGAAGGAATTAAGTAATACTAAACGCACACATGCCATCAGCATGCTATACAATAAATCTAATAAATTTATGCAGATAGTCCTGACAATGTACATAACTATGCACTGCAGGGATGCAGCGACTTGAGAAAGACAGCCTATTGTAAAATTCATGCATACAAAATGAGCATACACTGGGGCCTCTCCTTCAAGCCTATACATATTCAATATAATCAACACAATTAATATAAAAAAAAAGAATTATAACGTTAACTGTAATCAACTAAGATATATCGATGCGTAGTAAAATCAACGACGCAAAAACTATGTACGAATTTTAAGAAGTGTTGTTCGCTTCATATTATAAACAATTAGTTCATCGTAAGCATTATCTTATATGGAAATCTCCCTTGTCCCCGAATAGATATGCGTATGGAGGGGATGACACGCGCCAAGATGACACAACTCCTACCCTAACGTACATCACCCAATAATATATATTGGATCTGGGAAAAAGTTCGTGGCGTTTTTCCCGATAGATGGTATCAATTGCAAATAAGTCAGGAAACACAGATCGCAGCGACACCACTGAACGCTCGTTGGAAAGGTGACACTTCGAGCGTTACTTTGAGTGTATAAACATCGAAATTGGTGCAGTGGTTGGAAAGTTGTTTGCGTTTGAAAATGGAGAAAAGTAATGAAAAATTGCGCTATATTTTGCAATATTATTATGACAAAGAGAAGAACGCTGCGCAGGCTTGTGAAAAAATGTGTGGTGTGTACGGTGGTTCGCTCGCTTTTGTTATGGTAATTTTTATGTGAAAGATGAGTCACGCTCTGATCGTCCAATCACTGAAAAAGCTGATGAAATTCTTGCAAAAGTCCAGCAAGATAAGCATTTCAGCAGTGTCGTATTAGTTTAAAGAAAGTAGGTCGTGAAATATACTTGATACTCCGAATATGTTAAAATAATTATAAAAACTTTCACTTTGATGGTTTGCACAATCACAATATTACAATTTAACTTATTAATTAACCCGTGTCGTACTCTTGTCAGCTATATAAGATTTTGTAACCATCTCTTTTACTACCCATATTGGTATGGAGCTGGGCATTGACTACAAAACTGTTTTGAACTATTTACACAAAGCTGGCTACAAAAAGAAGCTCGATGTATGAATTCCTCATGAGTTGAGGACGAAAAACATGATAGACCGAATTAACAGCTGCGATGCACTGCTGAAACGCAATGAGATCAAACCATTTCTGAAACGTGTCATAACCGGTGATGAAAAATGGATCACGTACGACAATCGGAAGCGTCAAAGATCATGGACAAGGGATGGTGAGCCGTCACAAGCGTTCGCGGCAAAGGATTGGCGGCAAAAAAGGTGATGCTGTGTGTGTGGTGGGACTGGAAGGGAATCGTCCACCATGTGCTACTTCCAGTTGGTCAGACGATTGATTCTCAACTCTACTGTAAACATCTAGAGAGATTACGCCAATCAATTGAAAGAACACGGCCCGAATAAATTAATAGGAAAGGTGTTGTCTTCGATCATGACAACGCCCGACCACACACTTCTTTGATCATCGGTCAAAAATTGCGAGAGCTTGGTTGGACAGTTTTGATGCATCCATCGTATAGTCCGGACATAGCACCCTCTGACTATCACTTATTCTGATCTCTGCAGAACTCTCTCAATGGAATTAAGCTGCTTTGAGAAGAAGCCTGTGAAAACCACTTGATTCAGTTTTTCAATCAGAAACCACAGAAGTTCTTCACCGATGGCATCATGGTCCTACCCGAAAAATAGCGGAACATTGTCGATAATAACGGAGCATATTTGGTTTAAATAAATTCATTTTCACACTATAAGAAAACTACTTGAATTTTACTAAAAAACCGCCATGAACTTTTTCCCAGACCCAATATATGAGGCCAAGAGCACGGCCCAAATAATAGTTTTTGTTCAGAGAGCAGTCAAAAATCATCATTGCATTGTCAGTTCGGTTACGGCTTTAAAGATTCTCAAAAAAAGAGATGGTTACAAAATCTTTAGTTCGTACCCTCGAGAAGTGTATCCGAGGCGGCTCCAATAGCTGACAAGAGTACGACACGGGTTAATTAATAAGTTCAATTGTAATATTGTGATTGTGCAAACCATCAAAGTGAAAGTTTTTATAATTATTCTAAAAATATTCGGCGTGTCAAGTATATTTCACGACCTACTTTCTTTAAACTATTTCCTTCTGTAAATTCTACAGTTTATTTAATCGCGATACGCGCAATACTACACACCCCAATGACGTTTATAAGTACGCCTTACGAGCGACCACTTGCTTCACTCATACGTTCATCTCTCGTATCGTCGTGCGTTTACCGGCACACGCTACTCCTTCCACTGTATTTATAAGATAGACCATTGAAGTCACCGACCGTCACGCTTACACAAGCGCGATAGCGTTTAAAGTATACCTAACTGAACCTCTCGTTTCATCCTCTTCTCACACATGGGCACACGCAGAGGCGGTCGTAGGAAGACTACACGTCGTTTTCTGAATATATTCAAGGAAATCCTGAATAATAAGAATTGCTCAACAGTAAAATTCACCGACATAGAGGATTGTTACCTTGTCCTCGGCATATTATCAAAAAAGAGCACTATTGACTCTGTAATTAAAGAAATAGACGAGAACCCTTTCAAAAACATTAAAATTGCTAACGTGGGTTCGTTGCAGCGTTTTACTTCCGACGTGCACTACCACGGTACGTTTGAGCGAATCAACACCAGGGTGGCAGTGACCTTCCACTGGAATTCCATCATCTCACACAGACCAGCTAAATACACTATCACCCCGGACTTCGAGGACCTGCTAATATTCGACCAGTTCTCAGCCGGCATACCCGTGATTACGATTGACTAAGATATCAACTACGCTCTTCCGCTCACACAGCCAACTTCAATGTACGTTTGTGACGACAACAGCCGGTAAGCACACCATTCTCTTTAGACATAAATCATAAACGCTAAATCATCCAAAGAAAATTCAAAGTAGAAACAGCCTCATCCCTGCTGGTAAATCCCGGCTAAATCGAGGCTAACCCTATTAATAACTGTGCGATCCCTTTTAAAAATTCATCATTCAAATCAAGGACGTAACAATAGTAGCCAGACGGTTGCTCTAGATCGGGAAAAATATTTCACTAAAGACACAAAATGTTCAAAGGTCACAAGGCGCGCCACCATGGCATGGAGAAAATTGTTTTACCTGTGGAAGACCAGGGCACGGGGCACGAGACTGCACCCAAAGGTCGGGGCGAGTGAGCCTACCGGTGCCCAGCGAAAACAAGTCGATCCGCAATGTGGAAATAATTTGCAGTTACTGCTAGAAGAAAGTTCATGTGTGGAAGGACTGCCGAAAGAGGTTGTCGCAGAATAAGAGTGAGAGAGCGCAGTCAACGCAGCAGTCCCGACGACCGAAAGACGAAGATAACAAAAACGCAAAGAACATGGTAACTGCAGTGCCGGTTCGAGCTACTACAGATACCCGCACGCTCGGTACGATGAGGATGAACATGCTTACTCCCCAGCAAAGACCTGTGGATACGGTAACGAAAACAATGCTGCAGCTGCTTCAAGTTACGCTGCCGCCGTCCAGAACCACTGCCAGTCACTTCGATATTGTCGTACCGTTGGCCATGACCGGGGTACTCACCCTCAAGGCGGACACCGTCTCGCAGTGCAGCATAATCAAGGAATGCTGTCTCAAACCGGAGACCGAGATGAAAAACTGCACTGTAGAACTGCAGGGAGTGGCGGGCAAAAAATGAACTCTTCTCGGAATAGTTGAGATTCTGCTCGAGACGTCTGCCTTGAAACCCGATGCCGCAGGAGTGAGGAAAATGAGCGTAGTGGTGGATTTTCGGAAGTTAAACGAAGTTACTGCCCAATATAACCGAAATACTGGACCAGCTGGGACCAGCACGATACTACACGACCTTGGACCTCGCCTTGGGATTTCACGAAATCCCGATGGTCCAGGAAGATAAGGAAAAGACGGCATTTTCTACTCTGCAGGGTCATTTTGAGTATACCTGAATGCCTTTTGGACCCAAAAATAAATAAATATCAGGAGTACAAATTGAAAATGCGGGATTTTTTTCTATTTTTGAACGTTTATTCTGAAAAAATGGTAACAAATGAATTATTCAAAGTATTGTCCATCACTAGCCACAACTTTTTCCCATCTTTCTGGCAATTTACGGATACCGTCGCGAAAAAATTCGGCCGGCTTGGCTGCTATCCAGTCATCGACCCATTTTTGGGCTTCTTCGTAAGAATGGAAGCGCTGGTCAGCTAGGCCATGTGTCATCGATCGGAAAAGGTGGTAATCGGAAGGAGCAATATCTGGGCTATACGGCGGGTGGGGTAAGACTTCCCATTTCAGCGTTTGTAGGTATGTTTTGACCGGCGCTGCAACATGTGGCCGAGCGTTGTCATGTTGCAAAATTACTTTGTCGTGTCTTTGCTCGTATTGTGGCCGTTTTTCTTTGAGTGCGCGGCTCAAACGCATCAATTGAGTTCGGTATAGTGCTCCTGTGATGGTTTCGTTCGATTTCAATAGCTCATAATACACCACACCCAGCTGGTCCCACCAAATACAGAGCATGAGCTTGGCGCCGTGAATATTTGGTTTGGCCGTCGATGATGATGCATGGCCGGGGTAACCATATGATTTTTTGCGCTTCGGGTTATCGTAATGGATCCACTTTTCATCACCAGTGACAATGCGATGCAAAAAACCCTTCCGTTTTTGCCGTTCGAGCAGCAGTTCGCATGCAAAAAAACGGCGCTCGACGTCTCTCGGCTTCAGCTCATACGGCACCCAATGTCCTTGCTTTTGGATCATTCCGAGGGCTTTTATACGATGGGAAATGGCTTGTTGTGTCACTCCCAATGAATCTGCGAGCTCTTGTTGAGTTTGACACGAGTCTTCATTGAGTATTGCCTCCAATTCAGCATTCTCAAACTTTTTCACTTGGCCCGGCCGCTCTTTGTCCTCAACGTCAAAATCACCACTTCTAAACCGCACAAACCATCTCTCGCACGTTGAAACCGATGGAACATGACTCGGATAAGCCTCGGAGACCAATCGATGTGCTTCAGCAGCACTTTTCTTCAAATTAAAGAAGTAAATTAAAACTTCCCGCAAATGCTGTTTTGTTGGCACGAAACTCGACATATTGAGAGCTCAAAAAAACTATGAATTTGACACTGCGACAAATTGACACATACTGAAAATTAAAGCTATAAGACGTAGCTTTGACATGAACATAGTCACAGTACTGCCTGATGCGTATAGCATTAGTACCGCCATCTGTTATCAAACCCGCATTTTCAATTTGTACCCCTGATAGATAAACACAGAATTCACCAAAAATGTCCGGATTATTCACACAACATTAAAATATATACAGGGTGGCCGATTTATCTGAAGACATTGAAATATTTCGAAAACTACGCATCGGATCAACAAAAGTTCGGAATAAAATTTGTTCGCCTAGAAGAGGGTCATCCAATGATATCAAAGTCGACCCCTCACCCCTACCTCATGGGGTGGGGGTGGGGGCAACTTTGAAATCGTAACTGGGAACCCCTATTTTTTATTACAGATTCGGATTCCCCATAAAAAAATAAGTAACTATTATCTGAAACACTTTTTTTCGATTCGTGATAGATGGCGCTGTAATCGCAAGAAACGTGATTTTTGCGAATATCTCGAGAAATTACACATCGGATCGAAAAAAGAAAAAAAACATATTTCATTTTTCAAAAAGCTATTCAGCGATACGAAACTCGATCCACCCTCCCTCCCCATCCCTACCCCATTGTGGTGAAAATGGAAGTTGCTTCAAAATCGTGATTGGAAAACCCTATTTTTTTTCCTGATTTTCCATGACAAAATCCATTGATTTGACTTTATTGTTGATATGAAATTTTCTCACACATGGCGCTGCAATCGAAAGCATGTATTCGCTTATCAATAAGTTAACAACTACTTTTAGCGTTATCCAGGAACAACGACGTGGACGTAGTAGTTTTTGTTCCCATCGGGGTGCTTGTTTTAGGTGAGTCCCCTTGCCTCTCACCATTGGGGTGCTTGTTTTAGGTGAGTCCCCTTGCCTCTCACCATTGGGGTGCTTGTTTTAGATGAGTCCCGTTGCCTCTCATTGTTAATAATAATTAATTTTTGCTGTTACGAGAGCCGACCGGTGTGGTCGACCCCTGGAGATGGACTGACGAATATGCGCAGTGCTAAAAGCACCGCGCCTAGAACAATGGAAAAGGATTAGCGGAGCGCAGCGCGTCTCGCCGATGCGCTGCGTCTCGCTGGCCAGCGTGTGACCGCTGACCTAAGCAATGATGTATACCCTGCAGCGATAAGCGCTACTGGGTTGTTCTAGAAATATATGTATAGAATTAAATATACATATATAGAATAGTAAATAGAAATTTTTTTTATTTTACATGTAGAATATAACGGGGAGCCAGGACGTAACAGAAGATGTATGTTTAGTAACTGTTTGAGAAGTTCTTGGATGTAGATGGAACGACCTGCGAATACATTGGAAATTATAAGTCTTCACTCACGACAGGAAAAAAAGAAAACTAGACACATGGATGTTTAATTAGAGAAAGTGGTTCATTATAACTTCTGCATGTCAGTTACAAAATATCTCAAATAGAAAAAATAATAAAGATATAAAAGAATTGGAATTTTGATTTTAAGGCAATTTTGAGTTACGCTCAATTATATTAATTAAGTGCTGTCTTTGGAAAGTGCTTGAGCAGCACACAATTGTATCAATTGTGAGCTGTATCTAATGAGTGGCGTGTCTGCGGTGCAGCCAGTGCTACGGAGCATGCCACGCAATGAGATATATGAGTGCGTAGATGAATTTAATGCCTGTCAGCAAATACTCAATATGATGGCGAAATAGAATTACAGATAGTGAGTGCTAGCACATGCAAATTTGACAATTCAGTGGAATTCTACACTGACAGGCTGTGATGCAGTCTACGCTGCAGAGCACTGAAATGTGAGCTTGAGGTTGCACAAGATGATTAGAATGAATTCACAACACTTTCCCAGCAAGTTTAATTGGGGGAAAGTGCATTGAATTGGTAAAACACACGCAATTATATTAATCGAGTGTGCCACAGGTTGAGTGAAAACGTGGTACAGCCCGCGCTACAGATCACGCCACAGTGTGAAACCTTTATATTGATGTACCGATGTATATAAACCTCCTCACCGTCAGTGAATTATGTTAAATTATGACAGTGTACTCTTACCTTAATTTGAGTCCTTACTTGAATTTGATGATCCGGCGTAGAAAGCGAAAATTGTCCGAGCCTTGCAAAATGTGTTCGCTGTTAGAGCGGGTCTTCACGTAAGAGCCAAGATATTCAATATGGCTGCGTTTTACGAAAACGACGTTGAGCGCTGAAGTCAAATAAGAGAAATAGCCGGTGAGCGAACCGAAGTCAAGCGAGAGAGATATCCTCTCGGCGAATATTGATCGCCGTGCGCCAGCTGATTTTCCAACAGTAACCGTGCGAGATTTCAGCGTCAAAACCATCGGGCGAACATCACAAGTCATCTGGAAAGACTATTTTCCGCCACACGATTTAAAACTCACAGAAATAGAGGCCCAGGCACCTCCGATACAAACCGAGGAGAAAATTCCAATATTGAGCGTGCTGTGGGACCCGGAGGAGCTACGAAAGCTCGGAGCTCGAGCATACCAAATAATAGGAGCTCTCGATACCACCGGAGGCGGGATATAATAACATACATCCACAACCTGAGTCTCTACACGCTGGGTGCGATAGCACCAATAGCCTTAGTCGGCTTCGTTATATTTAAATGTTTCAGGTATCAACGAAACAGGACACCGACAAGGACGAACGATGCAACGACCCCGGCAGCAGCCGTGGTAAACATCAACCTCGAGTCACTCGGAGGACAAGAGCCACAGGAGCAACAGCAATCCGAGTGGGTCAGTACGATTCGCCGACGCGAAACAACAATGAAGAAAGATATGGCTAAATATGTGTCGTCGTTAAAAACTTGAAATGATTGCAAACTTGAAAAAATGAAAAATATCGAAATGTGATCTGATCTTCCTTCTGGTTGGCTATCTGGTCCTAGACATCGGCGAGCATCTGTGAACAAATGCTCCCCGATTGTGACATTTCGTACCCTTTTATAAGGGTTTTCGCTCTTCTTCCAAGTTCTGCCTGTATAAAAGCGTATTACTATATTTGGGGATTGTCCTGTAGACCATCTCCTGTAGCACATCGATGCCGTTAATTTCTTATATTTGCTTATCATAATTAACGTGTCCCTCGTTGAATCCTTTTCATACATCATTTAGTACTCTATTGGTTTGTTTTTTATTTCGCGCCTCTTCCTTCAGAGATCAAAATTTAGTACCCCTCACTTTCCACAGTGTCGCCACAAAGTTTTAAAGCAAAACTTTTTTCCTATGAGTCCCTATACTCTCGACGCGCCTGCGCTGTTGGCTAAACTCATTCTTTCGCTTTGTGTCAGCGTCGTCACACGAAATATTAATAAAAACACAAAAAATTCGGAAAAAATGGGAATGATGAGCAGGCGGAGATCAGATCGTCGCAGCCGGTCTCGAAATCGCTCACGACACTCTATCGGTCGATCACGACGTTCGAGCAGCCGTTCACGTCACTCTCGTCGCTCAGAGCGTAGTCGCTCAGGTCAACCTCGTCGCTCAGAGCGTAGTCGCTCGGGTCATTCTCGTCGCTCAGGGCGTAGTCGCTCGCAAAAATTTGACTATGGCTCACAACAATCTCCGCAGAAGTCGGAGGGAGAACGAGAGGAGTCTCAAATACTGACTCAAAAAAATGACAAGGTGGAAATCGTCAATGAGCAGTTGCTAGCGGGCCCATCGGCGCCTGAAACATCAGCCCCGGTCAACACTGAACAACAAGCGAGCGTGACCGCTACAAATAATCTAAATCAGCCTGAGCATGTAGCTGACCTTCAAGAAGACGTATTAAACGTGATTGGACCGCGTTTGGAATCGGACCAGAAAAAGGCCCCTTCATTGCACAAAGATATCGTTATTCGTTGGAGGGAAATCTTCAAAAAAGGGCTTTCTAAAGAGGAAAACAAGAGCCTCGTGGAAAAATATAATATTCCGGAAAATTGCGGATTTATAGTTGCCCCGGTGTTGAACTCGGAGGTTGTTGCCGCGATACAAGATAATGTCAAAACAAGAGACAAGCATACCGCAAAAAAACCAAAGCGCATTGCTTCCTGCATGGCAGCCATGGGAAAAGCTATCTCGATTTCTCTGAAATCGGACAGTCGAGAAAACTCGAGTTGCTCAAAATTCTGAGTGACACAGGAACACTCCTGACGTTTCTCCAGAGGGAGGAATTACAAATTCGCAGGAGTTAAGTCCTCGCAAATCTCAACTCATCCGTAAGAGAAATCTTTACGTGCTCGACCGTCGACGGTTTCCTGTTCGGGGCGAATCTGGAAGAAAAAATCAAGACTGCGAAGACCATCGAGCGTGCATCGAAGGACCTTGTTCAACCGGAAAAATCATCAAAACGCAAGGACTTAAAAAACCAGAGAGGCCCGCCGGCGCAGCGTCAGTTGATGCGCAAGAGAAATTGGACGTCGAGCGGGCCGAAGAAACCGACGAACGATAAATACGGCTCAAGGCCGAAGAAAACGCATCCTCAAAAGACGCGGTTCCCGGTCAGACGCCGTTAATTTCCAGCGTAGGTAAAACTGCGGGCCGATTACGGGTTTTTTATCGGGCATGGTCAAAAGTATCGGCTAATCCTGTAATTCATGAATAGATCAGAGGATTTTAAATTCCCTTTATATCGCTTCCCGTGTAGGGACGGATCTCGGAAAAAACGGATTGGTCAAATAACGAAAAATTCACGATCGCGTGCGAAATCGAAAAATTATTAGAAAAAGGTGCGATACATATGGTTACTCCGTCTTCGGACTAGTTTTTATCAAATATTTTTTTAGTGGCGAAGCCCGACGGTAAGATTTATTTTGAACCTCAAAAAACTTAATGAGTCCATACATGCGGAACAATTTTATATAGAAGATTGGCGAGTGGCGAAGTCGTTAATTGATCGTTAATCGATAAAAAGGACGCGTATTGTAATATATCCAATATAGCGGCGTACATTACAAATTTAATTGCTTACCGTTCGGTTTGAATGTCGCACCTTTCGTATTTACAAAAATACTCAAACCGCTGGCAGCATATCTAAGAAGACAAGGCTTTAGATACGTTGTCTACTTAGATGATATTTTGTTTATTGGAAAATCCTACGAAGAGTGTGCTGAAAATTTTTGAGCTACGACGGCTATTTTAGAAGAACTGAGGTTCATAATCAATCGTAAAAATGTCGTAGGATCCCCGAAAAACGATGCCAATATCTAGGGCTTATTTTCGACTCGGCAAAGATGACGATCGAATTGCCAGAGGACAAGATCCAAAGATCTCTCGATCTATTAAAAAATTTTTTTTTAATGAAAAACTGCTCGATTCGTGAGTTTGCATCCTGCATCGGTACTCTCGGCTCGTGCTGGCCAGCGCTAAAATATGGCATGATACATATGAGACGATTAAAAAAAGTCAGATTATTAGCACTCGAAGCAAATAAAAATAATTATGACATGACGATGATTATTCCGGAGGAATTAAAAGAAAATATCGAGTGGTGGACGCGTAATATAGCCTCTGCCAGCGCTCCTCTGAATGAGCCAGTATTCGACTACGAGATTTTTACCGATGCTTTGCGTACAGGATGGGGAGCAGCTTGCGAAGGTCGGCGGGCGAACGGACACTGAGCAGGGATGATTTGCAGTTCCACATCAATCATCTCGAGTTGGTAGCCACATTTTTCGGCCAAAAATGTTTTTAAGCCATAAAAAACAATGCAACGTGCTTTTTCGTATCGACAACACTACCGCGATAGCTTACATAAATCGTATGCGAGACAGCCGGTTCGATAATCTTAGCGATATAACGAAACAAATTTGGGATCGATGCGAGGCCAGAGATATTTTGATCGTTGCGGGATACATTGCATCGGAAGAAAATATAAAAGCAGATTACGAGTCACGAAAATTACAGCCCGAGACGGAATGCGAACTCGCGGATTACGCATTTCATAAATAGTAAAGGTGTTTGGTGAGCCAAGAATCGACCTGTTTGCCTCACGAACAAATACGGAATGCGAGCGATATGTTTCATGGCGCCGGGATCCCGAGTCATTCGCGATTGATGCTTTCACCGTAGAATGGAATCAATGGTTTTTTTACACTTTTCCGCCATTCTCAATCATTTCGAGAGTTTTGCGAAAAATTTGTCAGAATCGCGCAAAGGACATTGCTGTTGTACCGTATTGGGAAGATCAACCTTGGTTTCCTCTTTTCTCCTCATTAGTGATTGGCGATCTGGTTTTTTTCAAACCAAATGCTAATCTGTTGCATTCTTCCAACAGGGACCCTCACCCGCTGTCGAAGCAACTTACATTGGTTGCCGGCATGCTATCAGGGAAGCGTTCATCTTGAGACAAGCCCCACCGGAGTCAATCGACATTCTCACTGCGTCTCTAACAAACGTAACTACCCGGCAGTACGATTATGGGTTGAAAAAATTGTGGTATTTCTGTGCAACCACCGGTGTCAATCCATTAAGGGGCTCCCCAATGGACGTTTTATCATTTCTTACAAGAGGATTCCAAAACATTGCATCATATGGGTCGCTCAGTTGCTATCGATCAGCGCTTTCACTCGTTCTTGGCTCGAATTTAGGAGAAGATGAGAGGATAACACGATTTTTTAAAGGGGTCTCAAAATTAGGGCCTTCTGCGCTACGTTACGATTCGACGTGGAACCCAAAAATCGTGTTACGATTACTTCCAAGTTGGGGTTCAAATGAAAAAATTTCGTTGGAGCAACTTTCTATGAAACTAGTTACACTACTAGCGTTAATGACAGGCCATCGGCTGCAAACTTTTTCGTTAATAGATATTCGTAATATCCGAAAAGTCGACGAAAAATCTTACGAGATAAAAATTCCGGACCGAATAAAAACTTCGGCTCCGAATAAAAAGCAACCGGTATTGCGCTTACCGTTTTTTACAGAAGACAGGTCTCTATGTTTAGCGTCGGCTCTTAAAAGTTACTTAGACAGAACAAAAGATTTACGTAACGCGATTTTGAGTCTTTTTATTTCTTTCAAAAAACTGCATAAAACGGTTACGTCGCAGACGTTATCTCGCTGGGTAAAAAAGACTTTGTCCATAAGCGGCGTGGATGTTAACGTTTTTTCCGCGTATAGTACGCGTCACGCCGCCACGTCAGCAGCAAAACGGGTTGGCGTAAGCATCGATTTAATACGAAAAACGGCGGGTTGGACACAGGAGTCCGCGACCTTTGGTCGATGTTACGTTCGAGAGGTTTTGCCGGACGAAGTCCAATTCGCTGAAAGTATTCTCGGTAATAGAGGTTAAGGTTTTTTGTTTGTATGTTACCTTGTTTATTTCTTGAAATATGCGGTGCATAAGATTACATGCGTATTCTTGCATTCTTGCGTTTTTTTTTCAAGTGTTATATACATTTAAAAATGTTTAAAAAATAAATATAACAGTTTTTTCATCAGCCGTAACTCGCTTTAAACAGCTTCATTTTGATATCTGAAGGAAGAGGCGCGAAATACAATTAACGATTAAACGAACTTACCTAAGTGAAGTTCTATCGTGATTGTATGAGCGCCTCTTCCGAAGAGATCAGTCCCACCCACCCATTAATCTCGTATGAGATACCCAAATTTATTTCAGTGACGGCTTATCAGGCAGAACTTTAAAAGAATGAAGATAGCCAATAGCGCAGGTGCGTCGAGAGCATAGGGACTCATAGGAAAAAAGTTTTGCTATAAAACTTTGTGGCGACACTGTGGAAAGTGAGGGGTACTACATTTTGATCTCTTCGGAAGAGGCACTCATACAATCACGATAGAACTTCACTTAGGTAAGCTCGTTTAATCGTTAATTATCTTTGCTCGAGTAATGGTAGTTCATTTCTCGGTACGCTGTTCTTCATAGTATTGTTAATGCATAGTACAGGTCCATCGGGTTGTATGTAAGTGTGTATTTAGGCTTGTTGTTCTCTGCAGATTTGGTAACGCATGGTTCCGGCGCTTCGCTATGTCTGTTTTACGTGTACCTTGGCTAGTTGTGTGGTACCGGTGCTTTGGTGTACCTGTATTGCGTATATAAGATGGATCCGTCGTCTCAATACACCGAGTATTGAATTTAAACTGATTCGAATGCTGGCCCTAACACTCTGTAATAAACACTTATATACAGAGCACAAACGGACAAAGTAAAACCTGATTTTGAAACTTCTGCTTGACTCAAAGTAACGGTACCATAACTTTAAATTATGAGAGTTATGATGGTAGGGCTCTTTACCCAAAGCGGTCTTTTATATCTGCAGCGCGCTCGGGTTAAGCGGGGAGGTGAGTCATGCTCACAAGTAATAACTTCGGTACGGCTATGAATTTCGGTTCAAAACTTCACCATCGTATTCTTGTGATAATTCATAAACATTTTGCGTAAAAAAATCGATTTTCCGCTGTCGCTTCATGTATTTCTCCCCTTAAATTGCCAGGATATTAATTATCCGTGCTTCCAATCTTTTTCCCACGGTAAAAGAACCGATGGTTGTCAAAATAACAGACAACACCGCTTTCTTATTAGATATCGAAATGCTGTCGAAACTCAAGTTTGATAAAAACTCAATAACCGGTCAGTAGAGGAGTCTCAATCTTCATATAATTTCTTTATAAGTATAGTGCCAAATAAGTCGGATTCTCAAGGTTGACATCGGATCCGTATGGTGATTGATTTTTGTGAGCTTAACGAGAAGACAATATTCTCTACCCAATGTAACTGATACTCTGGATGAGTTGGGAGAGGCTGAGTACTTCTCGACAATTGATTTGGCGAGCGGATTCCAGCAGATCCTTATACACCCAGAGTACCGCATGAAAACCGTGTTTTCAATGCCCAATGGTCACTACGATGACGTTCGAATTCCAGAAAGCCTTAAGAATGCGCCTGCAACCTTCTAGCGTCTCATGGATAATGTGCTGCGGGTTTTCCTGGAGACGGAATTATTTGTATACCTGGCCGACATCGTAGTAGCCAGGACGTTGGACAAGAATTAAATGAGGTGCGACGTCTTAGGATTCGACTATAGGAAACAAACTTCTTGCTTGTACCAGATAAGTTTGACTCCTTAAGAAATGAAGTCGGTTATCTGGGTCAGCCGATATCTGAAATATTTAAACATAGCGACGCCGACCAGGTCTATTCGTGATATTGCACCCAGCGAGTAGCAACTTAGGTTGTTGACGTGCTGTATTCCATGCCCAGTGTTATCGATGTTTCCTATTATTCGGTCCACTCGAGCTCCGAGCTTCCGTAGCTCCTCTCGATCTCGCAGTACGCTTAATAGTTTAATTTGTTTCTCGGTCTGCGTTGGGGGCTTCTCTCTCCGTTAGTTGCGAATCGTACGAGGGAAGATAGTTTTCCCGGATGATCTGTGATGTTCGCCCGATGGTTTTGATGGTAAAACCCCGGGCGGTTACTACACATACAGGGTGCGCCATCTTTTATGTCGGTATGTAAACATTGAATAACTTTTTAAAAAAACAACCGATTTCCATATATGAGGTATTTTTATTTAATTTGGTCCTTTACAATTTATTTAGACTAGTTTTTGAATACACCATCAATGAAGTGGCTTCCTTTATTGGCCAAAGCAAAATGTGCCCTTTTTGCTGCGTTTTCCATCACTTTTTCGAGCATCTCGGGCGGTATAGCGATGATTTCAGCAGGAATGTTTGCCTTGAGCTCGTCAATGGTCTGAGGCTTGTTGGCGTACACTTTGCTTTTCAAATAACCCCATAAAAAAAGTCCGGAGGGGTCAAATCTGGAGATCTGAGTGGCCAGTCAATGTCGCCATATGTTGACATCACACGTCCAGGGAATTTTCGTTGCAGAAACTGCATTGTTTGATTTGCCGTATGGCATGACGCACCGTCTTGATGAAACCAGTAACCGTCCAGACCTTTTTCACACATTTGTGGGTAGACATAATGAGCCAACATCTACTGATATCGATTCCCATCGACTGTTTGGCCTTCTCTGAAGAAAAATGGCCCAAAGATAGTTTTGGCGCAAACTCTGGCCCAAATCGTCACGTTTTGGTCATGCAATGCTGTTTCATGGATCTCTTGTGGATTCTCCGTTCCCTAAATGCGACAATTTTGCTTGGTAACGGCGCCAGAGAGTGTGAAATGGGCCACGATGATATGCACGTTGAGTTATCACAACTGAACAACTATTTTCAGTGTGCAGCGTCACTATTATGGCGCGTTGATTCGGTGTGAAGCGATTCATGGTTAAAATTGTACTGAATTAACGTTTCAAAAACATGTCTACTCAAATCAATCGGTTGATAAATGTCAAAGTTATTCAATGTTTACATACCGACATAAGAGATGGCGCACCATGTACACCTACCAAAGCCAGTATTACCGGGGTATTTAATATTTCGTGCTGTGTGGGTTCCTTCCCACAGATTATCCTGATGGTCTCTAGGGTTGGCGCGATGTATATCCATCGCCCTTGTCGCTGCATGGAGACGATGAGGGTGCGAGTTAGTTCGATAACTCGTATTGCGCATCTTTCGCCGTTTTTGCGAAATCCGTATTAGTTTTTACGTAGGCGGACAAATATACAATTTGTTTAGTTTTTTATATGTGTTGGAGAATCAGCTGGCGCACGGCGATCGATATTCGTCGTGCGCCTACCTGTTGCGGTGCTCTAGCACACTTCATTCGGTTGAGTCGAAGATAGCCGAGGCAGGGCTTCGCGAAGCCGAGGATGTGCCTCGTTGGCATGCCGCGTCGAGCGAGAGGATGTCTCTCTCGCTTGACTTCGGTTTCGCTCACCGGCTATTTCGCTCAACTGACTTCAGCGCCCAACGACGCTTTCATACCCGCAGCCATATTGGAATTTTGACACTTTTTTGGCTACGCACCAGCAGAACAACACACACAACAGGACTCAAATACACGGTAAGAGTACACCGTCACAAATCAGTGCAATTCAATGTCGGTGAGGAGTAGAAAATAGCGGTACATTCACATTTTTGTCTCACTCTGTGGCGTGCGCTGCAGCACATGCTGCACCACGTTCTCCTCACTGTATGTTGCCGGTGTAATTAATATAATTATGCAGGTGCTTTATATTCACTGTACTTTCCTCCAGAAAAACTGCTGGGAAAGTACAGTGAGTATACACTGCTCACGCGTGCATCCTCAGTATATGTTGTGTTGTGCTACGCAGTGCTGACTGCGTAGCTTGTCTCATACATGTAGAGCACTCAAGCAATTTTAATTGCAAGTGCTCTTATCGATTCACTGTAACCTCTCTTCACCAAACTGCTGAGAGCTTACAGTGAATGGTGTACAAAATCTTACGCACTCATTTTTCTCTAGCGTGGCGTGCTACGCAGCACTGACTGCTGCACGCGCACCGCTCTCTAGGTTCAAGCTCAATCATACTCAGCACGCAATTAATATAATTATATTAATTGTGTGCTGTTCAGTCAGAATTCAATTCAAATTGTGTATTTATTTTTATAATTTCAAAATCTATGTTTTTGGATTGTTTTCTAAATTTAACTGATTTTTGTATTAATTTTCACTTGTAATGTTTTTATAAATTATGTACTTTGCGTGTACTTTGGACCGCCTGTCGGAAGGTGGAATAAACCACTTTCACACGATAACAACAATTTGTCTGGTTTTATTTATCACCTTGTCGAGAGTGAGTTTTCATGGGTATTCGATACATTCACAGATCTGTCAACTTCATCCACCGGATTCTCAAACAATACGAGAGGAGGTATCGTTCGTCATCCTCAAGAATTTCCGATTTGTCTTGTCGATTACCACGTGACTCCCTGTTGTGTCCTCGTAGTATTACCCACCGTAGTGTGCTCGTGTGGGTATAGGACATACCTTTTGTATGCTATATTATTGCTGCCTGATCAGCTTTATGTGGAGTACGAGCACTACCGCATCACCTTGGCTTTAAGCCTTTACGTTTCCTAGTCGCATAAGTGCTGACACTTAACTGTGCTCTATCACGACTGAGAAACTACTGCCAGACGGTAAGTGTAGTAGTGCATCGATGAAGTAGCATGCGAGTGCTGTCGGTGGCAGGATCATTGCTCCTGCCTTGCTACTTGCTATGTTGGTTATCAGCCACACTAACTCCTGTACGTCGCTGAGCAATGCCTCCACAGCGATACTTACCGTGCTTAGACTTTCGTCTAAGTGTTGGTGCCTCACGACGTCGTACAGGTTATCGTTGAGTGTGTGGTTGATGCGCCGTATATGTATGTGATGCGTACTTTCGTTGAACAAACTCAAGGTGGTTTTTAACACTTGTACCTGGTTTTTCAACCCACGCTGCAGCGTCTGATGAGAAGCTTTAAGTCTCGACATTTCTTTATGTAGCTTTTGGGCTTCGGCAGCGTCCATATTTCCGGTGATCGCTTTGATAATGGACCCCAGACCATCGACTAGACCTCTGCGCTCGCCAATGGGGCGCGTTCTGAGGAGGTCGTATACAGACTGTACTCCTGCTTACGTGGGTGTCCTGGCTGCATAGTTTCAGCAAACGTTGCAGATTTCTACTTACGTGCGCTTCTCGGGGCATTATCGCGGTGAATGACCTGACAGCCAACCGCCACATCGATTGGGTTATCGTGATGTCCAATGTCTTCGTAATAAATTCTCGGTCTGCTGGTAAAAGTGTTGACTTTATAACCATGCCGATGCTGCGTAGCTTCAGTTAGGCTGCACGTTGCTGTCATGAGCCTGCAATGGTAAGGAGATGTGTGTACGGCTTGTGTTTTCGTAGAAATGCTTATTTGGCTTATTCTCTCCCTTCTGTATTTTCTGCCCCCGATGGCCCTCCAAGGTGCCCCGGGTTCCATTCTTTAACTCGATATTTCTGAGCTCAGTCGGCTTACTACATACGTGATTCATATAAACGTTTAAAGCGTTCCGAGAAAATTAATGTATCACGATGTGCCATATACACTGACACGAGATTCTCCACCGGTCCTCCTTTGATTGGGCACGCGTCAGTGAAAGGGATTTTTCCCCTGACCCAGCTCCCGTGTTTGCTCCCTGTTTTCTTGTGCTTGATTGGGGGCTTTTTTCAGCGGGTCCGGCGAGAGCGGTTCGACAGATCTCTGTGATTGATTTTCTTGTTTAATATATAGTTAACCGGGGACCTCTTTTTTATTATCTCGTGAGGTCACGTACACTTTGGGGTCAGCTTGGTCGAACTTCCCCGGCGCATCGTCTCGACGCGCAATAGCACGGGATCGCCCGTGCGGTACTCCTGTACCTGCGCGCGGTGATTGTACACTAGCATTGACCTCCTTTTTTGCACTTTCGGTAGCTCCGCCTTGCGTCCATACAACATTCCGTGGGGGGACAGTCCGGTCCCTGTGTGTGAAGTGGTGTTGTATGTGAACATTGCATACGGCAGCCACTCGTCCCAATTATCTTTATTTTCGCTTAAAACATTTTTTAGGTATTCGGCGAGGGTGCGGTGTGATCGTTCTAGGGCGCCGTTCAACTTCGGATGGTAAACTGGAGTCTGGATTATCTTGATTTTTAGTAGTCGACACATCTCTTGAAAGGTCGTACTTAGGAAATTCGTGCCTTGATCCGAGAGTATCGTTTCCGGCGTACCGTGCCGGCAAATCAGCTCTTCGACCTATGCCCTTGCTACGGTTGGAGTTTCTTGATTTGGCAGTGGTATTGCGGCACTAGTTCCTTTTTCATTATTTTATTTTTTTGACAGGAATCAGTCCAAGATGTACCTTTCCAGATCCTTTTTTATGCCGGGCCAGTCGTGGTTCGGATCCGCTGCAGTGTTTGCCGGACACCCTGATGCCCTCCTATGGTGGTGTCATGGTATTTTTTGTCTTGGTCTTTTATCATTTCCAATCTATCTTCACTAGCAGGGCAGGCTACGTCACTGCGGCAAACGCTAAATTGTTTCGTATCGTTGTTTTCGTTCGCGCTGCTGGAGGATTGTGGGCTACGGTCCCCGCCGTACCTCGCTTCCTCAGCACGCCTGTGTGACCTGATGTCCGGGGTCACTCGCCTCGAGGTGTCTACCGGCAGGCTCTCTCTCCTTCTCGAACGGCCTTGCAGCGTACTCTTTCCTCGGCCTTCCACGCATTACAGGTCGGCCATTAATGCCGTGTTGCGAGCTCTCCATCCTTCTTAGCGGTGCTCGCAGTCTTTTTTCGGCTACTCTGGGTTGAGTGTGTGCGTTCCCTTTTCTCCGACCGCACGGCTTCGGGGATCAGTAGAGCGACTTGCATGCATGCTGCGAGTCTTACTGTTCTCTTCTTTCGCCTCTCGCTCTGCCTACCCCACCGACACCGCATGCAACCTCGCGCTACATATCCTACCGATACTGACGAGAAAAAAAAAGGAAAGGGGGGCAGGATCCTGCAAGTCCTCTGCTTCGTCATCGTCCTTACATCGTCCTTCGTCGTCGTCCTTCGTCATGGTCCTTCGTCATCGTCCTTCGTCATCGTTCTTCGTTATCGTCCTTCGTCATCGTCCTTCGTTATCGTCCTTCGTCATCGTCCTTCGTCATCGTCCTTCGTCATCGTCCTTCGTCATCGTCCTTCGTCATCGTCCTTCGTCATCGTCCTTAGTCATCGTCCTCACACTAATGTACAGCTGGACAACGCATAAATTAACAGAATATAATAGAGATGCTCAGCCCAGTCCGACAGGTGAACCACATTGAATAAATGTTGTATATGATTGTCGAGCGGGACGGCTCTACATTCCGACAGTGAGAGGTGGAAGATGATTGTATCTTCTTGCTTTAAGTAGAGTTACTGGATCCCGAAGCCGACCAAACCTGTGGGTGCGATGCGTCGCTTCTTCCTCTTTCTCCCTCACTCTCTCTCGGACCATCGGATCGTATAATTGAAAAAAAATAAAATGCAAAAAAAAAATGATTAAATATCGTCCTACGAAATCCTACCGATCCCTGCGAGATCGTGCTGGAAGTCGACGTGCGAGGAGGACGCAGCGTATGAATATTCTGCCACGTTACAGTACTCATCTTTTATTTTCCTCAACATTATCTCAAATAATCTCCCCGCCATTTTACACCTGATTCTTCTCCCTTTTTTCAATCCTGCCTAGTTATTCCTAGTCGAATATTTTATTAACGTATTCAGTAAACTAACTCCCCCTTAAAGTTACAGGTAACTAGTCTTCCCCTTAGACCGTGAAGGCATCGAAACAATGCCGACCATACCGACCAGCCAACGCAGGACGACCTCTGAGAAGGATACACGCAACTACCCGACAGCGCCCTCGCTTTCACAGCCACTCGTTCACGAATCACCAGCTCTACCATAGCGGTACCACCATGTACAGCCGACTGGACCCGTATAAACAGCGTCATGACGTACAACTACCACGAAGAATATATACCCCTTGTAATCTAAATTCACGCACGCTTGCACGCACACACGCTTGCTTTGTCCCAAATGAAAATATTCAAATTTGGAATTAAATACATATTGCAGAAGCTGCTCACCTATAAAATGACCGAACACCCCATTTAGTTTATCGTATTAGCTTAAAGAAAAATTGCCATAACGTGCTACGCATTTATATTCTTTGACTCCGCCGCGGTACTGTGTAGCCTCGACTGATTACCAGAAGGGGCGGTGTTACGTCCTGGCCCCTTTTCCCTACATATTCCTTCGGTCAGTCCATATAGCTACCCTATAAAATTCTTATTTTATATCTTCTCGCAACCTATTAACACTCACTGGCTCATAAATTTCTTCCTCTTATCAGATTCGCATTTCACCTACTTCCCAGAGGAAGTCATCCAGACGCTAACCATGCAGCTAACCGGCAGCTATGTCGGAATATCCACTTTCTGCTAAGCTCACGTTCATCCGTGGAATACCACGAATCTTCATCGCGCTCCAATATCTTTCCCTTATTCCACACGCTACACTTCTAATGCCAAGGTGTCGGTCGGAACGCCAGCTATTTAGCGGCACTAGATGCTAGAGATCTAATTTCCGCCTATTTAGATCCGCTCTCGAGTGGTCGCGAGAAATCGACTCTCCTCCTTTTCGTCTTTTTAGAATAATGCAATCAGCGCATTTCATGCTTAGTTAGCATTATCGGGCCGCTGCACAGCCCACCTTTCAATCCACCTTCCCTACCATCCACGGTTCCTTCATAAACTCTATTAATTTTTTTAGTCAGTCTGCAATCATGTGTTAAGCAACAACTTGGAGTTCTCACTCAAATGTGAGTTTGGTTATTGAATCTTTGTTTTTTTTTCCACTACGAGTTCTTATTTAAAATGTGAATGTTGTCATTGTATTAGCTATAAACGTTAGCAATCGTGGCATTTGTTTTCAACATTATTAATAATCTTTTTTTAATTCTTAATCGGGCAACGAATCCCATCCTTAATAAAACTAAATATATTAATGCGTATCTCGCGCCCAATTAGGCTGAGACGTAACAACCGAGTACGAAGAAAGTACAGGAATAAATTATAGAGTAATTCAACGTCAAACCCCTCCCCATTACTTTTAAGGGGTTAGGCCACTCTTGAATTTCCAAAAAATCGATTTTTTTAATAGTCCCTTAGGATCTCAAAAATGATTTCCCAAAAGATAATGGTCGGGAAAAATCTTTAAGTATTCAGTTTTCGAATTTTGGTCCAAGGCCACCTGGTCGGCAGCGAGCTTTTTTTGTGAGCGCTAGGAGGAAGGTACTTTAGGGGACTAGAGCAGGTATACGGCAAATGTTATTGAAATAATTCATTACATGGCTAGTCTAGACGTCGGTTCAGTCAGTTAGGCTCAGCCAAGCATTTGAGAAAGACGCTAGTCGCCAAACACTCGTTTTTCTCGATACTTCTGTGATCTTTCAATTCTTTTTCCCTGTGTAATTATTGATTTATTTTGACAATGAGTGACAAAGTGGTGTACAGTGGGAAGAAAGGAGGAAAAACGGCATCTGGCAACAGCAAAAGATCAAAAACATCTCGAATACCATTGAATCACCATGAGTTAGAAACACCAGATGACTTGAATGCCATTACATCGGCAAAAAAACTGAAGCAATTGGAAGATCTGTATAATATCGAAGTGAATCCAGCGTTTGATTATCGTATTATAAACTTTATTGCAGCATTTTCGGCTAGTTCGAACTGTTGTGCCGCGGAATATTCCACTCCGTATTTAGTATATTCGGGAATATTCCATAGCAAAGAAACATTGGAATTCGTTCAAGACAAGAAACGAAGTCCAATGCCCGATCGTATGAACGACCCCAAGAACGCTGACGCAGCATGAGCGACTCGCTTGGCGTTCGGGCGAAAGGCTAACGCTAAAATTGCGAATTAAGGGATTTTCGTGAAGACAGTTAGCAACTGCTTTACGAAAAGACAGTATTAAATTAGATTGAAAAGAGAACGGTTGGTTCCTCGTTTAATACTCGAAACAACGCATTATTGTACTTCTTACTTTGATATATAAATAGGCAACGGAAAGTTACCGTTGCTTATAATAAATACTTCCTTTTATATAAATTCGCGTTTCCATCTTTTACTCGAGATCCATCTCCTTATCGGCAAACGATCCCAAAAAATAATATCATAACTTTTAATATTATACCGACTACCGAATAATCCAATTACTCGGTACCGGCATAACATTTGGTGGCAGCGGTGGGATCTGCCGAAGTTAAGTGATTCGTGATTTATTAGGACAAAAGTGTTTTGGACAAAGTTGAGAATACTCTGAAGTGACGACTACGACGCGTGCAAGGACACCAGTGTAGTTCGTGAAAACCCGACTAATCTAACGCGAAGCCGTGAAGTGAACGTCGGTGCGGGGTGACGTATCGGTCAACCGTTTAAAGTCCCGATTGACGGTGTCACGTCAAGTCGCGGAAAACCGCACAAAGTGTGCAGCCGAGTACGCAAGGCAGCTGCTCGAGAAGAAGCCGTCGCGCAACCATTGGCGACGCACCAAGGACGAACCCAGGAACCAACGGAGATACGGGTCAACGGTACCAGGGAGGACAACTGGACCAACCTTCGAGGAAAGCTAAGAGACAACGGGTCTACAGCACCGAAGGAACAGCACCCGAGGACATCGCAATGGAAAGGACCGCCTTCCAGATCATCATACTGTAAGTGGCGGTTACGTTATTAGTACATATTGCCGATAAAAATCAAAGCCAGTCAGGGAAAAATATATTTTGAAATTTTGAAAAAACAAAATTAATAATTTTGCCGAAGCCAGTGTAGAATAGATATTTGGGAATATTTTAAAGTAGAGTTCGCCGAGAGATTAGCAAATATGTCAGATCCTAGAGGAGCCCGACCACGAAATAGGGGCAATTCGCTAGAGACGACGTTGCCCGGCGAAGAAGTAGACCCTACAGCCGGTTTAGCTGCGGCAGTAGGAGACATCGTTTACGAAGCGCGCAGGGCGCTATTCGAGCTCTCGCCGTCGGGGCGAATCCCTTCGTCCAGACAAGGGGCCCTGGCGGACAGACTGACGGCCCAGTTTGGCGTAAACCCACGTAGGGGTGCGTCATTCGGGGATCATGACAGCAACGTTAGCGACGACTTGCTTAATATGGCCACTGGCGAGCAAACACCTGAACGCATCACCGAGGACATGGTTGAGCGAGAAATAGAAAATATGCGAACCATAGATCGTGTAGGTTTTTCAGCAGCTACCGGTACGACAGCCCGGTCGGTACCAGCGAGAGTACGCGATCGGTTGGAGGCGGTCGACCGAAGCCAACGCGACATGGAAAGAGCGCGACGCCAGTATGAAAGGCTGCAGCGTGAGCACGATCGAGGCCAACGCGAACTTGATCGCGAACTCAGGGAAACAGAAACGCCGTCGGCAAGACGGAATTCGGCCGACACGCTCAACGAGGTAGGTGCGGACGAGTACGAACTCATCCGGTCCCTACGAGAGCAAAACGCCGAACTATCGCGGAGGCTGGGAAATACAGGGTTGGAAGAACGTCCAATACCACGTCCACGGTCGAGGCAAACCCGATTTGGAGAATCGGATTATCCCCCTGCGGATCCCGTGTTCCAGAGGGAACAACGGAGGGTGTCGGAAACACCGAGTCGGACACTCGACCTGGGGCTGGCCTTGAAAAATATAAAGCGCTTCGACGGCAGCAACGCTGACGAACTAGATGCCTTCTTGCGATCGTGCGAGACAGTTTTCAAGAGAGTAGCGCCCCAGGATCAAGACATCCTGTTGGAACTGGTGCTCAGCAGCAAGCTCGAGGGAAGGGCGTCCAGAGAGATGAAGCATAAAGTCATCCTCTCGGTAGCGCAGCTTAAAACCGAGCTGGAGGCCCTGTACGGAAAGCGGAAGTCGTTGCCTGCGTTACAAGTAGAGTTCAACTCCCTCCGGCAGGGCCAGGGTGAGGACATCGCGGTATACGCCGCCAGGACTGAGCGTATCACCGTCGATATAATAGAAAAACTCTGCGAGGAAGCCACCTCGATGTTGGAGATGCGCATCGTCGAAAAAATAACACGGAAGAGCGCCCAGGCCAACTTCGAAAATGGACTGCATGGGCAGGTCCAAATTCTGGTGAGATCTCGTAATTACGCCACCCTCCACGAGTCCGTTACAGGCGCCATCGAGATCACCAACATGGTGCAGCCAAAGGGAGGGGTTGGTGGAGCAATAAGCCACCCCAGAAGGTCCCAAGGTGCACCATACCAGCAGAACGAGAACTGTTTCACCTGCGGGAAACCAGGGCACGTGGCTCGAGACTGCACCCGCAGATCGGGAAGAGTAAGCCTACCGATGCCCAGCGAGAATACACCCATTCACAACGTTGACGTCGTGTGCAACTATTGCCAAAAAAGGGGCCACATGTGGAAAGACTGCAGGAAAAGATTGTCGCAGAACAAAAGCGATCCTGCCCAGTCTTCACAGCATCCCCAACGTCCAAGGGACTCAGGGGGCAAGAATGAAAGGTCCACGGTAAATGCAAGTGCAAGTCGATCAGAGACCGATGCCAGTCCGCTGGGAACGATGAGGATAAACACGCTCACGGCCCATCAGAGACCCGCGCGCAGGAAGAAAACGACGCAGCAGTTATTGCAGGTAACGCTGCCGGCGTCCAGCGCTACGGCCAGCGACTTCGACATAATTGCACCGTTGGCCACAACCGGGGTACTCACCCTCAAGGCGGACACCGGAGCGCAGTGCAGCATAATCAAGGAAGGCTGCCTCAAGGCCGAAACCATGGTGAGCAGGTGCTCCGTGGAACTGCAGGGTGTTGCAGGAGAAAAATTCACCCCCCTTGGCATAGCAAAAATTGTATTAGAGACACCGGCGCTAAACGTGGAACATTGGTTCTACATCGTTCCGAACGATGTGCCGTTGAAGGTCAACGGACTACTTGGCATGGATTTTATCAAGCAGCATAAAGCGGATATCCTGCATGGCGAGATGCTCAAGTTGTATGGGCACTGCATGCCGCTACGGGACGGCGCGACGAGGATAAATTCGTCACCACGCGGTAGAACAGCAGCCACGTGCAAATACATAGGCCTGCTTACGAAGACAAATTCTCTTTACGGAAACGGGTCTAACACGGATGCCGCCAAGGAGAATAAATCTGTCGGACTACCTATGAGGAGCGGAATCAGCCGAGGAAAAGTAGCGAGATTCCGTGTCACACCGTCAAAACCTAATAAAGTGAGTTTATATGGTTATAAAAACGACGGAGAAGTGCAACAGCCGTCGGCGACACTCGAGCCGTCGGAGATAGCGAAGGCCGTACGGAGCCGGCAGGTCAAGGCACTACGCGTACGCTCAACGAGCACGGGGGCCAAACGCTTCGCGCAGCAACGACGGAAGCCCGACTTGGTGCCCCCCGGAAGCGAAAAGCAAGCAGCTCGCGCCGGAATAATGTGCGAATACAAGCGTGTATTCTATCTACAAGGGAACGAGCGACAGCACACGCACGAGGTGCAGTATCGCAAACCCTTTAGGGTCAGATCGAAGGACCAAGAATTGCAACCCTTGCCTGGAAAGAAAGAAAAATCGGGGCATGGGTCCGGTAAAATGAATAAAGCCGAAAAAAGAAACACAGATGTAGACGCTCCGAGTCGCATATACGCGACCACGCGAAGTCTTCCAAGAGAGAGCAGAGAATGAAATCCGTGGATCGGAAAAGGACGGCACCACGGGGTAACTCGGCACAACGAATGACCGCACAAAGCGGAGGGCCGAGGATACCCCTTACAGCCATGGTAGCTCGCTGGAGCGAGAGGTCAAGCTCGCCCGCGAGCGAGACGAGGACAGCAAGCGCCCGGGTACGGACAGCCGCACAAAGCGGAGAGCCGAGAATACCCCGGGCCAGCCTAGCAACGCGGCAGAGAGAGAGGCCGCTCTGGCCAATGCGCCAGAAGAGGACAGAGAGATTCGCAGCGTGCCTGCAGAACGCTCTACTGAACCCCACAGCCCCGCCGAAAAGCCGTGCGGACGGGGAAGGGGTAGACCACGCAAGCTACATACGCAGGCCACTGGTAAGACTGCGAGCACCGCTAACAAGGATAGAGCGAGCCCAGCACAGCATGGCGGACCCGCGAAGCGCGGAAGGCCGCGAAAGACAAACGTTGCAAGGCCGCTCGAGAGAAAGAGCGACCCAACGGCGGAGCCACCGGTGGGCACACCGAGTGAAGAAACTGCGGACAGAGCACCGCAAAGGCCCGCTGAGGAAGCGAGGCACGGCGGGGCCCGTAGCCCACGAACTTCCTGCAGCGCGGATGAAGACAGCGCGATAAAAGAGTATAGCGACTGCCGCAGTGGCGTAGCCACTCCTTCTGTCGATGACCGCCAGAAAATAATTAGAGAATACCACGACACCCCCATAGGAGGGCATCAAGGTATACGGCGCACGTTACATCGAATTCGGACCAAATACAACTGGCCCGGCCTGAGAAGAGATCTAGAGAATTATATATCGTCTTGCGAATCCTGTCAAAAGAATAAAATCAGGAAAAGAGAACGAGTACTGATGGTGGTAACCGACACCCCCTCGAGGTCGTTTGAAAAGGTTGCGGTCGACATCGTAGGACCGCTACCGGAGAGCGTCAACGGAAAAAAATACATACTTACGATCCAAGATGCATTGACCAAGTACAGCGCAGCGATTCCACTGCCGAACCAAGAGGCTTCGACAGTCGCTAGAGCGCTCGTTGAAGAATTAATCTGCCGGCACGGAACGCCGGAAATAATATTATCAGATCAGGGTACGAACTTCCTCAGCTCGACCTTCAAAGAGATGTGTCGACTGCTGCGAATTAAAAAAATACAAACTACGGCCTATCATCCCGAATCGAACGGCGCTTTGGAGAGGTCACATCGCACCCTTGCTGAGTACCTGAAAAATTTCATAGATGAGGATCAGGGAAATTGGGACGAGTGGCTGCCGTACGCAATGTTTACGTACAATACCACTCCACATACGGGGACCGGACTGTCTCCCCACGTGTTGGTGTACGGACGCGAGGCTGAGTTGCCGACCGCCGTGAAACGGGAGCCCCGCAGCACCTATGCCTACGATGATTACGTCCACGAGCTACGCGAGCGGTTACGCGCTGCATGGACAGTAGCACGCGACAACCTGGAAGTCGCGAAAAGGAGGTCAAAGAATACGTATGACCAAGGCGCAGAGGTGCAGGAGTACCGCGTCGGCGAACGCGTACTCCTCCGTGACGAGACGGTGCGCAGGGGGCGGTCAGCTAAGCTGACCCCGAAGTGGACGGGACCTCACGAAATAGTAGAAAAGAGGCCCCCCGTCAATTACGTCATCCGAAAGGGACGAAAAACTCAGGCAGTGCATGCAAACCGCCTGAAGCTCTTCATAGAGCACTGAAATGAAATAAAAGCTAAATAAAGGCGGGTAGGGAGCTCCACAAAGCGCAAGGCAAGGAACTCCAATAAGAGAAACGAAGTAAAATGAAAACTTGTTTAATTGAAAAAGCACGAAGGAAAACATGTCATACATAGTAATGGTAATTTAGAAAAATTCAGGCATACTGGCATTGATAGGCATATGTATAGTAACCGCCCGAGATTTCAGTATCAGAACCATCGGGCGAACGTCGCAGGTCATCAGGGAAAACTACCTTCCATCGTTCGATTTAAAATTAACGGAAATTGAAGGTCAGGCACCCCCTAAGCAGACCGAGAGGACAAGTCCACTGCAGAGCGTGCTGCGAGACCCGGAAGAGCTTCAAAAGCTCGGAGCTCGAGCCGACCAAATCTTGGACAACCTCAATACCGACGGAGACGGGATGCAACGCATCCATAATCTGAGTTTCTATTCACTGGGTGCAGTAGCACCGATAGCCTTGGTTGGCTATGTTCTGTTTGAATGTTATAGGTATCAACGAAACCGAACACCAACAAGGACAAGCGAGGCAACGACCCCGGCAACAGCCGAGGTAAACATCAACCTCGAGCCGATCGGACGACAACAGCCAGAAGAGCAACCGCGATCCGAGCTGGCCAGGTTATGCACCCGTCCCCTCAACCGAGAACGACTCGCTCGGCACGAAAAACGATAAGAAGCAAAAGGAAAAACTTCATCGTTACAAATGAAAAAATGAAAAATGTTATTGTATTGTCATATAACTTCAAACGAGAAACCAATCGAAAAAAAAATTTTTTAAAGAAAAAATTTTTCCTTTTAAGGGGGGAGGGATGTTGTGCCGCGGAATATTCCACTCCGTATTTAGTATATTCGGGAATATTCCATAGCAAAGAAACATTGGAATTCGTTCAAGACAAGAAACGAAGTCCAATGCCCGATCGTATGAACGACCCCAAGAACGCTGACGCAGCATGAGCGACTCGCTTGGCGTTCGGGCGAAAGGCTAACGCTAAAATTGCGAATTAAGGGATTTTCGTGAAGACAGTTAGCAACTGCTTTACGAAAAGACAGTATTAAATTAGATTGAAAAGAGAACGGTTGGTTCCTCGTTTAATACTCGAAACAACGCATTATTGTACTTCTTACTTTGATATATAAATAGGCAACGGAAAGTTACCATTGCTTATAATAAATACTTCCTTTTATATAAATTCGCGTTTCCATCTTTTACTCGAGATCCATCTCCTTATCGGCAAACGATCCCAAAAAATAATAACTTTTAATATTATACCGACGACCGAATAATCCAATTACTCGGTACCGGCATAACAGAACGTTGTCGTTTGTAAGGTATGCCAATCGGAAGTGAAATTAACTGAAAGTGGCAAGCGCGGTTCAGGATTCGAACTAGTAGTGTCCTGTGAGAATTGTGGAAAGACTGAGATACCGAGGTGTCCATTTGATAACAAAGGCTACGAAATGAACCGTAGAATCATAATTGCCATACGATTGCTTGGAGTTGGTTTGCACGGAATAACAAAATTCTGTGCATTCATGGAATTACCTCGGCCTATCTTTCACTTATTTTACGAAAAGGATGTCAAAAGAATGTCCACTGCAACAAATCTAGTTTGCAAGAACAGTATGATGAGAGTCGCGGAAGAAGAGAAAACCATTTGTATTACAAATGGAGAAAATGGAATCGTAGTATCAGGCGATGGTTCGTGGAGAAAACGTGGATTTACGTCTTTGTATGGGTTAGTGACTCTTATTAGTAATAACTGTGGAAAAATCGTTGATTGTGTAGTGAAATCAAAATAATGTAAGGCGTGTGAGTATTGGGCTAAAAAATAATATACCGAAGAATATGTGGAGTGGGCAGAAAATCATACTGAAGAATGCGCTGTGAATCACAATGGATCGGCAGGAAAAATGGAAGTCGATGCAGTTGTTGAGATGTTTCGGCGCTCTGAAACTTTGCACCAGGCCAAATACACTCACTATATTGGTGATGGTTATTCTAAGACTTTTAAAGGCATTACAGATGCTAAGCCGTATGAGGATTTCACAATACTCAAGAAAGAGTGTATAGATCACGTGCAAAAGCGAATGGGCACCCGATTACGTAATTTGAAAAAGAAGACAAAAGGTCTCGATGGAGGAGGCAAATTGACTGAAAAATTGATAGACGAGCTATCTATTTATTATGGATTAGCCATTCGTAGAAACAGTGATTCAGTTGAGAACATGAGAAGCAGTATATGGGCTACACTGGATCATAAATTATCCACTGAAGCCAAACCACAGCACGACAAATGTCCTATTGGAGAGGATTCATGGTGCACATAGCAACTGGCTAAAGCTACAAATACTTCGGTTGAGTACAAACATACGCCAGCTCTTCCAATTGAAGTCTATGATGCTATCAAACCAGTCTATGAAGAACTGACCAGTGAAGATCTTCTAACTCGATGCATCGGCGGTCACACACAAAACAGTAACGAAAGCATCAACTCGACTGTGTGGGCATTGGCCCCGAAATCCATTTCGAGTGGCGAAACAAACTTGGATGGATAGCTACGGATATTGCGGTTTGTGTGTACAATGACGGGTTTTCTTCAATTTTGCACATAGTGGAGGCAATGGACTTGGAAATCGGCCCGAACAGCTACGACATTCAGAAAGCAGAAAGCAGAAAAGGAATGCAAAAGCAGGATGATAATCTGAGAGGCCAATTGTATGGTGCAGGCATCGCAGATTAAAGGCATTGTAAAGTATTCGTGATTTTCCACTACTCAAAACTTCAAACGCGTTTATCTTAAATCTGCATTTTTCATGTTGACCGGAAACATAACTCAGACAATTTTCAACCGATTCACTTGAAACTTTGAATATATCTTTAAAAATACATTGTCTATGGAAGTACTTGAGATTTTTTTTGGTATTGCATAGCTACTTGGTTATTAACAATTTTCTGACGATTTTTTAGGCAAATCTTCCATTTTTCACTTTAGAAGTGCGCCATTTGGCCAAAAATCAATATATCGAAAAAAACCTACGCACTCATATGGGTGTTGTTATATATAATCGAAAAAAATTCATTGGCTCATCATAATTCAAAAATTACAGGAGCTGTTTGTCCGACCGTGGACCCTGGAAAAACGGAGACGTTATCGCAAAAACGCTGCACAGCCGCCATTTTGAAATTAATTGCTTCAAAAAAATTATTGTTTATAGTCACTGATATGTATGATGAACACCCTTTTAGTAATCTCGATTTATTTTGTAGTTTTTCTGACAAAACATCCCCAAAGAAGCCTATTTTTTCGGCCTTTAGAGTGGCCTAACCCCTTAACTATACGAGTGGATGAAGAGATTATTAGTAGAGTCCTATATTAGAATATGTGCATCACTATAGCTGCCATTATCGGCATTCCGTGTTCCATAGCATGTTACGAGCACATGTAAGAGGTGTTCGTTGAACATTCCAGCAAATCGGGTACGAAAAGTGTATATCGTTGTTGGTAGGAATATGCGTCAATGTAAAATCTCTCCCCCCCCCCTAATCCCACCCCATTAATAGAGCCAATAAAGACCCTCGTACCGAGGTGATAGTTAAGAAGCCGTCGAAGTGAGGAATCTACGGCTTTGAGATAACTTCTTGCCCCCCCCCCCCCACACCAATCGCTAACTAGTCCGGCCCATCATTGAGTACATCTATTTACCTTACGTAGGGAGAAGGTGGACGGGCCTGGTTCACTATGCGAATCTAATTGGCACAGCTCTTCCTTGGACTTTGCAGTCTATCTCAGCTCAACTGCAGTCGTGGTGCTTCTCTTCAACTCGTCTGCGTTGTACTCACCTTTTCGGCCCGATTCGTCGCCTGTTTTATCAGTACCGGTAACGATCTGCAAGTGCCAGATCCAATGGCACAGGGTACCCTCACCAAGAGAACTCGATCGCCAGCTCGGCCGGCAAACGAGCTGGTGTTCACGGTCCAATCATACCGTCGCAGAGAACCTGCAGTTGGAGGAGCGAAGCTCACCCTCGATACGAAGATTGCTCTTGCGACGGAAGTTGGGGGAAGATGAACCTCCTAGAACCAATCAGAACACAACACCGCGCTCTCAATTGAAGCTGCCGGATATCAAGGTTCCCATTTTCAAGGGAGAATATGGAAATTAGCCTTCTTTCCTGGATTCGTTTGGATCACTTGTGATTGCAAACCAGTGACGCACCAACGTCGAAAGGCTTCTGTATCTACGCAGCTGTGTCGGCGAATCGGCATCTCAATTTATCTCAGGATTCGCTATCACTGGAGACTCGTTTCAACTCCCATGGTACGCGCTCACAGCGAGGTCTCAAAACAAAACGACTCGTGATCCAAGAGCGTTTGGATGCCATCTTCAACACCTGACCAAGCCGGTGGTGATACTAAATATCTAGCATTACTTATAGCGACGGTGTCGAAGGCCAACAAGGTTCTCCCATCACTGAACGCCAAAGATCAGCTCTGGGATTGCCTGCTTGTCCGTCATATCGGCAATCAATTTGATCGAACTGCTTGGGATATACAATCGAAGGCTTGGGAAACATCAGTCGGGCGCACTCAAGATTACCACTCATTTGAAGGCCTCCACATCCAAACAGGCATCGACCGACTCAACCAAAGTCACCACTCAACGGGCTACTGCTCATCAGGCTTCTGCCACCACCATTACATTTAGACCCGTTCAGTCATCTAGCAAGGAGAAAACGGCCTACCCCTGTGATTGCTGCCACTCACGGGACAACAACATTGTAATGTGTCCAGACTTCAGGCAACTCACTGAGTCTAATTGTTGGAAAGTGACATAAAGAAACGACTATGGTATAACTGCCTTGAACGACACAATGCCTCGTCGTGCAGGTCAACTCATACGTGCGAGGAGTGCTCGGGGAAGCACCACACCATGCTCCACCAAACGTCCGCATCCGCAGCACCAAGAGCAGCTCAAGAACCTCCAACGCAACCATCAACTCATTGGGGTATTGGTGAAGTCAGCCACTCACTGGTGCAATTCTCAAGGATCATCTCAATCCTGCTAGCATCCGCTCTCGCACTCATACACTCACCGGCGATTCTTCTCATCGATCCAGAGTCGGGATTGACCTTCATGACTGAAGATCTTGTCCTCCAGCTCAATTCACCAAGCTAGCACTCATCTATTTCAATCACGAGGATCGGTGGAAGATCCTCATGGCAGTTACGCGGACTGGTTCAACTTACTTTGTACTTAGCTCACACCAGGGAGAAAATCACGGTTTAGGCTCATGTGCTCAGAACTGTAACCGCCATTTTACTATCATTTCAGGCGCCAGCGTAAACATGGGTCCACATTGTCAAGCTAAGGCTGTCAGAAACGGACTTTCTCACATCTCCACCAGTTGACATCATCGGTGCAGATATCTACGGACAAGTCATCAAGTCCAACATCATCACGGGCTCCATATCAATGGTAATTGCGCAATTATTAATATTTGGATGACTCATTATTGGATCTGCCAGTTCATACCAACCAGAAGCACAAACTATTCATCACGCTACAAAACAGCATGATGATCGAGAGCTGCAAGAGGTGCTCACACAATTTGGGGCCCAAGAAGAGCTGCCAAAGAACAAGGTCGGTCAACTTACTCCAGAAAAGCAGGCATGTGAAGATCACTTTCGTAGCACATATCAGCGTGATTCTCCTAGAAGATACATCGTTCGACTTCCTCTCACATCATCGCGTTTAAATCTGGACAGCTGATACTCAACGGCTCATCGATTTCTGCAACATATGATACGGAGAATCGCAAGGGACGTAGCATATAAACAACTTTACGCTCAGTTCATAAACGAATATGAGCAACTAGCGTACATGGTGAAAGCTCCAACAACCACACCGGGCGAGGCACATTAGTACCTACCTCATCATGGCATCTCAGGCCACATAGAGCCACCACCAAACTTCCAGTGGTGTTCAATGGCTCAAGTCCATCCTCAACTGGGCAATCTATCAACGATATCATATACAGTAACCCTAACTTGTTGCTCAATATATCGGATGTGCTCATTTGGATTCGTAACCACAGACTTATCTTTACCACGGACATTATTGAAATGTATCGTTAAATCCGCGTTCATCATGAAGACTGGAATCTTCCACGGATTTTGGTGACAAATGAAACATCAACAACTGCTCATGAAACCTGGATGCTCGACCTGGATTAACCCTGGTCGCTGCCACTCTGAGGCCTGAGTATCATTGGAAACTCATTTATCGGTATTTCTCACTTACCAAGCAATGCCGTCTCACATCAGTTTTAATGGGGCAAAACAGAAGGCTATCAAACGCTACGTCCTCCTCGCTCGACGGTCTTAAGCACGATCTCGCAGGGCTCTAGGATAAGTACGTAGGACTTTATTTAATTCTTTTTCTTTTCGTACCAGGTGTACAAGTATGGATTTCAGACAACAGATGGCGCACGAATTCAGTTTGTGCTATTAAGATTTGACACTGCGCCATTTTGTTGTATCATCATCAAGTGTCAGATGCGCACGAGTGATAAATTGGAAAAGTGTGTGCATAGTGTTGTGTTGTTGTGTTCAATATGTCGAAATGTATACCGAACAAAGAGCATTCGCGGACAGCATTCAATTTTTGTTTTCATTTGAAGAAAACTGCTGCTGAATCATACCGATTAATTCAAAAGCTTATGGTGAATATGTTGCATCGCAATATACGTGTGAACGATGGTTTCGGCGTTTCAAAAGTGGTGATTCCGATATTGCAGACAAAGAACGTTGAAAGCCACCAAAAAAATACGAAGATGTAGAATTGCAAGCATTGTTGAACGAACATGATTCGCAAACACAAAAACAACTCGCCGAGCAATTGGGCGTTAGTCAACAAGCGGTTTCCAATCGGCTACGAGAGATGGGAAAGATTCAGAAGACCGGTAGATGGGTACCACATGGGTTGAACGACAAACAAATGGAAAAGCGCAAAAACACGTGTGACATTTGGCTCGCTCGGTACAAAAGGAAGTCGTTTTTGCATTGTATAGTTACAGGGGATAAAAAGTAAATTTATTTTGCGAATCCCAAGCGTAAAAAATCATGGGTAAACCCAGGCGATGGTGTACTTTGTCCGCAAGACCGAATCGCTTTGGCAGAAAGACGATGCTCTGTGTTTGGTGGGACCAGAGGGGCATGGTCTATTATGAGCTGTTAAAACCTGGGAAAATGGTTTGTACTAAACATTGCCAACAACAATTGGTCGATTTAAACCGTTTGCTGCTCGAAAAAAGGCCAGAATACCGAAAGAGGCAACAAAAAGTCATTTTTCTTCATGACAATGCTCCATCACATACGGCAAAACCGGTTTGCGACACATTGAAAGCGCTCAGCTGGGAAGTTCTTCCCCATGCGGCTTACTCACGAGATTCGGTTCCTTCCAATTACCACTTGTTTGCATCGATGGGTCACGCACTTGCTGAGTAGCACTTTGGTTCGTACGAAGATGTGACAAAATGGCTCGATGAATGGTTTGCAGCAAAAGGGGAAAATTTTTACTGGCGTGGTATTCACAAATTTCCTAAAAGATGGAAAAAATGTATAACTAGCGTTGGAGCATATTTTGAATAATGCACTTTTTATCATTCTTCGGAATTTAACATGTTTTTTAAAAAAAAAATCCGCATTTCACTTGTACACCTGGTACGTACATGGGTATATATCTAATATACAGATATAATCAATTGTATATTGCTTTTTTCACTCACAAGCTATTATTTAAATATTCTTAAATGATTCAATAAACATTGATTTATTCTTGTTAAATATTGAGTGCATTTAATTTAGCATACTTGTCACCAGGATTCTTAATATTAACATTCGCAGCTGTCACTCGACTTACTAAGTGCGAATGCATCAACATACTATCCGTCGACAACGTAGTAATACTCAATTAGTACAGTTTCACTGCGCAAAGCACTACATTCATCGATATTTGACATTTTTACTCATTTTGACTAAGCGCCCACTCTGCGCACTTGTAAATTTTCTTAAAGTGCTTTTTCACACCAATTAGTATTAATCACAAAATATTCTCAATCATTTCTCTGGAACAATATCATACATTTTTTTATCCTTCGAGCCGGATCTAATTTACTCACACTCATTCTCATACATTTTTTGGTCCTTCGCGCCGAATATAATTTACTCACACTCATTCCCATACATTTTTTGGTCCTTCGAGCTGGATCTAATTCACTCACACTCATTCTTATACAAGGTCTGACATTTTTAGGGCACTTATTCCGAATTATTTGAAGACACTCTGGGGCGCGACCCGGCCCAAATTCATACAAGCGCCAAATAAGAACCACTCTTATATACATGCACTGTAACGTGGCAGAATATTTAGGCTGCGTCCTTCTCGCTCAACGGATACCTACACGATCACGCAGGGTTGTAGGGTGGATTTTCAGGCTTTATTTATTCTTTATTTTTATTTTTTTTGTTGTTTTATTTTTTTTTATATACGTATAATGCGATCGACACGACCGAGGGATGGTCGGGGAGAGAAGAGGAGGATGATCACGCCGTATCCATCGATTGCTGGCTTCGGGATTCGATATTTTACATAAACCGATCTTTCTCTGTTGGGAGATACAGCCGTCCCGCTCGACGTTCATTTACAAACGATACGCTGCTATCTCTTCAGCTATCATCTACCTGCAGCAGTCCATCCAGCTCATGGGATTCATCTGCCGGACGAAGCTACTCTCGGTATTATCTGTAGCTAATTTATGCGTTGTCCAGATAAGGCGCTAGTCGCGGTCATCGTGCGACACCGGTTCCCCCAATTAACCGAGTCTAGCGGGTTAAGTGGGGATCATAGTTCACAGGCACGCGTGCCGAGAGGACCTCGGGGCTTTTTCCCGGTAACCGTTGAGCGAACCAGACGTAGCGTACTGTCTATCGGTGTCCCGCTCTATTTTTCGAAGTCCCACAAATTATTATCGAGGCATGGAATAGAGGGTGGTTCCTCAAGCTAGCATCAGAACGCTAAACGATCAACTTTCGTAACTCGAGGAAAATCAGGAAGACTCATCCAACATCTTTTGAGGTTTCCCGGATTTCGAGGAACATCGCATCGTCATCGTCCCGGTGAGCTCTCTTCCCTTCTGCGGTCTTTCGCTAATATTTTATTATTTTATCATTTAACTTGTGTATTCGAAATTTATTCGAGCTTGGTCACCCCTGCGACTCTGGTACACTGCGTGCAGAGTGTCAATTTGTATTGGGAATCGCGGCGTTTAATAAGAATAACCTCGAGATCGTGTAACGTATAGAAGCCGGGGAAAAGTCATTATATTAATTAATTGTTTCTGTTGATGAGTAAACCATGCGCGCGTTAAGCCGTTATCCCGGAGTGCTTTGGAATTTGTTAATTAGTTTGTGTGGGATTGGAACGAAATAGACCGCGTCACGGATTTTGTCGAATTGTGGGTTTTGAAGGTACACGAGTTGGTTTGAGTTTTCTTTCGTTTGAATGTGGGAGGTCGTGCGCGAGTTCGCCCGTCGTCCCGTTGTAATTTGGATGTAAAAGGGACTGGCACGGGGTAGACCGCGTCGCGTATCAGTCAAATTAATCAGCGTTTCTCTGTCTGATTTATTTATTTATTCATTATTTATTTATTTATTTTGTTTATTTATTTATTTATTTTTATTATTTTATTATGATTGTGTTAACGTTAACCTAGAATCGCGGAGAGCGTGATCGGCCGTCGTCCCGTATTTTAGACGTGGATTCAAGGGATTCGTACGGTCCGAGGCGTATCTCGCGTAGTTTGATTGCTTGTTACGTTTTATTATATTTTATTCAACCAGCTAATTATCGATTGAGGTTATTGTTCGGACGTTAATTATTTTATTATTATTACTTTTCTTTGTTATTGTTTAATTATTAGTCGTTAGTCATTCGTTATCCTATATTTTATGAACCGCGGAAAATCTCGGTAGTGTGACTGTTACACGGCATATAAATTTCGAAATTAGAAGCGAGTGGGATCAGCTATATGACATATGCAGCGTATGGGAGTGAGAGAGAGAGAACGGGATAACTGCTACCGCCGAATTAAAGATTAAAATTAAGATAGCTAACTAAATTTGGAAAATCGTTAATAAGGAGAGACTACTTTTACGGGACATTTGATTTGAATTCTAAATTGATGTTTATTGGAAATTAATATCTATTCGCCAGGAATAAAGAAGCTTGTAAGTCCCGTACCTGCTGTTGGTGTTTAAATTATTTACTGTTATTATTTTATTAATTAATTTATTATTTGTTTAGTTAAACCTGGTTTATTGCTTGTGTTTGGTATATTTATTAACAATATTTTATTATGGGATTTTGTTTAGTAATTCTAATGACTTATTTCAATTAATTGATCTTATTCGTATTTTATTTTTTTGACTAATTAGTAGCTTATCAGTCCGAACCACCCACTCTGCCTTGAACAGCTGTAGCTAGCCTGGGTTGAGTCTGGCCGAACATCTCGTTATTTTTCCTTCCGGCGCGTAAGCGCCTGGCGCCCATCTCGTAAGAGAAAATAAAAAGGAAGGAAAAATAGCTTGGGCCAGCTATAAGTGACGTGGTGCGTTGAGGAGACAAATTTACGTTATAAATTTGTGCCAGGCGCTTACGCTTAATCATTCGACCAATAAAATAAAATAATAAATGATAAATAATAAATGGTAAAACAACACAAAATAATGAAATGAATAAATAAACAGATATCTTCCAACAATATAAAATGGAAGAAAACACAGAGAATAAACAAAAGAAACAAGATTGACAAACGAGGAAAAATATATATATCAAAAGCAATAACGAGGAGCGGCGAGTCCCTTCGGGATAGTAATATAAGGCCAACCAGAGAAAAGGATAAAAAATAAAGAAAAATTATATTCATATAGCGGGACTAGGCCCGGTTTAAGAGTTTGTTAAGCCTCGCGTTTAAACGAGAAGACTTTGCTTTCGTATTCGTAGAATAATATCATAGGATAAGATTTTCATCGGCGAACGCGACTCGGGAAGTTTTGTTTGCCAGTGCTCTGGTGTCGCGCTCCTCTGCCACAGATTCATTTCATAGGACATATAATATCCCTCGCTGCATCCGGCCTGCATACGCTGCGCATTATCGGCTCGCGGTGAGACACCACCTCGTGAAGAAAGGGCCGAGATTTATTCCTTGTCTCGTGAGATGCCACCCCCGCCTCTCCTCCTGCACGCTGCAGCGAGATGCATCGCGAAGCGAGGAATGATCGATAGAAGTCGTTGTGATACGATAGAGTGCGGAGGTCCTCTCTGCCGCAATTAGCTGCTGTGCTAATTGCTACGTATTAACAACGGAATAATAGAGACTTTAACTAGTAATCGCGGTACATGTGCTACAATGTTCTACAAAGCGTTTACTCCGAGAAACTGTTATTTGTATCCGATAGCAAGTGATAATCGTTGTGAATAAATATCACCGTTCGCTTATAAATCGTGATCCTCTCCTTTGCGTAAAGCCCGAAGACATCTTCCTGATTCCTAGAAAGCTCTGATTCTTCGCCTGCTTCGCATCGTAATCCTCAAGGTTCGTTACTCGCTCTCTGAAGACATCGTCTGTTTGCTGTAACGGAAGTCCAAGGAAACGAGACCTTTGATCAACATTTAGATAAGTATATTCATACGCACGCCGTTCGACTCACTTCTCATATTGACCCTGACTCTGACAATCGAAAGAAGACTGCGCCGTCGATAAAGACACCGTTGGGCTACAGACCTTTTGTTGCGCGTATTACCATCTGACGACGTAATACAGCCTTGGAAAGGCTTCACCAAAAAACTTAACCTGGCGATTCGAAAACCTTAGGTTCTTTATTATGACGGGTTCCCTTGTGATGTGTATCTTGCACAAGGACAGAGTTAATAGCGAACGCTAGTTGGATTCGAGTCATTTTCTGAGCCATATGCGTAACATAAAATTGGCGATCCTGCCAGGATAACAAAAAATCGTAAAACCCAAAAGTGAAAATAAAACTCGGTTACCAAAACTCCACGACGGAGGGTGTAAAACTACGAAACCTGTGCACGAATGAACGTTGAACAGACATTCAAATTAGTTGATTTTGTGTTGACGAAACAGACATTGCTACGCTGAATTTTCCGGAAGTGAACCACCAACTATTGTGCATTGAAAGATTTATACGTACCGCGCATCTATAAGACTTCGCTGCAGGAGCACGAGCACGGGAAGGATTGAACTAAAACTGGGGGAGACACGCCTTCAGGAAATAACTTCAACGCCGACGGTATGCTGGATCATCAATCAACGCGAGAAGTCTACAACCGATCGTTGTAACAGCGTCCGCCGCTTCAAGAACATCGAGAACAAGATAATTCGCCCAGTATTGTATGCGAGCGCTGAGTAAAAGTAAGTTTCGAATTTCTTAGAAACTGGCGATTCTTTTGCGATAAGACTTTTCCGCAGTTATCATTCTGCGCACGATAAATAAAAAATAAGGAGTTGTAATTGCCTTATCCTCTAAATAACGCAATTGAGTAATTTTGTGTGTTTAACTCCGAAAGAACCACTAGCATTGAAAGCTATGTCCAGTTCAAAGTAACAAAAAGAGACACGGCAAATAATAGAGTCTCGTTACTATATATGAAAAATATATATATATTTTTTTTTTCTTCTTATTTCATACAATTTACAAAAAGTTCTCGGGTTATAAAAATCTTTGAGACACACAACATCGCTCAACTAAGCGTATATACATATATATCTAAATAAATATCGTAATATAAAATATTATAATTAGCAATATATTTGTGAGCATTCTCCGATGAGAAATAGTAAACAAACACACTACTCGACACTTAGTTCAGTCAATTGAAAAATTTGCAAACTTTGAGAAAAAATTCGATCAGTAATAGACATCCATCGGCACTACGAAAATTAAAAAGTAATGTCAACATCAGAGAAGAGTATATCTGGAAGAAGTATCATAATTCAGGAGATACCCAAACACGTGAAAGAACTCCGGAAAGAACTCTCGCTCATTCTATTCAGCTATTTTTTCTATTATAAAAATTACCCCGAGTGGAATCCTAAAATAGACCTAGCGACATTTAAAAAATCCGAGCACATCAAACCCGCAAATTGGGAATTTCACAAAAATCCGAACAACCATGCACACTTATTAGCGTATCATGGAGCACCTCATGCACTGGATTACATTCTTGTAATCACGGGAAAAAAGAGAATCGAGGAAGTTAGCGAACAAAACCTTGCAATAGCAGTGCTACCAGAAAACCGAATTGCTACTTTTAACCCCAGAGGAGTAGAATCCGAAGCATCGAGTTTTAGGGAACTTAAACCACCCCGTAAAAGACAATTAACCGAAAATTCCAAAACTTTGAAAGAGCTTGAAGACGCAAAACAGACTAACTCTCAACTCGCGTTCTTAGTAAACAAGTACGTGGACGAGGGACTCACACTGAAAGACAGAGCAATAGAAGAAGTAAAATATCGAGACACGGGAATTAAACAATTGCAGCAGGCACTTGCAGAATCAGATATCAAGATAAAACACTTAGTGGAAAAAACCGAACAACAAAAGGAGCAGATTGCTCAATCTACTGTCGAGAAACTAGAACTCGAAAGAAACCTACTCGAGTTAAAAACCAAAGTAAGCAATTTACAGAAAAAATACAATCTTAACCTCGCACTTGCGAAACAAACAAGTCAAGCGAGTACAGAACAGAACAACCACATACACACGCTTGAAAACCGAAATTTGCATCTCGAGAGTCAATTCACAAAAGTTTTACAAGAAAAGGACGTAGAAATTACGAAAAAACGCGACGAAATATACGAACTCGGACAGATTTTACAACACACTCAGACCGAAAAGCAAGCATCAGACAGTGAAATCTCAAAACAAGCAATCGAGCTAAAACACTTGAGAGACCAATTGGACGCTACTAATATCCAAATCCAAACCTGTCAGGAAAAAATCGGAACTCTCGAAAATACAAATTTTTCGCTACGATCCCAGATAATAACTCAACAAGAGTACCTCGATAAAGAATCCATTGAAACACAAGATCACTTCAAAACGCTTCAAGAACAAAACGCCGAGACGCAAAGGCAACTAATTATCGACATAAAAAAGAATTACGACACTCAATTCGATCAACAATTTGAAGAAAAGGTACAGGAACTCAAGAGAACGGAAGATAAATTTAGATACGAATTTCAGCAGGATTTTCTACGAGAAAAGGAGCTGCTACGAAAATCTACAGCAGACTCGCAAATTGCGATTAAACAAAAAGATCAGCAGATTACAGATCTACATTCTGAGATAAACAATCTGAAACAAATACACCGACAAGAAATGGCTACTCGCACAATAACCGAGGCCCGAATGAACGATTACGAAATGGAAACACTGAGGGAGGAAAATTCTCAGCTTCAAGAAGAATTGCACCAAATGCGAAACCAAATGAGAAAGATGGAGGCTACAATGGAGAGACTACTACGGACACAAGAATCTCAACATAACGAAGGTCAACGTGACCACAACAAAAGACCATCGAATCCAGGGGATCACAACCAAAATAATCCACCACCGGGAGGTGATCCAGGAGACGAGGATCCTGATGAATTCGGTGACTATGATGGGAGTGAATTTAACAACAGAAGAAACGATCCATTCAGACGACGAAGAGAATTTCCACCTCGGGACCTACTCCCGAACGAAAATGCACCAGCAAAGGAAACTATAGATATAGTGCCTATCTTCACTGGGGACACAGGAGGAGGAGCGGTAAACATTTCGGAATGGGTATCGAAAGTCAACCGAGCACGACACTGGACAATTCCAGGCCAACATGGACTTCTTTTGGAAAAAATATTAACAATGAAAATCAAAGGAAGAGCACAAAGCTGCATATCGAACGTGGACATCAGCACGTACGACCAATTGAAAGATGTATTAGTGAAACGAGTCAACCCGATGAAATCATCCTTACTGCTTATGAATGAGATGACAGCATGCGTCCACACTCAAGGGACGATCCAGGAACACAACACCAGATTTCGTCAAATTTATACATCTTGGCTAAACGCGAAACGACTCGAATTAAAACAAGCTCATCAAACCGATGAAGCAATCACCATCTACTTGCAGATATCTGATAAAGACGTTATTCAGACTTATCTACAAAATCTCAAGGAAGACACACGAGCATATCTGCGAACGAAAGATATATATTCGCTCGCGCAACCAGAAACGACTGCTCAGGAACACGAAGATTTTAAAAGAAGTATTCAAAGACAACGAGGAATGTTTCACGAGTCTCACCATCAACGAAGAACAATCGAGATCCTCGCACGAGAAACCGAGATCCAATAATACCAGACTGATATCCGACAATTCAACCTCGATTCAATAAACACTATGGATGAAATAAGAAAGGCGCTTGAGTACGTCATGGTAATAAATCACCCGGACAGAGAGTGCACTTACTGCAATCGACACGGACACACTGAGATGTACTGCAACCAGAAGAAAAAAGATACAGGTATACCAAGCCCATTCAATAAAAAGCACGGACAGAAAAAGAAGAAGTTTCAGAAGGAGAATCAAAATTTTCGGAAGACTCCAAATCAAAAGAGACCTCCTCAACAGAAAGTGAACGTGACGAACGAAGAACGAGAAAACACAAGCGACGACGAGAGCATTTGCGACGAGAGTGCATCTCAACAATAGATAAAGGACATCTATTCGCGGCAAAATTCGACTTCGACCAAACGACATTAAAAAATTTAACAACTCTAATAGACACAGGAGCATCTATTAACATTGTTAAAGAGTACCTTGTGAAAGCGAAAAATATCATCAAAAAGCCGATTACCTTCAAAACCGGAAAAAAGACGAACAAAACGCTCGGATATACATTCATCAAATGCAATGGTAATTTGAACGACAGACACGACAAGTTCCACATAGTTCCGTCCGACTATCCAATACGAGAGGATGCTTTGATAAGGACGCCGTTCATCTTAAACAACGACATGATAATTGACCTACCTCGAGAGAGGATAAGAGTCAATAATAAATACCAACGAATAGAATCATCTCAATTCACCGTCCCCGCGGGACAATTCATCACTATCCCCGTCGAAGTAGAAAAACAGAAGGGAACAGTATTAGTGGAAATGCCTCAAGGAGAGAGCATTCACTACATAAAAGACGGAATCGTAAACATTCCGTTAGCCAACGAAGAAAAAAGAATTTAATTTTTCAGACAAGAAACATTCAAATTTTCGAAGTAAAGCCAAGACTGACCACCAACAAAATTAACCAGAATAGGAAAAGAATCGAAGAACTGAAAGCCAAGACAAGATTAGATCACATGCGAAGCGCCAAAGAAAAAAATGAAGTTTGGACAATTATACAAAATTACGCCGATCTGTTCCAACTCGATGACGACGAGCCACCGAGTACTAAGCTCGCGGAACACGTGATCGTCATCGACCAATCGACAAAACCGATTAATATTAAGTCTTACAGACCACCCAAAGTCCACCAAGATGAGGTTGACAAACAAGTGTACGAATTACTAAAAAAAAGAACAATTCAACACTCGCAATCACCATTCAATGAACCTATTTGGATTGTACCAAAGAGGAAGGATGCATCAGGGAAAGCGAAGTGGAGGATGGTTATTGATTATAGAAAATTGAACGAAAAAACGGCTCAGGATTCGTATCCCCTGCCAGTTATCGAAGATATTCTGGACGACTTAGGAAAAGCATCAGTATTTTCTGCATTGGATTTGAGCGCGGGATTCCACCAAATACCGATGGAAGAAAAGTCGAGAAAATACACCGCTTTCAGCACTCACCAAGGACATTTCGCGTACCTACAAATGCCCTTCGGATTAAAAAATGCACCCGCGACATTTCAACGAATGATGAACACCGCATTGAGAGGGTTGATAGGAAAAATTTGCTTCGTATATCTCGACGATATAATAGTTTTTGGGAAAACGATGGAAGAACATAATAAAAATCTGACAATTCTGTTCAATCGATTGAGAGACACCAATCTGAAACTCCAACTAGATGAGTGCGAATACATAAAGCCAGAACTCGAATATTTGGGACACATCATCACGCCTGATGGTGTGAAACTGAATCCCGTAAAATGTAAAGCCGTAAAAGAATTTCCAACACCCAAAACACCGAAGCAGATCAAATCATTTTTAGGCCTCGCAGGGTACTATCGGAAGTTTATCCCAAAATTTTCAGCAATCGCTAAGCCGTTGACCGATCTCACGAAAAATTATCAGATAGATAAAACCAAACCCGTAGTATGGACGGACAAATGCCAAACGGCGTTTGACACACTCAAAAAAAATTTTGATCAACGACCCTGTATAAAAATATCCGGATTATACAAAGAAATTCGTGTTGACGACAGACGCGTCTAATCAAGGATTAGGAGCCGTCTTATCACAAGAAGGACATCCTTGTTCTTATATATCAAGAACATTAAATAAAGCTGAAGCAAACTATACGACAACAGAAAAAGAGTTGCTTGCTATAATTTGGGCAATCAAACGATTCAGACAATACCTACTCGGAAGAAAATTTACGATAAAAACTGATCACCAAGCCTTGAAGTGGTTAGCCAATAAACCAGACCCTGCATCCAGATTATTGCGTTGGAGACTCAAAATGGAAGAGTATGAGTTCGAGATCGAGTACGTCAAGGGAAAGCACAACGTGGTAGCTGACGCGTTATCTAGAGAAGCACATATGGAAAACCCCGAAATAAATAGCACTCTCGATGAGCATATCATTGAGAAAAATTCGGAAATTTCCAGCGATACAGACGTCGATGAAGACAAAATTTCGAAACAACCAGAAGCGGAACCGGAACCAGATCCCGAGATCGAGTTACCATTCGACTTCTATCAATATTCAACATAAAAGCTATACAACCCAAACAACCTTGGACACCACTTGAAAGAGAAACCTAATGTCAAAGGAAAAAATTGGATAAAAATTAATTCGCCGAGCGATAATAGACCTCAAAGCCTATATTATCAGATACTCGATAAAGTAAGAACTAGATTGACTATCAATAAAATCAAAGGTACGAACACATCAAAGTTTGCACCGATAATTTAATGACAAAAGCAGACAAGGAAGAAATTTTGTCAATATTAAGATTCTTCAGTATCAAAGATCCTGAAACGCAGTACGAATATTGTTTTTCGACGTCCACGGAACCTGAGTACACGGATAAAAAGAAAATTATATCTGAAAGCCACGGAACTAATTTGAGCTCGCATTTTGGAGAATATAAAACGATACAAAGAGTAAAAGAACACAGGGAATGGGAACATCTCGAGGAGGATGTGAAGGATTACATAAAAAATTGTAAAATTTGCCAGAAATTCAAACCTGTAAGAAACCGAGACATAGCTCCGGCTATCGTACCCGAACTGCCAGACAAACCTTTTGAAAAAATTGCATTAGACATATTTGGCCCACTGCAAAGAGCACGATCAGGTCACGAGTATATACTCAGTATACAGGATTGTTTAACTAAATATCTCGTGTTGTGCCCGCTCGAGACCAAGTCAAGCTCAGAGATTATTCAAGCACTAAACGATGACTTCGTGTTGATCCATGGAGTCCCCGATGTTTTCCTCACAGATCAAGGACAGGAGTTTAATTCAAAATTAATGCAAGATTTCGAACAATTACACGGTATATCTCATATCAAAACCACCGCATTCCACCCTCAAAGTAACGGAAGCAGCGAAAGAATGCATGCCTTGTTGAAGGAATCAATCAAAACTATGTGCGAAGGACACATCGATAATTGGAAAGATATACTCAAATTAATAGCTTTCGCTTATAACAGTTCCAAGCACAGTGCTACTGGATATCGACCTGACGAATTAGCATTCAATAGAAAACTCAGAAAACCATCGAGCTTACCTCATAAAAAATCATTAACATACGATGATTTACTGAAAAAATGGACACTTACACACGATGCTATACTCTCAGAAGCACGCAAACGATTGCACCTGAGACAAGAGCAAACAGCCGAAAGACTCAACAAACATAAAAATCGAACAGACTTCGATCACATTAAAATAGGACAGACAGTTTGACTTCACAACGAAAGTAAAAAACATAAGCTCGACCTCGAATGGCTAGGACCATACGAAGTTATAGAGTTATACCCGGACAAATCAAACGTTAGGATGAAAATTAATAATAAGACTAAAATAGTTCATTTAAATAGAGTAAAGGCATTCGTTTCAGATGACGAACATAATGAAAATGTTGTTGATGACAACGATCGCATTGGGCTCAATTAACAGTGCTTTTACCATTGAACTGGTAACCCTTGGGAACACTTCATTTATCGAAGAATATCAATCATACGTATTGACCTACAGTGAAGAGATGAAATTCACAATAATCATGGACCTTAAGAGTATTCACAAAGCTTACGCGGAAATCAAACGACAGGTCGGCCAGTATAAAGCGTTGCCGAACCGGCCTGAAGAAATAGTTAGTCCTATCAATCAAAAATTCAATAAATTAAGAAACCAAATTCAAATTTTGACAACATTGAGTCACGGTATCACGGATAAAGACGATGTCTCTAGCGAGAGTTCGCCTATCAGAGAAATAGAGAGGTTCGAAGACGCGAAACCATACCAAACGCGGGGAGCAATAACACCCGCTTATAGTGAATACACTTGCTTACACACCGAAGAGATCATACTAAACCTCCAGACAAAGTTCTTACTACTCAATAATATCAGAAACACACCGGAAAACCGAAAAAAGGTAATACCTACACTCCAAAGTCTAGAAAAACTAAAAAGTATTTCACGAAAACGGTAAACCCGGACTACCTTCCGCTTTGCATTATAACGTCTCAAAGAAGACGGAAGAGAGGACTTTGTAACTTCTGCGGAAAAATCCTAAAATTCCTCTACGGAATTCCTACTAACGAAGACATAGAGCGAATCTACAGTAATATTCAAAACATAACAGACTCCGTAAATATTATAAAAATCTCAGTTCAGAAACAGTCCGCGGTCATTAAAAAACTCGCAACCGAAATAGGAAATTCCATTGCCGTCCTGAAGCAGGCACAACTCGGATTCGGCTATGCATTTTCACTAATGTCATGCATCGATATTTTGCTTATCGACGTAAGTAACGTAATTCTGGCTATAGAAATAAAAGCAGTGTTGCCCCAATTGGTGGAGCCGAGCATCGTTCTGAAGATGATCGACCGATTGCTGAACGAGTCGAAAAACGACCACGTGTTCAATTATTTTAACGACACTAGAACTCAACACTTCATAGATATTGTGGATAGAATTATACTACTGAGAAAAGACAATCTGATATTCGAATTGACTATTCCGAAACTAGAAAACGACAAATGGGACTTGTATAACATCATACCTATCCCCAAAATTCACAACGATACTTACATTGTAACTGCACCACGATTTTCTCACTTGCTGCGACAAGGAAAGAATTACATGGTAACTAACGAAAACGAAATCAGGCAGATGAAGAAATTGACAACTATTTGATCACGCACTACACACATCCGATTTACAACAGAATTAATACACCGACTTGTCAAAACAATGTCAACCAATGTAAGCTCAGCCAAATTCACGTAGATAATGTAAGTTTCATATCTCTGTATGATAATCACGGAGTATTGATAATACCGGAAATTGGAAAATCTATCCTGGTCCTTGTGAATTGTAAGAGTTATACGAGCGAAATTTACATCAAAGAAGTTACACTGTTGAAAACTACGGAAAGATGTATTCTGGTTCAGAATGATACTAGAATGGTCCTGAATGGTCTTCCAGAGAAATATCAGTTAATAAATCCGAGTGAAACGTATTTGGCTACGAATTTTTCGGAACTAACTATTCGTGTTACAGAGGTAGCAAATCAAATAGACACCACGTATCTCAGAGATATTGGTCAGGACTTGGATAGCATCAGTAAAGATCTGGAGAAAGCTAGAATTGTGCTGAAGCACGATAATTTTTGGAACACCATGAATGGATTATTCGACAGATTTATAAAAATAGGTTTACCCTTAATAGGAGTTATAAGTGTACTTTTAGTTTTATGGCGCTTCGGAGCATTAATGCCTATCCTCGGCTTCATTGGGAAGGGACTATTCAAGTGTTGTTGTCCTAGAGCCAATAAGAAACTCGAAAAAAACGAAAGTAAAGCCCAAATAGAGTTGAAAAAACTTAGAAAACAATTAGATTCCATGGCGGAAGAGAAAAAGGACAAATCCGATTTCTCGGAAATTCCAGAGAACATCAGACCAAAACCAAAAGGTGTACGACCTTCGGTATCTAGCTTCACTGTTGCCGAAGTTCACTCTAACGTGGGGGATGTTAAGCCTCGCGTTTAAACGAGAAGACTTTGCTTTCGTATTCGTAGAATAATATCATAGGATAAGATTTTCATCGGCGAACGCGACTCGGGACGTTTTGTCTGCCAGTGCTCTGGTGTCGCGCTCCTCTACCACAGATTTATTTCATAGGACATATAATATCTCTCGCTGCATCCGGCCTGCAAACGCTGCGCGTTATCGGCTCGCGGTGAGACACCACCTCGTGAAGAAAGGGCCGAGATTTATTCCTTGTCTCGTGAGATGCCACCCCCGCCTCTCCTCCTGCACGCTGCAGCGAGATGCATCGCGAAGCTGAATGATCGATAGAAGTCGTTGTGATGCGATAGAGTGCGGAGGTCCTCTCTGCCGCAATTAGCTGCTGTGCTAATTGCTACGTATTAACAACGGAATAATAGAGACTTTAACTAGTAATCGCGGTACATGTGCTACAATGTTCTATAAAGCGTTTACTCCGAGAAACTGTTATTTGTATCCGATAGCAAGTGATAATCGTTGTGAATAAATATCACCGTTCGCTTATAAATCGTGATCCTCTCCTTTGCGTAAAGCCCGAAGACATCTTCCTGATTCCTAGAAAGCTCTGATTCTTCGCCTGCTTCGCATCGTAATCATCAAGGTTCGTTACTCGCTCTCTGAAGACATCGTCTGTTTGCTGTAACGGAATTCCAAGGAAACGAGAACTTTGATCAACATTTAGATAAGTATATTCATACGCACGCCGTTCGACTCACTTCTCATATTGATCCTGACTCTGACAATCGAAAGAAGACTGCGCCGTCGATAAAGACACCGTTGGGCTACAGACCTATTGTTGCGCGTATTACCATCTGACGACGTAACACAGCCTTGGAAAGGCTTCACCAAAAAACTTAACCTGGCGATTCGAAAACCTTAGGTTCTTTATTATGACGGGTTCCCTTGTGATGTGTATTTTGCACAACGACAGAGTTAATAACGAACGCTAGTTGGATTCGAGTCATTTTCTGAGCCATATGCGTAACAAGTTGTTCAAAAAAAAAAAAAATAATATTGAAAGGTAAGAATAATACTAAATCCAATTACTAAAACAAAATAATAAAGCAATGTTAATAATAAATCGAATGAGGAAAGAAGGAAAGAATAATGAAAAAAAAATAAAATAAAAAATATATATATAAAAGGTAATAATAATAATCAAATTGATTAATTAATGAAGGTAATAGTTTAAAAAGATCGTTCAATGAATAACTGTTTCCAAGACCTACTATATTACGGAATTATTCCTTCTCTCTAGCTAACACCAACATAGACTCGGGACCCGCAAATTCGCTCGACTCTATATAATTTCAAATAATATTTCAGAATCATATGATAAGCGAAAAATAAGATTACATTAGCCGGGAGCACCAGTTTCCAATGCAGCAGACTGTTACTCGCTCGGCGACACACAGCAAAACATAAACACGGCCGGCCTTGAGCGCGGCACTAGACCATGCGAGCGAGCTTGGCCTACTATATGTCTCGCGAAGGTTTGCTACAGGTCGTAGCGGGATAAATGTACTGCCGAATTCTGTAACGTTAGCTACATATACTATCCCGCTTGATTAGTTCAAATGATTTTGGATAGCAATTTTAAACACAAGATAAAAAAATAATTAATGCGGGAGAAATGTCGATATAAAGGTTTTAAAAAACCTGCTATGGTTGCGATAGTCAATAATAAAAAGAAAGAATAGAAGAATAAATAAGTGACGAAATATTTAAAAAAACTGAAGTGATTTTTTTTTTTTTTTTTTTATTTTGGAATTGTTACTGAAAATTAAAAACAAAAAAAAATATCTCTCAACAATAAAAAGTATTAAAATAAAAAAAAAAGGAAAAATAAAAATTCTTATTGAAACAAAATTTTTAATTAAATAAAAGACTTGACAGTCGGGCCCCACGTTGGGCGCCAAATTTGTAACGTAAATTTGTCTCCTCAACGCACCACGTCACCTATAGCTGGCCCAAGCTATTTTTCCTTCCTTTTTATTTTCTTTTACGAGATGGGCGCCAGGCGCTTACGCGCCGGAAGGAAAAATAACGAGATGTTCGGCCAGACTCAACCCAGGCTAGCTACAGCTGTTTAAGGCAGAGTGGGTGGTACGGACTGTCAAGCTACTAATTAGTCAAAAAAATAAAATACGAATAAGATCAATTAATTGAAATAAGTCATTAGAATTACTGAACAAAGTCCCATAATAAAATATTCTTAATAAATATACCAAACACAAGCAATAAACCAGATTTAACTAAACAAATAATTAATTAATTAATAAAATAATAACAGTAAATAATTTAAACACCAACAGCAGGTACGGGACTTACAAGCTTCTTTATTCCTGGCGAATAGATATTAATTTCCAATAAATATCAATTAAGAATTCAAATAAAATGTCCCGTAAAAGTAGTCTGTCCTTATTAACAATTTTCCAAATTTAGTTAGCTATCTTAATTTTAATCTTTAATTCGGCGGTAGCAGTTATCCCGTTCTCTCTCTCACTCCCATACGCTGTATATGTCATATAGCCGATCCCACTCGCTTCTAATTTCGAAATTTATATGCCGTGTAACAGTCACACTACCGAGATTTTCCGCGGTTCATAAAATATAAGATAACGAATGACTATCGACTAATAATTAAACAATAACAAAGAAAAGTAATAATAATAAAATAATTAACGTCCGAACAATAACCTCAATCGATAATTAGCTGGTTGAATAAAATATAATAAAACGTAACAAGCAATCAAACTACGCGAGATACGCCTCGGACCGTACGAATCCCTTGAATCCACGTCTAAAATACGGGACGACGGCCGATCACGCTCTCCGCGATTCTAGGTTAACGTTAACACAATCATAATAAAATAATAAAAATAAATAAATAAATAAACAAAATAAATAAATAAATAATGAATAAATAAATAAATCAGACAGAGAAACGCTGATTAATTTGACTGATACGCGACGCGGTCTACCCCGTGCCAGTCCCTTTTACATCCAAATTACAACGGGACGACGGGCGAACTCGCGCACGACCTCCCACATTCAAACGAAAGAAAACTCAAACCAACTCGTGTACCTTCAAAACCCACAATTCGACAAAATCCGTGACGCGGTCTATTTCGTTCCAATCCCACACAAACTAATTAACAAATTCCAAAGCACTCCGGGATAACGGCTTAACGCGCGCATGGTTTACTCATCAACAGAAACAATTAATTAATATAATGACTTTTCCCCGGCTTCTATACGTTACACGATCTCGAGGTTATTCTTATTAAACGCCGCGATTCCCAATACAAATTGACACTCTGCACGCAGTGTACCAGAGTCGCAGGGGTGACCAAGCTCGAATAAATTTCGAATACACAAGTTAAATGATAAAATAATAAAAGATTAGCGAAAGACCGCAGAAGGGAAGAGAGCTCACCGGGACGATGACGATGCGATGTTCCTCGAAATCCGGGAAACCTCGAAAGATATTGGATGAGTCTTCCTGATTTTCCTCGAGTTACGAAAGTTGATCGTTTAGCGTTCTGATGCTGGCTTGAGGAACCACCCTCTATTCCTTGCCTCGATAATAATTTGTGGGACTTCGAAAAATAGAGCGGGACACCGATAGACAGTACGCTACGTCTGGTTCGCTCAACGGTCACCGGGAAAAAGCCCCGAGTTCCTCTCGGCACGCGTGCCCGTGAACTATGATCCCCACTTAACCCGATAGACTCAGTTAATTGGGGGAACCGGTGTCGCACGATGACCGCGACTAGCGCCTTAGCTGGACAACGCATAAATTAGACACAGATAATACCGAGAGTAGCTTCGTCCGGCAGATGAATCCCATGAGCTGGATGGACTGCTGCAGGTAGATGATAGCTGAAGATAGATAGCAGCGTATCGTTTGTAAATGAACGTCGAGCGGGACGGCTGTATCTCCCAATAGAGAAAGGGGTAAAAGATCGGTTTATGTAAAATATCGAATCCCGAAGCCAGCAATCGATGGATACGGCGTGATCATCATCCTCTTCTCTCCCCGACCATCCCTCGGTCGTGTCGATCGCATTATACGTATATATAAAAAAATAAAACAACAAAAAAAAATAAAAATAAAGAATAAATAAAGCCTGAAAATCCACCCTACAACCCTGCGTGATCGTGTAGGTATCCGTTGAGCGAGAAGGACGCAGCCTAAATATTCTGCCACGTTACAGTGCATGTATATAAGAGTGGTTCTTATTGAGTGGTTCTTATATAAGAGTGTCTTCAAATAATTCGGAATGAGTGCCCTAAAAATGTCAGACCTTGTATGAGAATGAGTGTGAGTAAATTAGATCCGGCTCGAAGGACAAAAAAATGTATGGGAATGAGTGTGAGTAAATTATATTCGGCGCGAAGGACCAAAAAATGTATGAGAATGAGTGTGAGTAAATTAGATCCGGCTCGAAGGATAAAAAAATGTATGATATTGTTCCAAAGAAATGATGGAGAATATTTTGTGATTAATACTAATTGGTGTGAAAAAGCACTTTAAGAAATTTTACAAGTGCGCAGAGTGTGCGCTTAGTCAAAATGAGTAAAAATGTCAAATATCGATGAATGTAGTGCTTTGCGCAGTGAAACTGTACTAATTGAGTATTACTACGTTGTCGACGGATAGTAGGTTGATGCATTCGCACTTAGTAAGTCGAGTGACAGCTGCGAATGTTAATATTAAGAATCCTGGTGACAAGTATGCTAAATTAAATGCACTCAATATTTAACAAGAATAAATCAATGTTTATTGAATCATTTAAGAATATTTAAATAATAGCTTGTGAGTGAAAAAAGCAATATACAATTGATTAGATCTGGCCTGTGTGTTGACGCACTGATGTTGATTAGACTCTCAAGCTGGTGAGTCGACTCGTTGATTCGTGTGGATAATCCTGGTGAGGTGGTCTGATGTAGAGATCTGACGTGAAGCCACACGATGGGCTGGTGAGAGAGCTATCGTCAACGTCTGATGCGAGGCTGCGTGGCGTCTATGCTGCCAACAACGCACCACGCCGATGACGTTTATGTGAATATTTCTCGAGTTCTGATGATCTGCTGTGATTAGCACTTACATTGATTGTGAGTTGAAATATGGATGATTTAACAATGAATGTAATACACTACACTACTGAGTAGGTAAAATATGAGTGGAGCTACTGAACAGAAATGTGAGATGACGCGGGAATAGCTAGCTCGAACGACTCAAGTGAGAACAACGGCTACATCCGTCGATCACGAGGCAGAGTATTAAGAGTGCGTCACAGCTTGCGTGAGTTATGATTCGCCGCCAGAGATGGAAAGTGAGTCCTGTAAGTGGTCTTGCCGCTGGGGCCACGCTAGAAGCGTTGGCCGGTTGAGTGAGCTTCGATCGAGGAAGCCCGCTGATGGGCGATGCGCTTCAGTGTGTTGGGACGATAAATCGACAGAGTATGCATGTGAGCTGTACCACATGACGCGAGGCGTCAGATGGTTGTGCGTGTAGTGCGTGCACGAGTTGAGTGTATGCGAGATAGGTGCAAAAACTGAACAGACCAGTTGCATAATCAGCTGGCGCACGGCGATCGGTATTCGCCGTGCGTCGACCTGTTGCTGTGCTCTAGCACTCTGCGTTCGGTTGGGCCGGAGATAGCCGAGGCAGGGCTTCACGGAGCCGAAGCTGTGCCTCGCAGGCAAGCCACGTTAAGCGAGAGGATGTCTCTCTCGCTTGACTTCGGCTTCGCTCACTGGCTATATCTCTCAATTGACTTCAGCGCCCAACGACGCTTTCGTATCTCGCAGCCATATTGGATAATTAGACTCTTTTGCTCTTCATCCACGGAACAGCGCACGCATCTAAGGACTCTAGGACCCTTTTCTGTCGCAGTTCACCGGACTCGCTCAAGATTTCTCGCTCACCAGGACTCAGAACTCAAGGTAAGCGTACACTGACATAATTCAAAGTAATTCACTGTCAGTGAGGAGTGAAGAATTAACGGTACATCAGCATTATTGTCTCACTTTGTGGCGTGCGCTGCAGCACGGGCTGCACCACGTTTTCCTCACTTTATCTTGCCGGCTTAATTAATATAATTACGCATGTGCTTTATATTCACTGTAGTTTCCCCCAGAAAATCTGCTAGGAAAATACAGTGAATATTCTCTGCTCAATTGTGCATCCTCAATCTATGTTGCATTGTGCTACGTAGTGCTGACTGCATAGCTGTTCTCACATTCACTCACAGCACTCAAGCAATTCAATTGCAGGTGCTCTCATCTATTCACTGCAACTTCTCTCAGATAAATCTGCTGAGAGCTTGCAGTGAATAATTTACACATCTCACGCACTCATTTATCTCTTAGCGTGGCGTGCTGCGCAGCACTGGCTGCAGCACGCACACCGTTTTTAGTCCATACAGCACAATTAATATAATTGTGTGCTGCTCAAATCTTAAAGACAAATTTAATTCAATTCAGTCATTTATTTACAGTTTTAATTCTCAGTTTTTTGGTGCATTTATTTTTATATCAATTTTTGTATTTTTCTAAATTTAACTTATTCTGACATTTTTCCAAATTATACCTAAAACTGTATTTTGTATGAGAGCTGACAGAAGGTGGAATAAACCTATTCCTCAAGATAACAACAATATGTCTGGTTTATTTATCTCCCTGTGTCGAGTGAGGTTTCATGTTTTTCTCAATACATTCGCAGATCAGTCAAGCTACATCGGACGGATTCTCAACAGACCTCTATCTTAAAAATTGGTCATTATCGGGAGGGATTGGTTTTTTCCTGTAAAATATACATGTTTATTTATTTTTTAAACATTCGCTTCTTTGAGTGTAGCGAAATCTTCCTAAAATTACAAAATACAACGGAATGGGTTCGTGGTATTTATATGGATCAAAAGAAACTTCCTACTTTGACTTTGAAATTGATATGGGTTATTCCTCCCACCATGAGTCACTGATGAACTTTTTTTCGTTTTTTCTCTTGTTTCAGGATCACTTCATCAAAATAAAATTCAAAATCAGAAACGTCAATCTTAAAACTAGAATACTAGATCTTGAAATTTATCTGGGTCATTCCAACTTGAAATACAAATTTTTTCGGTTGTGAAATTTTTATTCTGCTCTGGAAATACCTTTCCTTTAATTATTACAAACTTTCAAAAGTGATAATTTAAATACTTAAAACTAAACTTAACTTCAAGAGCAGAATGACTGATATAACATTTCAGCCAGCAAGATCAGTATTATTTATTTCAGGATCGATATTTCCAATATAACATTTTTTGCTGATGAAATTGTCCGGAAATAAGAAAAAAACTGAAAAAAAAGAAATCAGGCTGGAATCACCCATATATTGGGTCTGGGAAAACGTTCGTGGCGTTTTTCCCGATAGATGGCATCAATTGCAAATAAGTCAGTAAACACAGGTCGCAGCGACACGGCTAAACGCTCGTTGGAATGGTGACACTTGGAGCCTTACTTTGAGTGTATAAACATCGAAATTAGTGCAGTGACTGGAAAGTTGTTTGCGTTTCAAAATGGAGAAAAGTAATGAAAAATTTGCCCTATATTTTGCAATATTATTACGACAAAGGGAAAAACGCTGCGCAGGCTTGTGAACAAATTTGTGCTGTACACGATGAAAGTACTTTATCAAAATCTGCTACGCGGAAATGGTTCGCTCGATTTCGTTCTGGTAATTTTTATGTGAAAGATGACTCACGCTGTGGTCGTCCAATCACTGCAAAAGCTGATGAAATTCTGGAAAAATTCCAGCAGGATAAGCATATCAGCAGTGTCGATATTGGTATGGAGCTAGGCATTGACCACAAAACTGTTTTGAACCATTTACACAAAGCTGTCTACAAAAAGAAGCTCGATGTATGGGTTCCTCATGAGTTGAGCGCGAAAAACATGATAGACCGAATTAACATCTGCGATGCGCCGCTGAAACGCAATGAATTCGAGCCATTTCTGAAATGTGTCATAACCGGTGATGAAAAATGGATTACGTACGACAATCGGAAGCGTCAAAGATCGTGGACAAGGGATGGTGAGCCGTCACAAGCGTTCGCGAAGCCAGGATTCACGGCGAAAAAGGTGATGCTATGTGTCTAGTGGGACTGGAAGGAAATCGTCCACCATGTGCTACTTCCAGTTGGTCAGACGATCGATTCTCAACTCTGCTGTGGACAACTAGAGAGATTACGCCAAGCAATTGAAAGAAAACGGCCCGAATTGATTAATAGGAAAGGTGTTGTCTTCCATCATGACAACGCCCGACCACACACTTCTTTGATGACCCGTCAAAAATTGCGAGAGCTTGGTTGGGAAGTTTTGATGCATCCACCGTATAGTCCAGACATAGCACCCTCTGATCATCACTTATTCCGATCTCTGCAGAACTCTCTCAATGGAATTAAACTGTTTTCAAAAGAAGCCTGTGAAAACCAGTTGATTCAGTTTTTCAACCAGAAACCACAGAAGTTGTTCACCGATGGCATCATGGCTCTACCCGAAAAATGACGAAACATTATCGATACTAATGAAGCATATTTGGTTTAAGTAAATTCATTTTCACACCATAAGAAAACCAGTTGAATTTTACTAAAAAAAACGCCACGAACTTTTTCCCAGACCCAATATATTTTGAAGTCAAATCGGAAGCTTATTTTCATCTATATATTATAACGTACTGGCCATATAACAACGCGCAGTGCACACCTCAAGGCATCGCTACCGCGCGTTACTCACACCGAGTAAGACCGGCCTATACTTGACAACCCATGGCGCGCAGTGCACACAACGAAGCACCGCTACCGCGCGTCACTCATACCATGTAGGCCGGCACGTTGGAGGCAAAGTCTCGTTACTCGGTTCAAAAATCACCAGTAGAGAATTAAAGACCAACGACGAATTTGAAAAAGATCACGACTATCAGTGGGCTACAGGAGATGGGCTATAGCACCGCCACCAGCTATAGTGATATCAGAAGCATGGGACGGACAGAGGGGATACTGATATACTTTCACGACTTCTTTAGAAATTAAAAACTCTCAAGTGTGGTTGCTTCATTAATTCTTAACGAATGAGTGAGGCAATCAGAGTTGAGAAAAAAAATACGGATTCGATTGTTTGAGATCTTTCGACCAAAAAGATCGATAACGCAGGAATCTAGGTAACGCTGACTCAGACCCCGAGTTGCGATTTGCCAAATTTCCATCTTAGAAGAAGACAAGTGATCGGAAATTGTCGGAGAAATTCAGAATTTAAGAATAACATATACACGACCGATGATTGATAAATAATTATATTCCTTTCCTCCCTGCCCGAGTCCGAACTCAAACCCTTTCAGGGTAATGTTAACGATAAATACCATTACAATATTATATGTGGGAATGCGAGAAGTATGTATGAGAGAGACTATGAGTGTGTGCGTGTGCGAGTGGATCAAGAGAGTGGAGATGAGTGAGTGGTTCGAAGTCGTTGACGAATTTCAAGAAGATCAGTCAGTCGTTGGATTACAAAAGAAAAGCGTGTATCGTGCCTGGATCGTAAAAAGAAAATCATAAGCTCATGTCAATCGTTCTCTTTAAAATGCAATAAATATATTTTCTCAACAAGTCGAACCTACTTTAATCCCTACATATATGTACCACGAGTTCATTTAGAAGTATTTTGTATTTTTGAAAATTGTATATTTATATATGGTATTGTTGATATACAGTATTTATATATATATATTTATATTGCGTATTTGTGCATGGTATTTGTGTGAAGAGTTATTATAAAATAATTACTCTTTGCAAAAGAACATACGCATCAAAATAAATGTGCAAATAACTGTAATCACTGCGTAAATGTGTATGAGTATGAGTATGGTCGAATCATGTGAAGATGTGTTCAGAATGTTACTTGATGTGCAGCAATTGAGCTGATGGAGTAACGCTATTGACAGTACTAACAAAGAAATGGGTCATAGGTCCAACAGCGAAAGGAACCATAAAGACTGTTTATGTAGGAATTCTCTCCGGAGTTATTGGAATGGTACTGCGTATGCACAGCGCCCTGGACTTATTCGAAATGACTAACATAAGTTAGTGCCCGGATCTCTACTACGAGAAGATGATGCCACCGCGATTGCAGTACGCAAACTGGAGAATTGCGGTTTTCATGGAACTTGGCTGCTTTATCGAGGGCTTCTCTGCCGGCCAAGCCCGACTGCAACGGGGTCTGGGTTCAGTAATGCCAGGTTGTGGGATTTTGTCCCACATCAAGGCCGTTGTGTACCTCCTTCACCGGGTCTAGTTTAGCGTCCGCCGCACGCACAATCGGCGCCCCGACCAATCTACAGTCAGGCAGCGCGTGACGTCACACACTACGCCACGCGCTATGGCAATGTTCAAAGTTCAAAATAAATGAACAATTATTAGCCGTACTATTATTTCTATGTACTGTTAATCGATGAATAAAATGTTTGCTTTCATTAATTCTTGAAATTGTTCAATTTTTTATGTGTAACGTCACCCTCACCCGTGATCGAAGTTTACACTCAGAAAATTTATTAATATTAACTGATCTTGATTTGGATATAGCGAAATAAATGTTTAATTATTATAACTAAATTTAAGTCGAGCCAAATAAGATTTTTTAATTGTTAGCAAATGATTTCTAGCTTTATTTGACTAAAACCAATATTATTTAGCCCAACTAAAATTTGGTAATGATAACTAAACATTTATTTCACTATATTTAACTCTACATTTGTTAGTATAAAATAAATTGTTTTCTCGGTGTACTTGCGTAAATGATGCAATCATAGTTCAAATATTGTTTCGTGGGTGCCTAGCCGGATTCAGATGAATCAGAAAGTGCAGACCTTGGTTTTTTTGTCACGATGATGAACTGTCAAAAAGTAAATTGTCGCGACAAAAAAAAAATCGGCTCGAGAGTGCTAACACTCCGTTACGGAGCTTCTTTGAGATGAAGTATTACACTATTAATATCGCTTATCCATGCTAAGATTAATATCGTCAATCATGTAAATTTTCTAAGAAGTTATATCAGCATATCAGAGAGTCACCGACAAAACGAGTGAGATCAAAATGTTTTCAAAATCACTGGTTGTTAATGCCCGAGTTTTCTGGCTCGTTACAAGCAGTGCAGGACGATTCTGAGAAAACGTTCTGCACTGTCTGCGAGAAAACTTCAAGTGCGGCAAAAGTGAGAACCTGAAGCACGCTGCAAGGAAAAGTCATATGCAGAAAGTAGCACTTGCAGCATCTGCCGATGTGGAGCCTGCTTTTCAACAACATGTGGATAAGGAGAATGCCCATAAAATTCAAGTAAAATTTACTGAAATTAAATTGTCAGCATTTTTCGCTGAACACAACATTGCAATTGAGACCGTAGAACATTTGGTACCGCTACTCAAAGAAATTGCTGACGACTCTCGAATCTTGCAGGGCAAAACGCTCAGCCGAACGAAGTGTACACAGATTATAACAAATTGCCTCAGCAGGGGAGAACTATAGAAATTGATGGAAATGTTTAAAGTTACAAAGGTTTCAGTATTCGTCGATGAGAGTACTGACATAAATGACACAAAATCCCTGTGTGTTTCAGTTAGATTTGTAGCGCCCGACACTAAGACAGTATTCATACAGCTGTTAGAATTAGTAGAATTAAAAGCTGTTAATTGTTCGGCTCAAAATGTATACGCGGCCTTTAAATCTTGCTTCGAGTCCAAAGGGATCCCTATTTATAACATTGTTGGCATGGCATCTGATAATTCATGACTCGATTGCAATCAGACGTGCCTGGCCTCGTCGTATTAAATTGCATTTGCCATTCGTCTGCTTTGCGTGAAACGCAGTGCAGTACTTCGAGAGCTTCAACAACTTTGAGACATAGAGCGAAAAAGAATTTTTTAATTGTCGGATACGAGATGACTCCCGATGCAGAAATGCGTCGACTGACTTATAGAAAACTGGGATGTTTTAAAAATGTATTTTGTACTTGCCATCAATGAGGACAAACTTAAGTCGGCAGAGACAATTTTGGCGAATTTGAGTAACAATGTTATCAAAGCATACTTGCTGTTCTTAAAATATGTATTATCCTTTTTCAATAGCTTCAATGTCCTCTTCGAGGGAAGAAAAGTCCTAATCCACCAGCTGGCAGAGAGTAGCAGGCAACTTACCGTGACATTCGGCTTTTTTTTTTAAACCCGAAGTTCGGAATGATCTAATGTCAGGCACCTTGAAAGTCGCTCATCCTCAGAATATTATCGTCCTCGATCAGGCTGTCCTCGGTCCAGAGTGCCAGGCACTCGTTACGAAGTTACGCAAACGAAGTAAGACGCACTTGTTTAAAATTTTATGTCACGGCTGCGACAGAGGTGACTCATCGACTTCCACGTAAAAATTCAATTTTAGACCATTTGCGATTTTTGACCCCTAGTATCGCTCTTCAAGTGAAGGACAGAGGAAGCGTTGAAGATTTATCTGATATTGTTGAGCGCTGTGGGGCTTTCGACCTCGAAAAATTAACGTTCGAATGGCATTCATTACCCTCCTTTTTTACCGAAGAATCAAAACAGAGATTCCTCACTCTCCAAGTAGATTCATTTTGGAAAGCGATTGTGGAAGTTAAAAATGTGTTCGAGGAAGAAATGTTTCCTACTTTAGAAAAATTACTGCATGTAGTATTGTCACTTCCTCATTCGAGCGCAGATGCTGAACGTATTTTTTCTATCCTTACCGATGTCAAAATAAAAAACGTATTATAATAAAATAGGCCACAAGTGCCAGAACGCTATTTGTCAACTTAGATCAGCTTTTAAAATTGCAAACCTTACTTGTAAAACTTTTCAAGTACATTCTCAACACCTCGAGCTTCACTCCAATAATAATTTATATTCGACTGGACAGCCAAAGTACGAGTAACAAGATACGTCAAGTAAACAAGTTTTTCTTATCCATCTTGCGTCTTACCGATGAAAGCTTTTATCTCAGCGCAATGTCGGATAAATTAGTGAATATAAAAAGAAGATTTGTTGCTTAAACCTAATTACCATCATCCCTGCGCAAAATAACTTGTGATATAACAACTAAATAGTTCCTTAAAACTTTGTGATATTATGAGTGAATAGTTCTTCGGGAATAAATCGGTCATGAAATAAATAATCAATATAAAAATAAAAACACGTATAATTAAAAATATAAATAAATAAATAACGTAATGGGTACGTTACACAACTGTAATTAAAGTAAATCGAACGCGTTACTTAAAAACAAATGTGAATAAAAATGAACAGAACATTGTGTATAATGCAAAAGAGAAATATATTTATTTATTTATTAATTTAAGAAGATATAATATAATACCGGTGATTATAATTTATTTTTCTCCAAATTTGTAACTTTGTTTCTATTAACATTTCGTGACGCATTCCATTAAACTAAGCCAAAAAAAAGAAATTTATTTATTTATTTGAAAGCATTATTTATTATTTATTTAAAAAGGAAATACTGTTCTTGCCGAATCATATTTTATTTGTTGCTCTTAGTTTAATGAAGAAATAAGACAATCCATCGTTGGAGGGAGAGAGTGGGGTCTTTCCTATGTCGGTATTTGCTCTGCCGTACAAAGCAACGGCCCCACAGATGGGTCCTTATACAGCGACCTCCACATGGTAGGACCTGGGACATGAGTAGAACAATTACAATTTCTTTTCATTCAACAAATTGTATTCGTGTAAAGGACTCTAATTTGGTGTTGGATATTGTAATGCACTATTCATTTGCTGACGGCTGCAAAATTAGTGTGTGTTTAATATATTTCTTTAATATCAATATTTGTTTATTTATGTAATATTTGTAAGGTGGCAAAATATTCGTATGCTGCGTCCTCTTTTCTCCGGCTTCCGCACGATCTCGCAGGGCTCTATAATAAGATGCCGGACTTGTTTAATATTTTTTTTTTGTATTTTTTAAATTATTTTTACGACCGAGGGACGGAGAGAAAGAAAGAAAAGGAGCAACACATGCACCGATTGTCGGCTTCGGGATCCAATCACTCCCTCGAAGGAAAGAGGATACAGACATTTTCCACTTCTCTCTGTCGGGATACACAGCCGTCCCGCTCGACGTTCATCTACGGCCAATATGCTACGAGTACTATCTATCCTCGGCCATCTGATCTACTAGCAGTAACCAATCTACCATGGGGTTCACCTGCCTGACTGAGCTACACATTTCTATTATCTATTGTTAATTTATGCGTTGTCCAGCTGAGGCGTTAGTCGCGGTCATCTAACGACACCGATTCCCTCAATTAACCGAGTTTGGCTCGTTAGGAGGGGATCATAGTTCACGGGTACGCGTGCCGGCAGGTCCTCGGGGCTTTTTCCCGGTTAACATCGAGCGAGCAGGACGTAGCATGTGCTCTTTGTTTGTCCCGCTTTACTGTTGGCTATCGAAAATATCGGCTCTACATTTGGCGGTTGTTTAACGAAATTTTTTGGTGAGTCGTTATTGTACCGGAGGATCCCTATTGGACGACCAAGTTGTGGAAAATCTAGATCAGGAGAAGGGCGGACAGAGGCGATTTTTTTGGAAATTATCAAGGTCTTTTGACCAACGTCGCTACAGCATCGTCCCGGTGAGCTATCTTTCTTTCCACGGTCTTTCGCCATCATTTTATTGTTTGCTGACTGATAAGTCTACTCGAGCTTGGTCGTACCTGCGACTTTTGTATGCCACACACAGAGTATTATTCGTATCGGGACGGACTGCATCTATTAAAATGTAACAGCGAGATCGTTTGGTGTTTAAAACCGGGAAGAAGTCATTTCGTTTCTTAGTCATTCTTATATATTTGTTGACTGCTAAACCGTGCGCGCGTTAGTACGTTATCCCGTTGTGTGTTTGAGTGTGAGGAATTTGAACGTTATAGACCGCGTCGCAGATTTTCCAGAACAGCCGACTTTTATTGACTTGCATTATCTTATTTATTTTCTTTTGTATTTTATTATATTGGACTTCATTTCACTATTTTCACTTATTTATTATATTGAATTTTATTTCATTTGTAAGCTTGTGCAGTGCGTGGTCGACCGTCGTCCCGTCTTTTGTATTTGGTCGCGAGGGATTAGTACGGTTCGAAGTGTATCTCGCATTGACAAATCGTTTGTTACTTTCAACATCTTTTATTTGAATAATTTAGGGATTGTTATTATTATTTGGACGTCGGTTATTTAATTATTGTTGCTTTATTCTATTTTAGATAATTGGTGTTCGTTAACTGTTACTTAGTTCTTGATTTATTCTTGGTTTTGCCTTCATACGATTTGTGAGTTGGAAGATTCGAACAAGTAGAGGCTTTGAGTACGTGACCTTCCGGCGTCCGGTGATTATAGAGTTATTTTGTGTGTGTGGGATTAGTCCGGTATAAGCCGTAGGGCGGGCGAAATTTCGAGACGACTTTTTGGTTGACTTTGTCCAAAATACTAAAACAGAAATGGTTTTAAAGTTTAGGGCGCTAGCTACGTAGGGTTGTAGCTCTGTTTACTCGAAAACATAGATCGGACTCGATAACGGCGGGTCTACCTAGCGGGGTGGTACGAGGGGATTTCTTCCAGGCTTGAATTTCCGACCTCGACGGCTACTTAACTATTACCTCGGTTTCTAGATGGAAGGGCAGAAGAGGGAGGGATATAATTGGTAAGTCAACAAATGAAGTACGGGAAGGAGGGTCCGAAGGGGACGGAACACTCAATGATCTAACTAAATCTATACTATCACCACTCACCACGCGCGCCAACCATCGTGACTTGATACGACTCGTAACGACTCGGAATGATGACAAGTCTGACTTCGGCATGGATTACTGCAATAGAGATAACTGACAATTCAGGCGACAACGAACCCACTTGTGTTTTACCGCATCATTTTCGTTGCACTAGTCACACCTCCGATCTCGTCGCAACAATAGATGCAATCTCTGCTATCAAATCTTCGCCAAATTTGCAAGCGAGCTACAGTGAGGTAATTGAAAGATACAACAGTTTGTGGAAGTTGTCGTCGTCACCGAAACAGTGCGAGAAATTGTCTGAATATCTTGGGAAGTCAGTGAAACGACCAATAGTGACCCGATGAAACTCGTGATACGTCTATTTGACGTAAATGTTGAGATTGAGAGACAAGCTCATTCGCGTTCCAAATGAAATTGATTTCCGCATTTTATTTCAAGACAAGGATTTCAGGCAAGAAGATATTGTTCTATCGCTAGAAACGTGTAAAATACTATAGCAGCGCTCGCGGCTTCACTTGCTCTTCGTGGACACGCGTTTTTATTTATTATATAATTGTTTGCTACCGATTTCGAAGGTTCCGTATGTAATTAATACATATAATGAAGGTTTTGTATACCAATTGCATTGTTTAGCCTTGAGTTTCCTTTTTTGGGGTCAGTTTTATGTTTCCTAAAAATTATTATTTTTCGATTTTTAATTATAGTTTTTCCTACAAATTTAATGTAAAAAAAATTATGTGATGCTCTTTAAGAGACATTTTATAATATATGGAATGATTTGGTTAATACCATCTTATTATTATTCATTTTATTTTAATCGCAACTAAATCTATCATTTTTCTGCTTCTATCAAGACTAAAGGGATAAAACGTGATCAAATAATAAAGGAACAAATATGGAACTACATCAGAAGTACCCTCATTCAAACGAAAAAATTAACAAAGATTAGTGAACCTGCCCAAAAGTTATGCGTGAGCATACACAACATATATGTAGACAATTATCATTTTCTGAAGATGGTTAAAAATGCAGTGTTTTTAAAATTTTTGAATAAAGATACTAAGATGACGAATTGGTCTTATACAGAATTATACTTCAGAGTAACTAGTTTAAACTATACCAAACACATACAAACAGAGGGATCCATACTACCATACCCACATTATGAACACCAGCGATAAACTGCCGTTACTCAAGCTATAGTAATACCATCGAGTAGTAAGACTATAGCACCAAGAGAGGTGTGAAGAACAATCAACGAAGAACACATTAATCACCATAACCGAAGAGAAGAAATTAACGGGGCAAATGGGCTACAGGACGACTATTGGATATAGTTATACCCTTCTATACCGGCAGAGCTTGGAAGAAGAGCGGGAAAGTCGGTATAAAAGGACACGACATACCACCATCGAAGAGCATTCTGTTCACAGATTTTCGCCAACGTCCAGGACCATCCAAAAGAGGACCAGGTAACCAACCAAAAGAGGACCAGCTAACCAGTCTAAAGAGGACCAGCCAACCAGATAAAGGAAGACCACCTAGCCAACCAAAGGAGAAGCATCTCAAACCGCACTACTCCAAGGACCAGGCCTGATACCTCGGAGCCCGCTAAAACGAACATCTCTCAAGGCCACCCCCTGAGCCACCAGTCGTTCGAACAGTCCAGCATCCGAGCCAACGAGATCTCACCGCGAAAAGAAACCAGTGTGGTATGGATAAAATTATATTAAATCCATGGAGACTTAAAAACACCCTAGAAATTAGCTAGAGACGTTCCTGTCGTCGTTCAGATGCGCCGATACACCGAAGATGCATCTCGCTGACGCCTCCACCGCAGCAGCGGCGGGGCCAACGAGTAGATAGCGTGGCCAGGAAAGCTCGAGCGAGAGCTCCGTCCCCACCACTGTCCACTTGATATAGATATAGGATAGGCTAGCTCCGAAGGCGAGGAATATTAACAAAGCCTACATAGGTAAGTTATCGATGGCAAGCCCGGTAGCTAACATTCTCTTTTGCCTTGAGTAGAAACTATACTGCCATATCACTAGAGAAAATATTTCAATAATTAAATATAAAATCTCCTATTTTTTGCGGACACGGTTATATAGGCGTGCGTGAGCCCGGGTGGACGTTTTGTAAGGTGCATAATCACAAAAATGTATTAAAAAAGAGTCCATTTAAGTATTATTAATACTATTCGATATTTTGTCTGTATAATTTATTATATTTGTCGAATAAACCCTACGTTTACCTAATACTGAAGCCTGTATTAATTTCCTCCCTGCTCGAGTCCGAACTAAAACCCTTTCAGGGTAATGATAACGTAAAATACCGTTAAAATACATCAAAATAGACTGTTGTAAGAATTTTTTAAAAGTGAGAGGTCACCATTTTTAGTATTTAATGTAAAATATCAATTGAAAACAAGCACCCCGATCGAGGGAGGCGAGAGGACTCACCAAAAATAAGCACCCCGAAGGGAACAGAAAACTACTACGTTCACGTCAGTGTTCTTGGGTAGCGTTAAAAGTATTATAGTTGCTTTATTGAATTTTTCCATCCTTGTTGCAATGCGAAGCTTGGGTTTAAAAAATTAGATGATTTTTCTAATTTTTTAATCGCATGGGGGGGAGGTTAAATTATACAATCAATTTGTTTTCTTGAAAACATTCAACACGTACCTCCTTATCTTTGATTCAAAGCGCATTTCTTGACATAATAAAATATGCTATTTTCTGCAATTACAACGCCATGTGTTACGGATCGAAAGAAATGTTTTCAATAAAACTTACGTATATTTTCATGAAAATGTCGAATCAGCAATAAAAAATAGGGGTTCTCGTTTAAAAGTGCAAAGTTACTACCCCTCTTGCTCTCAGGGATTGGGGTAGGGGGTTGATTTTTACGGAGTTAGTTTTTCCCCTCACGATTAAGAAGTTTTTATTCCGGACATTTTTTCGTGCGATGCGTATTTCTTGCTATATTTCGATGTCTCAAGATAAAAAACTCACCCTGGATAACTGACAGCGAGAATAACTAATACATAACTGACAAATAATTATATTCAGTTATCAAATAAGGATCGACAAGTAGACATGCTTCGAGGAAAACTGAGGTTAGCGAAATAAACTCATGGATGTACAAGGGTTGTATGATAAGTACCTGCCCTCGGAAAGAGATGGCGCCACTAATAATAAATCTGTGGCCACCATCAGCAACTTTAGCGTTTCACCCACTGTCACGCCTCAACCTATGGACGGACCAACTAGTTTTACACCCTATATTCAGGTGACCACTCTGGGGACGAATAACTTTTAGTTACAGTTCGTTACCCGTCGATACACCTTCTCGTTCGATTTAACTCATAGCTTCTTGTCTGGCAGTAATCTACATTTCAACCACGTTTTAAATTACATAATTATTTGCCGTATTCGCTTGTGTATAAAACAAATAAAGATACGCTTCATCAAATTCACTTGAACCTTGAACATTTATCGGTATAGTACAAATTACCATAAATCACTGCTATTTTTCTTAAGTGGCACCCTTCAAATGTCTACTATACAATTTTCAGCCAGCTGGATCATTCAGTTTATGTTTGATATTCATTAAAAGCAAACAACTTTTTATTGTTACAAAAATGAAAAAAATTGAGTATCGAGCCATATTAAAATTCTTGTTTTTGAAAAAGACAACGAATGATGAAATAAAAGTAGAAACAAACGAATTGTATGGGGATTACACCTTCGCTCGCAAGAATAAATTATTAGACAGCTGAACTCAAATGCGGCCGTACAATCATTTGTGATGAATACTGTCCAGGTCGTCTAAATGCGATCACCATGCCTGAAATGATTTAGAAAATCCACGATATGGCAATGAATGATCGGAGATTGAAAGTACGGGAGATTGGTAAGGCTGTAGGCATCTCAATCGAACCGGTACAGAAAATGTTGAAAGATCATTTGGATATGAGAAAACTTTCCGCAAGATGGGTGCCGCGATTGCTCATAATTGACCATAAACGCACACGTGTGACAACTTCAATAGCATGTTTCGCACAGTTAAAATGCAATTCCAAGGACGTTTGACATCGATTCATAATAGTGTTTTGGAATACACGCGGCATAATCTACATCGATTCCCTTGAAAGTGGCAATTACCGGCGAATATTATTCCAAACGATTGAACCGTTTCAACGACATTTTGAAGGACAAACGTCCGCGATTGACGAAGAAAAAAATTCTCTTCAACCAAGCCAACTTACGGGTGCATACGTGTGTTGTCGCCATGTAAAAATTCCATAAATTAGGATACGAATTGCTTTCACATCAACCATATTGTCCAGATTTAGCCCCTGCGATTATATCCTGTTTCCGAACTTGAAGAAATGGCTCAACGGAAAGAGAAAGAGCCTCTAACAATGAGGTCATCGCTAAAACGACCGTCTATATTAAAGGGTTGGAGAAATTGTATTATTCAAAAGCTATCGAAAAATTTGATAGCTTTGAGCCTTGCGGCTCATTTGCTATTATGCCGCCAGGCTTGTTCGCTACCAAACCATTGGGTTTTGGGAATAATTTTTTTAGTGAGTGTCTAAAAAAGTGGTGCTGAAGCAAAAATTTTGCAACTACGGCAAACAGTTTTTGCTGTTGTAACAAAAAGTTGACTGCAGTAGATAAACATTTACTGCGGTAAACAAAAATGTACTGTGGTAGACAAAAATTTGCTGCATAGTGATGATTGTACTGCGATAGACAAAAATTGAATACGTAGTTAAAATTTTGCTGCGCTAGCAAGGAATTGGCTGTGTTGTGAAAATTATGCTCCGTTAGAAAAAAAATTAGCTGCGTAGCAAAAATTCCGCTGCAATAGCAACAATTTAACGGTCTTACAAAAATGTTACTATTTTAAATCTCTCTACTATTTTTTTCAATTTCAGAGATGATTTTTTTAAAATATGGGGCTGACAAGGAATAAACTGAGGACGAACATCATGCGGTACGAAATCAATACATGCGAAAGTATCGAGCAAGAAACAAGGCCTTGCGTATTGCTCCCGCTCAGGGCTCGCAAACAATGAATGATGATCATTCGAGCATCGTTTAACAACATGAGCGTGTCTGTAACCAATATTCGCTGCAACCATATGGTATTGTTCATGGTATCTTTGTCGTCATTCCAGTTAAACCTACAATGGTGGTTCTTCCATCATGCTCCATACATGTGAGCGTGCGATAAATCAAGGGAACAACATCATCGTACAAGCTGATGTGCATCAACAGCACTCTCCTCAAATCACTGTGTCAAATATTAATAACACAAAAAAGCGGCATTCGTGACGGCATCAAGCGTGCTTATGTAGGCTGTCTGATCAGCGAGCTGTTACACCATACCATTTCCTATATATGGCCTTGAAAACCATGAGAATTCGAGTTCGAAATTCTCTCACTCTCGCTTTTAAGCATGTTGGAAAAGATACTGCAATCACTCGGCAACAAAACGTAGACGCACAATACATTAATAACTGTATTGAAATAAATCTCGCTTTTCCCGGATCTATTTCAAACTCCATTTGTTATTAGTTTGATAAGAAAGACCTCTTTGCAATGATCAACCAACCAAAACACATCTACAGTATTTCTTACAGTTAGTGCAAATGAAATCGGATGGACTAGTGTGCTACCAACGAAGCTGAGATACCGAAAGACTTTGCCGAAAATGCATTATCTTGAGAAAACTGCTCTTGATAACGAAGATGCTGTTACCTATGCAGTTCATTTCGACGAATTCGTGAATATCTTGTTAAACATCCGACAATCTCCGAAAATTATCCCATCATGTGGTTCATTATTTTGAACGAATAGAGTTTCAGCACCATGGCATTTGACACGCACATATATTGCTTTGGTTATCGAATGCGACCAATCATGCTCTTTGTGATAATAAACAAGATTACACTGCATTAATTTACGAGGGCCATTTGAAAAGTTTCCGGTCTCATCGACATAAAGTAAATGCAGAAAAGAATTTCTTTCGCCGTCCGATAGATGGTTTTGATATATGTAAACCATACAAATTTCAAGTCATTCTGATTATTACTTTATCGATGGCACTCTTCCACAGTTGTCAGCTGACATTGTCTGTCAACAATGGAGAAAATTGAGTATCGCGCAGTGATAAAATTCCTTCATTTGAAAGGGAAAAAGACTCAGGAAATAAAAGATGAGTAAGACTCTGTATACGGTGAAGCTTCCCCTTCATTTACAATGGTCAAACATTGGGTGGCCGAGTACAAACGTGGTCGTACGGGCATTTTAAACGCGGAACATTCCGGGCGCCCGAAAACCGCTACAACTGACGGATTGGTCGATTTAGTGCATCAAACAGTGATGGAAGATCATCGATTGAGTGTTAAGGATATCGCTGAGGCTTGTGGGATATCATCTGAATGGGTGCACAAGATTTTACATCAAGATTTGGATATGAGAAAATTATCCGCGCGCTGGGTGTCGCGCTTGTTAACGATCGACCAAAAGCGCATACGGACGGACATGTCGCACGAGTCTCTTAGCCTGAATAAAAAAAATCCAGCGGAATTTTTGTGGCGAATCATAACTATCGATGAAATCTGGGTTTACCACAATACGCATGAGACCAAACAACAGTCAATGCAGTGGGTTGCGGTAGGGGAACTAACTGCGAAGAAGGCAAAGGTTGTTCTCTCGGCAGAAAAAGCGAACGCAACAGTTTTATGGGATAGCCGAGGAATAATTCTTATAGATTACCTTGCAAAGGCTGAAACAATCAACGGACAGTACTACGTTGCATTGCTGTAGAATTGAAGGCCACAATTAAGAAAAAACGTCTGGATTCGACCAAGAAAAAAATTCTGTTTCACCTGGATAACGCTCGGGTTCACACGTACATGGTAGCAATGTCAAAATTGAACGAATTAAAGTTTGAATTCCTTCCGCACCCACCCTATCCGCTAGATCTAGCTCCCAGCAACTTTTCCCGTTTCCTAATTTGAAAAAATTTCTCGGGAGAAAAAAATATACGCCAAATGCTGAGGTGGAAAACGCTATAAACCAGTATTTTACAGGCTTAGACAATCTTTTTTTTTTCCGACTGTCAGCAGTTTTATCTGGCCAAAGATTTCGCACAGTTTCTCATTCTATATTACTAATTAGTATTCCTAATACTAAACTACAGTACCAGTATACATATGCATACACACCCGCGCCCACACCCCACACACACACACGCGGGCACGCACACACACACACACACACACACACATATATATATATATATACATATATATAAGTGATTAATAATGCTTAATTTAATTTCATAATGGTAAATAATACTATTTTAGTGTCATGGCATGTTTAAGCATGATTTTAATTGATTAAATAATTAATATTATAATAATAATGATGAATAACGAAAAATGTAAGGCAGAGTCCGTGACAATGTCACCAACTTTGGATACCGTCGAATCATAGTAATCGGATTGACTAACAGTGAATTCCATTGACGGCGTGACAATATCCATTAAATCATAAAAATTGTGAAATATTCCAATATCGCTAAATTAGTTTAGCGGTGTTGATAATTGTTTAGACAATGCAATTGAAATTTGGAATCGACACATCTTCCGCATTACGTAGCCACGTTTCGGATAAAACTAGAATATTGCGTCTTTGCACAGCTATATCTATATGGATACATTTAAAGGGAGTCCTAAGGCTTTAACAATTGAATGCGACAAATGATAACGCTTTTTTTCTATTAATAAAATCAACGAAATTTTTATCGATCGTTTCATGTTGTTTCTGTGAGAGTCTGTGAAATTCGTCATGTACGAGTAAATGAGTCATTGCTGATGATACTCTTGGATTTCCAAGTATGTAAAGGGTGATTTTTTTGAGGTTAGGATTTTCATGCATTAGTATTTGACAGATCACGCGGGATTTCAGACAAGGTGTCAAAGAGAAAGATGCTCAGTATGCTTTGACATTTCATAATGAATAGACTTACTAACGAGCAACGCTTGCAAATAATTGAATTTTATTACAAAAATCAGTGTTCGGTTCGAAAAGTGTTTCGCGATTTACGTCCGATTTATGGTCTACATAATCGACCAAGTGAGCAAACAATTAATGCGATTGTGACCAAGTTTCGCACTCAGTTTACTTTATTGGACATTAAACCAACCACACGAATGCGTACAGTGCGTACAGAAGAGAATATTGCGTCTGTTTCTGAGAGTGTTGCTGAAGACCGTGAAATGTCGATTCGTCGCCGTTCGCAGCAATTGGGTTTGTGTTATTCGACGACATGGAAGATTTTACGCAAAGATCTTGGTGTAAAACCGTATAAAATACAGCTCCTGCAACAACTGAAGCCGAACGATCTGCCACAACGTCGAATTTTCAGTGAATGGGCCCTAGAAAAGTTGGCAGAAAATCCGCTTTTTTATCGACAAATTTTGTTCAGCGATGAGGCTCATTTCTGGTTGAATGGCTACGTAAATAAGCAAAATTGCCGCATTTGGAGTGAAGAGCAACCAGAAGCCGTTCAAGAACTGCCCATGCATCCCGAAAAATGCACTGTTTGGTGTGGTTTGTACGCTGGTGGAATCATTGGACCGTATTTTTTCAAAGATGCTGTTGGACGCAACGTTACGGTGAATGGCGATCGCTATCGTTCGATGCTAACAAACTTTTTGTTGCCAAAAATGGAAGAACTGAACTTAGTTGACATGTGGTTTCAACAAGATGGCGCTACATGCCACACAGCTCGCGATTCTATGGCCATTTTGAGCGAAAACTTCGGAGAACAATTCATCTCAAGAAATGGCCCGGTAAGTTGGCCACCAAGATCATGCGATTTGACGCCATTAGACTATTTTTTGTGGGGCTACGTCAAGTCTAAAGTCTACAGAAATAAGCCAGCAACTATTCCAGTTTTGGAAGACAACATTTCCGAAGAAATTCGGGCTATTCCGGCCCAAATGCTCGAAAAAGTTGCCCAAAATTGGACTTTCCGAATGGACCACCTAAGACGCAGCCGCGGTCAACATTTAAATGAAATTATCTTCAAAAAGTAAATGTCATGGACCAATCTAACGTTTCAAATAAAGAACCGATGAGATTTTGCAAATTTTATGCGTTTTTTTTTTAAAAAAAGTTCTCAAGCTCTTAAAAAATCACCCTTTACTACTTATTTGGGATTTGTGAATCATAGTCGCACAAGCACAAACCAATGGCAAATGTGTACGTCTAACACTTATTGCTGTGTTATTATTCAGCGGTATACTTGATGATCTTTTGGTAATTGGTAGAGTCGTAGAAATAATGTACTGATGTCATTTGCCGACACGTGACCTCCAAATTTTCGTCTCATTTTCTCACCCGTTCTTGGAGAATCGGGAAATTCAAGCCACACTACATGTACGTTATATTCTCATTCTTTTCATTATGAACCAATTTCCCAACCACACTATTCGATAATCCGTCACTTACTTCGATATTGATCGTGAAGACGCAGTAAATATTTTTCACAAAAACTGTTTGATATGGCAAACCACCCGAGTCAATCAGTGGCATTTTATGTAGATTTTGTCACACAAAGGCTTGTTGTTCTACCGAAGTACAGCCAGTATATGCATCTTTGGCAGTTGAAACTATTTTCTTAACTGCTGGATTGAATAAATTATTATACTAGTTCACAGAGTTATTCGTATTAAATAATCGTATGCCTTGAGGGCATAAAAAATTAGCTTCTTCTGCAGTAAAAATCGGGATTCTAATAAACCCAATTCAAGTGCATCGCGGTGTTCGCCGCTTCCAATTTTAGTAAGTAGAGATGCAAATTGTTGGTTAACTTGTCGCATAACTTAGTCAAGCTAAAAAAACTTGAGACCTCTCCATAGAATCGGCCCATAATCCTTTATTTCTGATGCTGGTAGTTGAGGCAGTTGATGTATATCGCCTACCAAAATAACATCTAAGCCTCCAAAATGTGTGTCAAACATCCAGTAATTTGCTCTAACCTCGAATCCATTTGCGATCAGAATTCAGCGCTAATCATACTGATTTCGTCAATGATTAAGACTTTAATGTACGAGTATTTGAACAAAGTACTGTTCTGGTGCGCCACTTCGATGCTCAAAGGGAGCAATTTAGAGAATGTTATTTTAATTTTAATTTTATTTATTTAATTTTAATTAATTTTAATAATATCCATCATTATTAGTGAACCACTTGTAAATCTCCATGAGAAGTTATATCACAAAGGTTTTTCCACACCTAGCTATCCAGCAGCGCAAAAGATTGGAAAAGGATTTTTATTCGAAAACAAAAGATGTGAGATGACTTGAAGTAAAAATCTTTTCCGGTTTATAGTTCGCCACTCTCATCGAGTTCAAAAATTCTTCATTCGGCATTAATTTTTCCTCTTTTTTGCTATAGCTCCTAGTTTATTCAGCGCAGCGAGATGTAGATCCTTATATCAGAATCGGCAATTTGGATTCTTGTATAAATGTGCGAACAGATTTTGCTCAGAGGTGATGTAAGCTGGCTCTTGTTCATTAAACTCATCGGTAATCTCATCGAGGCAATACAAATCACTACAAATGTCAACAGTTTTCCGAATGTTCAATTGCGATTCTAATTCTGGACGGCGATCTAAAATAATAACATCCTCGTTTCTAAATGGAATGTGTAAGGAGACCATCTCGCGTGGATATTCATTTCAATCTTGAGCCATGCCGGAATTCCAGTATAGAATAGCACGAGGTACTTTTCTTTTTGTGTACTATTCATCGGTATGAGTGGAATAATTAGCAACAAATTGAGCAAGCGTGACGTTTTCCAGTTTTTAAGATCTTTTTTCGTATTTATCGAACCAGTTCTCTTTACAAATATTGGTTGAGTCATCTCCAATTTTCATATCATCGATATCTATATCATAAACATTAGTACATTGTTTCTGACATTAGGTACCACGCAGCTTCTTGTCTTGTTATTTAAACGCTGTTTAACTTATCAACTCCTAATTTCCTTGCGATTTCAACGATATCGAATTCTGGATTTTTACTCATACATTGAACAATTTGACATTGGAGATGACTCACACCTCTGTTGGTTTTATTGACATACTCAGCAACGTATTAAGCACAAGAATACTCTTCAGTTATGAACTGAATGTCCAGGTTCGATCGAACGATGTTAAGGACAAAAGGGTTAAAAGGATTGTGCCATTTTGCACTCTGGTCACTTCTCGAAAAAACCAGCGCAACGACGAGTACGTACGATTCAAGCGCTAGCTCGTATGTTGCGATAATTATCATCCGAAGTTATATTGTTCTGCTGATAAAAAAGTATCCATATCAGGATAATCATGATTTTCAAGATTGATTCTAATGCTCCCGTGACGTTGAATATTAGTGTTAAATCTGCAAGACATAAAAGGTGCTTCAAAGCAGCATTTTTAAGGCCTGTTGGAAAATATATTTTCGTAGCACGTAAATGTGTGCTCATGAATTTGATGCTTGATATGCCCTAATGCCTCTTTCGATGAAATTGATGTTTGATGATACGAGGTCTATTTGAAAATTTTTCGGCTTTTTTAAGAAAAACACATATTCCGAAGGAAAACAAAATTTGGTCCAACGTTTCTCCCATCCTTTTAAACCGTAAGAAAAAAATGTATTGTCTAAACCTGAAAAATACTGGTTTACAGCGTTTTCTACCTCACCATTTGACTTATATTTTTTTCCCCCGAGAATTTTTTCGAAATTAGGAAACAGCAAAAAGTCGTTGGGAGCTAAATCTGGCGAACAATGTGGGTGCGGAAACAATTCAAACTTTAATTCGTTCAATTTTGACATGGCAACCATGCACGTGTGAACCCGAGCGTTATCCTGGTGAAACAGAATTTTTTCCTTGGCCAAATCCGGACGTTTTTTTCTTAATTGTGACCTTCGATTTACCCAGCAATGCAGCGTAGTACTGTCCGTTGATTGTTTTAGCCTTTGCAAGGTAATCGATAAGAATTATTCCACGGCAATCCCAAAACACTGTCGCCATCACTTTTCCTGCAGAGAGAATGACCTTTGCCTTTTTCGGATTTGGTTCCCCCACCGCAATACACTGCATTGACTGTTGTTTTGTCTCAGGCGTATGGTGGTTTACCCAGATTTCATCGACGGTTATCATTGCTGCAAAAATTCCGATGGATTTTTTCGATACAGACTAAGACACTCGCACGACATGTCCGTCCGTATGCGCTTTTGGTCGATTGTCAACTAGCGCGACACCCAGCGCGCGGATAATTTTCTCATATCCAAATCGTGATGTAAAATCTTGTGCATCCATTCAGATGATATCCCACAAGCCTCAGCAATATCCTTAACAGTCAATCGACGATGTTCCATCACTGTTTGATGCACTAAATTGACCATTTCGTCAGTTGTAGCGGTTTTCGGGCGCCCGGAACGTTCCTCGTCTGAAATGCTCGTACGACCACGTTTGTACTCGGCCTCCCAATATTTGACCATAGTAAATGGAGGGGAAACTTTACCGTATACAGAATCTCAGTCATCTTTTATTTCCTGAGTATTTTTCCCTTTCAAATAAAAGAATGTTATCATTGCGCGATACTCAATTTTCTCCATTGTTGACAGACAATGTCAGCTGACAACTTTGGAAGAGTGTCATAGACAAAGTAATAATCACAATAACTTAACACTTTACAGTTTACATATGTCAAGGCCATCTATCGGACGGCGAAAGAACATTTTTTCTACATTTACTTTATATCGATGAGGCCTGAAACTTTTCAAATGGCCCTCGTAGCATCGGAGGAGCATACGAGAGAAAAAGTCAGTCTCCAGACACATACCAGAATGCACTGTTCGGGCTGAAGTAAACTCCTCACAGTTGCATCACACCGCGGTGATAATTCTCAGGGGAGTTCTCTGGTTTATAAAAATGTCACCGTTTGTAAGTTGACAAAACCGTATCGAAACCTACGAGTTGCGTGCACAGTGTTATAAGCCAATGTGGGTTATTATTTAGAGATTGTAAATACCAAGTTTTGCCACGAACAATTTATCATGTACGTATAAGTGATTCAAAGGGCGAACGAATGGATGTGAAAGAAACGGTGGAACGGAATGGAGAAAGACGGTGAATGAAAGTATGAAGACCAACGAAAGAGTGACAGAGACGAAGAACGAAGCAGTGCAACGAAGGCCAAACGAAGGACGAGGGTCGACCGTCGAGCGATATCGGCCAGCTCGAGCGTTACGGATAGAACGAAGGACGACGCAGAGAGAACATTGTAACTAGTGAAGGAGTGAATATGAAAGATTTAAAGAGTACGAAAGATCGAGTGCAAGAGAAAAAAGTGAATAACAGCTATCGCAGCTCAATATATTGGGTCTGGGAAAAAGTTCGTAGCGTTTTTCCCGATAGATGTCATCAATTGCAAATAAGTCAGGAAACACAGATCGCAGCGACACCACTAAACGTTGGAAACTCGTTGGAAAAGTGACACTTCGAGCGTTACTTTGAGTGTATAAACATCGAAATTGGTGCAATGGTTGGAAAGTTGTTTGCGTTTGAAAATGGAAAAAAGTAATGAACAATTTGTTAAGGACTACATAACGGGATTCGGTCGGCGTAGGGAGCGCAGCCGAGCCGCAACGGCGTGTGGATTGCTACGCGGCCACCAGGCGCAGTCGCGAGCCCGCGTATCCTGACGCAGCCACCCAGCAACGGCAGTCAACGACGGGCCTAGCAAAACGATGGACGCTAGCCCAGAAACACATCACGATACAGGCACGACGGCTACGTACGACGCAGATAAGAAACGTGTAACGCGAAACGGGTAACAAAGCCACACTGAACATTACTTAATAACCACGATATTATTCCTAATTGTTTTAACCTACTAGTCTACTAGTTTTAACCTAGTATATCTCAAATCTATTTAGTATTCATGTATTAATTAATAAATGTTCTATTCATTTGATTTGTAACCCTCACGCGACGATCTCACTCTCCCTACGTCTCTCGAACCGGTCTAAGTATTTCATATGTCAACGAGGACGCCGGGAACGATGGTATTCTATTCGAAACAAGGAAGTACATAACAAATTGCGCTATATTTTGCAATATTATTACAACAAAAGGAAGAACGCTGCGCAGGCTTGTGAAAAAATGTGTGCTGTATACAGTGAAGGTACTTTATCAAAATCTGCTGCGCGGAAATGGTTCGCTCGCTCTCGTTCTGGTAATTTTGATGTGAAAGATAAGTCACGCTCTGGTAGTCCATTCACTGAAAAAGCTGATGAAATTCTTGAAAAAATCCAGCAAGATAAGCATATCAGCAGTATCGATATTGGTATGGAGCTAGGCATTGACCACAAAATTGTTGTGAACCATTTACACATTTCTAAAACGTGTCATAACCGGTGATGAAAAATTGATCACGTACGACAATAGGAAGCGTTAAAGATCGACGCAAGGGATGATGAGCTGTCACAAGCGTTCGCGAAGCCAGGATTGACGGCGAAAAAAGTGATGCTGTGTGTGTGGTGGGTTTGGAAGGGAATTGTCCACCATGAGCTAATTCCAGTTGGTCAGACGATTGATTCTTAACTCTACTGTGGACAACTAGATAGATTACGCCAAGCAATTGAAAGAAAACGGCCCGAATTGATTAATAGGAAAGATATTGTCTTCCATCATGACAACGCCCGACCACACACTGCTTTGATGACCCGTCAAAAATTGCGAGAGCTTGGTTGGGAAGTTTTGATGCATCCACCGTATAGTCCAGACATAGCACCCTCTACCACTTATTCCGATCTCTGCAGAACTCTCTCAATGGAATTAAGCTGCTTTCAAAAGAAGCATGTGAGAACCATTTGATTCTGTTTTTCAACCAAGTTCTTCACCGATGGCATCATGGCTTTACCGAAAAAATGGCGAAACATTGTCGATAATAATGGAGATATTTGGTTTAAATAAATTCATTTTAACACTATAACAAAACCAGTTGAATTTTACTAAAAAAACGCCACGAACTTTTTCCCAGACCCAATATATAAATTGTATACTACCATTCGACGAATAATTTTCTATTCTTATTTATATGTCGGTTTGTAACAATACATATTAACGGTTCAAAGAGAACTTCGAATCTTTTGATATAAACAACCTAATCCACCAAATTCTGCTTATCGATATTTTAAGGACAGGGCCTGTAGAAGACGGACGTTGGAATCTTACCCAGAACGAAAAAAATAATAAACTTCCGCGCTTCACGCGGAAGGTTAGCTTGGTATGGTGCAATAACGCCCCTGCATGCAACATCTGCATTTCAGAATGTGAAGTAGGAGACGGAAAAAAATTGTTATTGTCGCTGTTTATATTTCTCCAAACACAAAATTGGATGTTTCTATTGGTTTATACGCCGCACATTAATGTCTTATACACCACCAGTTACAGCTATTCGTGCGAAAATTTTCGACAAACTTGCAATGATTTTAAGCGGAAACTTCAATGTTAATTTTGCTACAGAGAATTCGGTAAAACTTTTCAACTTTTTACGAGATAATTTTAGTTTATCGATGACAAATGAACCAATCGTTTCGACTAAATTTGGTACTGCGATAGATGTAGTATTCACTCGATTTCTACAAAATGTTGAATGTAGATCATACATTGCATACTTCCAGCTATCATAACCCCATAATTACTTCTATATCTGATGAGGTTGCAGTAGAACACCATCAATAAAATACTGTTATATAATAAAATGGCATTTGTCGTTTTAAAGTTAGTTATTTTTATTGTTATAAATGTTCCCGTACGAAGGTAATGCTTTTTGAACAAATTACAACATCGGCTATGTCAAGAATTGCAAGCTGAATCGAATTAAAGAAGTTTCACTTCTAACACGCGTACTGTGATACACGCACTTTGTTTTTTTTTATGAGTAGCAAATTCATGGATAGAATGTGATACAAAAATGAAAGCTCGAAAAAAGAATATCCTGATTTTATAGAATATTTCAAACAGTCTACTAGTAGACGGCCATCTATTTCTATTTCACTTTTACCATTGTCCGATATAGTACCAAAGCTCGTCATCGTGATCACTGGCTGCCAATCTCGGCTCGAAACCAAGGTCACGTACGGAACGAATAACGATTAAGTTATTACTTTGAGTAAAATACTGATAAGTAGCATCTGTTGATTTCCGAATACTTTAAAAGAGTATTTATTTTTAATGTTCAGGTCCAAAAAAAAGAATACAGTAGATAGATAACTTTGACATTCAACATTTCTTCATCTTCAAAATTGAACTCTGTCAAGCTGTATATTTTTTTATCACGTGGAAAAAAAACCCTAATAAGTTACATCCCTTGGTTTTCGAATTCGATACAAGAAAATTTTTCGAAAAAGATGTTTAGATCTTAATAAAAGATAGTGACGAGACAACTCTCTGTATTCTTTATCATCAGAATTGTTACCATCAACAGCGCCGTAGAATCGTCCGCAGTAAGTAACAATTTGGTAATGTTGTATTATAGTAAAGTTGTTATATGGGCCGCATCGAAAAATATACATCGATACATATACAATATGCATACGAATATATACAGCGTGGCCGATTTATCTGAAGACATTGAAATATTTCGAAAACTACGCATCGGATCAAAAAAAGTTCTGAATAAAATTTGTTCGCCTGGAAGGGGGTCATCCAATTATACTAAAGTCGATCCCTCACCCCTAATCCCTGGGGGGGGCAACTTTGAAATCGTAAATGGGAACCCCTATTTTTTATTGCAGATTCGGATTCCCCATAAAAAACTAAGTACCTTTCATCTGAAACATTTTTTTTCGATTCGTGATAGATGGCGCTGTAATCGCAGCGGACCTGATTGCTGCGAATATCTCGAGAAATTACACATCGGATCGAAAAAAGAAAAAAACACATGTTTAATTTTTCAAAAAGCTATTCAGCGATACAAAACTCGATCCACCGGCGATAGAAGGTATATGTTATGTACAGTTTTTATATTCTGTGACAAATAAGGCACAGCGTGTTCCTCGCTGGGTGGCTCGGAGCATCCACTTATCTGAAAAATATAGAAGGTAACATGCTTAATTAACGTACAATATTAGACTTATTATTAAGAATAAACTTAAATCACCCACCATGCCCAGACCCGCCGCAGGAAACCCGTCCCTGAATACCGGTACGAATATTATTGTCCGGAATCCCACCAAGCACGAGGAATCCGCAAGACCCACAATCGAGAACCTGCAACCAAGGGTAGAAGAAGATGACAGGAAAAACAACAAACCCCACGGCAGAAGAGCTGGTGACCACTCCTCCACGAGGACCATCCTGAATACGGCACCCCAGTGAGGTCACCCCGCCGACACCACCCTTATCGCATAGCCCATCTAAAACCAAACAGCCGTATTAACGGTCTACACCACAATGTACAAAAACCTTTAACACTCAATGTGGGCCACTGGAACACTTTCGGCCTCTGGTTCCGATACTTACGCACAATGCACCAACGTTGGACAAACTAGCACGACGCACCGACCGGCAGTCAACGACACTGGGGACCGCCATCTTTGCCGAACGACACACCACCACATTAGAGGCAGCCACAGTTTGGCTAGGCAAGCCGAAGCATTCCTCGTCATACGCCATACACCTTATTACCAACCAATCCACGGCTGAATCGCTCGTGAGAAGAAGTGACCGGGCGAATGGACGAAAACGGAAACTGAGCGGTTGAACGCGACGCCGGGACTCCGGCCCGGCACTTCGAGTCAACCAGCGAGAGAGACCAGATGTAAAATTGGAGGACATTGGCGGGAAAATTGTAATAACGAAAGAAAACAAGAGGGACTTGGAATCGCGAGCGAATTGAGGGATTAATCGAAAATATTTTAGTGAGTAGAGTGCGAATTGATCCTTCCTTATCCCCACCCTAGCCCATACTTACAAGGAAAGGTACTTTCGTGTCCCCCTCCGATTTGAATGCAACTCACGTATGTTATAGAGCATCGAAAACTAAAAGACACGTATTTTTTTTATCGGCGGAAAAACATTTTTAAGGGGTGAAATCGCCCTTCAAAAATAGCATGTCGAGGGGTGATTTTGCAGTTTCACCCAGAAGGCGTCAACCGATTTTAATAAAACAAAAACCAAAATACTCCTTATTGAAGACAATCAAAATTCCATGCTAAGTTGAAGAAAAAAATTCATTTGCAGGGGTGAACAACCCCCTGATTTTTCAAATTTCCACCCTACACAAAAAACTAATCAACCAAATTAAACAGAACATGTACCATTTGGAAGGGCAAGTTAAAATAAAGTTGACGTATTTTTGCACATTCACAGGAAAATGAGTTTACGGGGGTAAACTACCCCTTATCCATTAGTACGTATATTTGTGCGTACATTCTTGTTTCTCGTTATTTACATGTTAAAGAGCTGCTTGCGTTCACTTTTTGTGCTGATTTTGTGCTTATCAATAATTTATCGTCATATGTCATCGACCTTTCGATTGGATAGTATTTCGATTTGGCGCAAATTTCGGAATAAGTCGATGATGCAACAGTCGTTCCATCTATAGAACTTTGTCAGTTATTCCAACGAAATGAATATGATCTTATTTTTTTGAGTAATCTAATCATACGCCAATATGATAAAAATACTTTCGACGCAGTAAGAGGTGTTTTCTACATAGGCGGCTATCTGGGACTGCGTATTATCTGCTGATATCGCATGTGGTTCAACAACAAGTCTTTCAAATATAAAAGCCGCGATACATACAGCGATCTTCAGTTGCTCATTTGAACGGAGTGCCAGTGCGTCAGTTATAATTTCTGACAAAAAAAAATTAATAGACCATGAAAGTGAATCCAATCAACGTCATTAAACTTCTTTTGGCTGCATTTCAAGCCATGAATATTCCCGAAACTCCGATTAACAATGCAGAAATTGAGGTAAAGCAGAATTTCGAAAAAGTTCTGGTCGACTGCATGGACGATTATAACGGAGTTGAAATTATCGAGGAACAATCGCTAGATTTTCAAGAGCCATTCAAGCAATATGATGTTAACCCTGTCGAGAACACTCTTTGGCAACATGATGAAGGTCCAGTGGATTCTGATACTTGTTCTAAAGACGAAGAAGACATAAGCTACGATTACAAACGCAAAGCAATCGAATACTGGAGATCCGGTAAGAAGAAAAATTACAGTGTCGATACCGTGAGTCAGAAATTCAAAAAAGTCAAATCTGTACGACAATTAAAACGCTGGGCAAATCAAATGAACAAAGGTGGGACCTACAAGGAGAAATTAGCTCAAATCTCTGAATATACTTTGAAAAACATACAAGCCGCAATAGATGCTGGTTTCATTGTTCATGATATCGACCTTCAAAAGTGGGCTCTACAAGCTCAAAAAGAGATAGGTCATGAAGACATTCGTTTTAAAGCTTCTCATAATTGGCTTCGAAAGTTCAAGAAATCACATCGTATTGTGTCCAGGAAAATTAATAAATTCGTAACACGAAAGACTACAGAAGACGAACCAGTTTTAAGGATGAATGCAGAAAACTTCGTAAATGAAATTAAACCATATATTCAAACATATGGACCGGAAAACATATGTAATTCAGATCAGAGCGGTTTTCAACTGGAAATCCACTCTGGCAGGACTCTGACGACTGAAGGAACTAAACAAGTGCAATGTGTAGTACAATCCGCATCATCTACAACTCACAGCTACACTATCCAGCCAACCATAAATGCAAATGGAAAATTATTGTCACCCCTTTTTATCGTTCTAAAAGAGGGAAAGGGTGAGTTCGGCCCAATCGTGGAAAAAAATTTATTCAGGCCAGAAAACGTATTTTTAACAGCAACGAAATCCGGAAAAATGACTTCAGGTATGGACAAAAATGATTGCCAGAAAATATTGAACATATGATGAATTATACTATATCGATAACCAATATCATCCTATGTATAGAGCACTTCAAAATTTGGTTGGAAAAAGTATTCTTCCCCAACACCGGCCGTGACAGCGTATTGTTGATAGACACGTGGAGTGGACACTGCCCAGAAGTTGTTCTAAATGCAACACCTCGGGGCAAAAAAATAATCACAAAGATAATACCTAAAGGCACCACAGGGAAAATCCAACCACTCGACGTTTTTGGTTTCCGAATATGGAAAAATTTTGTACGACATTTTTCCGACAGTGTATTATTACTTAATTCTGATATTAATTTGCACTTGAGAAACAACATAATCAAACTGCAATCTCTCGCACACAATCAACTTTCATCACCCAGATATATAAATCTTTTCAAATATGCATGGTTCAAAAGTAATTATATAACCGATAAGCCAAACGAATTCGACAATCCAGTGAGTTTTGGTTTCGGTCAATCGTCTCAAGCACACTGTGAAGTACTAGGTTGTAATAATGTGGCCATCATCAGATGCTCATGGTGCAAGAAGTCTTTATGCTTGCAACATTTTTTTGAAGAGTATCATTTCTGCACGACTTACGAACCATAATTGCTGCAAATTATGACGTGCACATTGCACGTTGATGAATTGTAAAAGGAATGATACATTATAATATATACTGTGGTGTATGTAGATGCGCAAGGCGGTAAGAATAAATGTGAGAGAATGGAGAGTGGGGAGAGCGTTAACATGGGACGTGAAAAGGACGACAGTCGAATAAATGCGCATGCAGAAACCGGGTATTTGTTTTTTCTCGCCTATGTCCTCAGCTGATTGCCGCTGTTTCGAAATACAACCATACATATATGCCATACAACCACTCAACCCCAGCAACATTCCCCAGTATTCTGTATTTGAACAAGCTATTTTTTTCAGTAAATAACGCGAAACTCGTGAATGGACCATTCTACTTGTAAGTACCAGCCGGTCACTCCCTTAATAATAAATAAAGCATCATGCGAAGTTCCCCCCCTTGACTTCGGCTAACAGGAATGTTTTGAATCAATTCGGACATTTAAATAACGAGAAACGAAAATGTATGCACAAATATAGGTACTAATGGATAAGGGGTAGTTTACCCCCGTAAACTCATTTTCCTGTGAATGTGCAAAAATACGTCAACTTTATTTTAACTTGCCCTTCCAAATGGTACATGTTCTGTTTAATTTGGTTGATTAGTTTTTTGTGTAGGGTGGAAATTTGAAAAATCAGGGGGTTGTTCACCCCTGCAAATGAATTTTTTTCTTCAACTTAGCGTGGAATTTTGATTGTCTTGAATAAGGAGTATTTTGGTTTTTGTTTTATTAAAATCGGTTGACGCCTTCTGGGTGAAACTGCAAAATCACCCCTCGACATGCTATTTTTGAAGGGCGATTTCACCCCTTAAAAATGTTTTTCCGCCGATAAAAAAAAATACGTGTCTTTTAGTTTTCGATGCTCTACAACATACGTGAGTTTCATCAAAATCGGAGGGGGACACCAAACTGACCTTCTTGTAAGTACCAGCCGGTCACCCCCTTAATAATAAATAAAGCATCATGCGAAGTTCCCCCCCTTGACTTCGGCTAACAGGAATGTTTTGAATCAATTCGGACATTTAAATAACGAGAAACAAGAATGTACGCACAAATATACGTACTAATGGATAAGGGGTAGTTTACCCCCGTAAACTCATTTTCCTGTGAATGTGCAAAAATACGTCAACTTTATTTTAACTTGCCCTTCCAAATGGTACATGTTCTGTTTAATTTGGTTGATTAGTTTTTTGTGTAGGGTGGAAATTTGAAAAATCAGGGGGTTGTTCACCCCTGCAAATGAATTTTTTTCTTCAACTTAGCGTGGAATTTTGATTGTCTTCAATGAGGAGTATTTTGGTTTTTGTTTTATTGAAATCGGTTGACGCCTTCTGGGTGAAACTGCAAAATCACCCCTCGACATGCTATTTTTGAAGGGCGATTTCACCCCTTAAAAATGTTTTTCCGCCGATAAAAAAAATACGTGTCTTTTAGTTTTCGATGCTCTACAACATACGTGAGTTGCATTAAAATCGGAGGGGGACACCAAAGTAAACCTTTCCTTGTTAGTGAGTAGTGTCAGTCAAAAGTCAAGCCTATTTCTGTTTTCTTATTCTGTGTTATTATGTGAACTGATATTTCGGCCGTATAGTTTCCTTCTATTATTTTGTGTTACTGTTCAAGCTTGTAGTCTATCGTATATTTCTTTTCTAGTATTTTGCGCTATGATTTGAGTTTTCATAAAACACTTTTTGTCCCCCCCCCCCTTCCCGCACTTTTGAAAGATCGAACTTTTGCTAGTTGTTCCAAGTTGTTCTAGTTGTTATCAACATTGTTCCAAAAGAATAATACCGAGAAATGAAAAGTACATGAATGAGAACAAAATACAGTTTTCTAGAGATGTAAAACCCTTATGTTTCTTGTTCTGATAAAATTAAGTGCTATTCTAGGTTATTCTCGATCCATTGGTCATTATTTCAGAATGGTATGATGCTATGCAAAAATAAATTCCTTGTGGTTATTATGCCAGTAAACACATAAATGGAAGTGTACGGTTATAGGTTTAATATTTTTTAAAGTTTGAAATTGGGATCGTTTGCTAGTAAGGAATTGGAACTCATGTGAACGAAGTTAAAGACGAAAATTTGTACGAAACAAGGTATTTGACGTTTAATATAATTAACGGATCGATCCGCTCAAATATTATGTGATGAAAAGAATTACATTAACGACAATGTTTAAATATATTCACGCTCTCGAGTCTTTTGACGAGAAACCAACCATTTTGTTTGAATTACATTATACTTGAAGATTGATATTTTGGAATATTTTGGAGTTGATTTGCATTATTTGCATTATCCTATCGTCAATCGCCAGGCAAGTGACCTCATGCTGCTTCACCATTCCGCGGCGGCTTCGGTGGTGATCCGGCCACCGTGCCTCCACCGATCAGGCCACCGAAGCCACGAAATCGTATTCCCGTAGTGGGATATGATTTTGTTTCCTGACAAGCGAAATCATAAACGGAAAATTCTGTGGCATACTACATGCAATTTCATGTGGAAACTCAGATGGAAAAAAATAGCATATAAAAATAGCATTAGTGCAAAGTGTGTTCAGCTTTTCCTTAAGAACCACTAATATGTTCAGTCGAAAAAAACGGCAAACCCATTGAAAACTAAGTCTAGATAAATGTGGAAAGAAATGCCCCCTATATGCAAGGCATTGTCGAGTGGAAAACGAAAGGTTACTGTGAGGAAGGCTGACATTTGCCATCGAAACCTCACCTTGGGGATAGGGCTTCGGCTTAGGTCGAAGGCTAACGGTATGCCGACGCCCTCCCATCGAAGTCTTCACCCTCGAGACTTGGTACTCACTATCTAACATGGTTATCGATACCCAATGCGCTCTACAGTGAGTATACGCGCATTGCAATCAAACTTTGCATCGCAACTTGCATATACCCGGAAGTGCTTGCAAAACCACTATGCAATTGCCCTCTAGAATTATACATAGAACAGTAGTATGTGCGGCACTAGCACTTGTGCTCGTCGAGCAACTATAAATACCACGTAGTCAAAAAGAAAGAGTACAAAAAGTACCAAAGCTGGTTTGATCTATCGTTGCCATATTAGAATAGATTAACAGTCGGTCCATGCACCTGGAAGCCTACCTATGCACAGACGGTTGCCGATTTATTGAATATTAATTTAAGAATAAGGTATTCATGGGCACCAGAGCGTTTTTTGCCTTAACGAACTTTGAAGGTTGTCGAGCACATGGTACTTACGGCTTCTTTGAAGCGGCTATGATTTCCCATAGTGCCAACACCATGAAACGAAAAGTAAAAAAATGCAGTGTTTAAAAATTTTTTTTTACCTCATAAATCGTGGATTTATCCAAGTCACAATTTTATTATGGCCTCGCACAGGCATATCACAAATTGATTATAGTTTTTATTAAACATGAACATTTGCACCCAGCCAACATCGTTATTGAAATTTTTTGCATGTAAATTTCACGTTCCAAAATATGTTAAATTTGAAATCGCTTAATGCATGGAATGTATTTCCAGTTATGGCATCTAATCGATAGGAAAACACTCAATTTTACATATAATATCGTAAAACTAAGTCAGCAAAATGACAATTTTGCTTGTCGAAATAATAGCTCCCATGATTTGCGAGAGTGAGATTGCACTGAACGTATCGATCTTACTCCTTTGCCAACATTAACTCAACGTCGCATGACCTAAGTATCTCTCTATGTTATGAAATCATTTCGCCACCGTCATGTAGGAGAATCGACATTATAAATTTTGAACCTACTTTTACCCTCTTTGAACGTTAGATTAATGGTCATTCTGGAACATTTAATACCCTTCTTCGATCTATTTTTAACTCTCCTCTGATCCACCATAAAGACCATTAATCAAGATCTTAAGGATGGGATAAAGGAGGTTTAACAAAATTTCGAACCCCATCGAGCTCTCCATAAGGAACATTCATGTATGGTTCCAGGTGGATAAAGAAGGTTTTTAAAAATTTGAAACCTAATTTAGCACTCCAAATCGTCCATTAATCAGCAGTTCCTAGAGGGTTAATCGAGTTTTGAAAAATACAATGTATCCAGCGGTAGATTGCGCTTGACCATCCACAAGGACCATTAATGATGGATTCAAACATGATGAAAGGATGTTTAAAATGTATAATCTCGCTTATCCTACATGGTAGTGATGGTGAGAAAGTCTTACAATATAGATATATACATGAGTCATATTTATAACATTTTTTCGTTGGTGTGATGGTAAATTTGTCTGAATAATTGCTGTACTATGTCAGCCGCATTGGATATTTAGTCTATTGTCAGCTATCGGTAAGGTCACATGTGTTTTGGTAGGATCGACGATTTTGAAAATGAATCAGAAAATTTGTATTAAATTTTGCTATAAGAATGGAATAAATTGCCGCAAAGCTTTAGAAATATTGAATATTGCTTTTGGTGAGTCTGCTATGTGTAAAACAAGGGTTTACTAGTAGTATAAGCATTTCCAAGATGGCCGTGAAGATGTTGAAAATCACGAGCGCCCTGGACGCCAAAGCACATCACAAACCGATGAAAACGTGAAAAAAGTGAAAGAAATGTTTATGAATGTTCGCCGAATCACAAGCAGAGAAGTAGCTGATGTTGTTGGCATATCAATTGGCTCATGCCCTGAAATTATGGTATGAAATGTGTGGGTATGAAATGTGTGGCAGCAGAATTTGTTCCATAACTGTTGAATTTCGAACAAAAACAGCGGCGAATGGAAGTTGCTCAGGAGTCGCTAAATGAAGTCAACAACGATGCAAAACTACTGAAACATGTCATACCAGGTGATAAACCATGGGTTTACGGATATAATGTGGAAACTAAGGCTCGATCGTCCCGGTAGAGGCATTCTGGATCGCCAAGACCGAAAAAAGCTCGAAGTACGGTCAAATGTGAAGGTTATGCTCACTGTGTGATTTTAACGGCATAGTGCACCATGACTTCTTGCCACAAGGTCAAACGGTCAATAAAGAATACACCTTACAAGTTCAACGCTGTTTGCGTGAATAAATCCGAAAAAAATTCCCGGATTTGTGGTGAAATAATTCATGGCTTTTGCACCACGACAATGCACCTGCTCACACTTCATTGCTTGTTTGTGATTTTTTGGCCAAAAACAACACTGTAATGATGCCCCAGCCTCCATATTTGCCAGACATGGATCCGTATGACTTTTTTCTGTTTCCAAAAATAACGAGAACCTTAGGGGGGCAGGATCAGTCATCAGGTAAAAAAAATCATTTTTCTGAAAAGTTTTCATATGAAAGTATAACATCTCAGAAATAACCTGTGAAAATTTTAAGTCGATCAGACTAAAACTCGCAGAGATACCGATTATTTCGTAATCGTGTTCCAAGTGTAGTGAAATCATAGTGCTGGAGAATTCTGAAACTGAATATAGTTTTATAAACTTTATAACTGTTTTTTCGACTTCATCCACTTTAGTGAAGTGTTTTAAACAAAGCTGCAATGGAAAAATTAATTTTCAAGAATGTCAATCGCGTTGAATTGGATATAAAATGTAAGTTAGAAAAACAAATCATTATTATACTTTTATTTACATCTCAAACTTAAATCGCGTTTTTCTCAGAATTACATTTTTTAAGTCCGTGCGTAACATAACTCAAAAAGTTATGCACCGATCTTAATGAAATTGTGCAGGCATCTTTTATATGAAAAATACTCGCGGTTGAACGATCGTTTTTATTTATTTATCTGAAAAACATTTTTTTACAAGCAATAATAGGCTGATTTTTTAAGTGAAAATTGTACCTTTAAGTTCAAAACCATGCAAAAAATTGAAAATCGCATATTTTTCAAAATAATTTCGTTCAACCGCGAAAGAAACTAATATATTAACTAAATCTTTTTCATTTTCTAATTTCAGACAATCCTGTGAAGCCACATACTACGCACCGCATGCCGTCTTTTTTTTTAAGCGCCGACGAACCACTGCCACCAGTGGATAAATAATGAATATTTTTTAGTGACAAAATTCTTGAAGACAGTTTAAACATTACTCTTTTATATGTAAAGACTTTTAAGTAATTATATTTATTCAGAACCGAGAAAAAAATTCTCAAAAAAATACTTTTTTTCGATCTGATGACTGATCCTGCCCCCTTAAAGGGCCGTCGTTTTGCAAGTATAGATGAGATTAAAACCGTATCGCTGATACAGCGAAAAGCTATCTCAATGAACAAGTCCTAGAAGTGTTCCGGGAATTGGAAAAAGCGCTGGCATAAGTGTATATCTAATGGGAACTATTTTGAAGGGGATAACATTGTTGGAGACAAATAAATAAAATTCTTTCCAAAAAACGAAAATTCCCGTTATTTTTTTAACACACCTCGTATATACATATATAACTATATATTTTATTTAAAACGTTTCGTGGAGCTGTTTTTATTTCATTTATTTTACTGCAGCTCGGAGCTTCTACTGTGTATATTATTGTAAAAAGCGTACGTATTACGTTATAGAGTGTACTGGAGTTCTAATACCGATGTGAGAGAGGTGCTTTCGTCTCGGTCGATCCAGTTCAGCACTGTTTGATGACACTTGGTCACACAGTCGAGGCCTAGCATGCATAACCCGGTTAGTATCATGACCTTCCACCTCTACCTACGGTACAGCAAGTTAAACACGTTGAAAAAAAATATAAAGGAAAAACTTAGCAAACGAACAGCCTCTGACGTGGGAATAAAATAGTATACATGTTTTTTTTTTCATTACGTCACCTACTCCTGTGCTCGTCGGCTTTTTAGCCGATAAAAATTTAGTGGCTCGTGAAGCACCGCAAGTTCGAGATGTGCATACCATCCGCGTTATCAAAGCTTTCACCGGTCGAGTTAAATACTTTTTTTTATCCCCGGTTCCTCGCGAAAAGCAGTCTCCAACTAACGAACGCGCTATCAACTTTGAAACAGAACAGAACCGTTAGGGTACTAACAAGGAAGGATAGTTTGGTGTCCCCCTTCGATTGTGATAAAACTCACGTATGTTGTAGAACATCGAAAACTAAAACACACGAATTTTTTTTTTCGTCGGAAAAACATTTCTAAGGGGTGAAATCGCCCTTCAAAGTTAGGGGTGATTATGCAGTTTCACCCCTGCAAATGAATTTTTTTCTTCAACTTCACGTGGAATTTTTATTGTCTTCAATGAGGAGTATTTTGGTTTTTGTTTCATTAAAATCGGTTGACGCCTTCTGGGTGAAACTGCATAATCACCCCTCGACATGCCCAACTTTGAAAGGCGATTTTACCCCTTAGAAATGTTTTTCCGCCGATAAAAAAAAAATACGTGTCTTTTAGTTTTCGCTGCTATACAACATACGTGAGTTTTGTCAAAATCGGAGGGGGACACCAAACTATCCTTCCCTGTAAGAGAAAATGAAGTACAACGAGCAACTTTTTTAGTAGACCCACACTACTTTTAACTGATAGCAAAGTTTAAATAGTTTTTGGTACCCACGCAATCTAGTGAACCAATACTATAGATTTTTTGTGTAATTATTTATCGAGACGCACTGGTGAGCTAAGTGAAAAATTCGGAAACCTTCAGATCGCGAACAAAAAAATATATTTGACCCTAATTGACGCGAGCTCTATTGATAGCTCATTGCGCCTTACGTTATACTAACCAGATTTTTCATGAAGCATGGAGAATTGCATACGCTTCAAAGCACGAAAACTTGAATAAGTATTTCACAAAATCAAAAACTTATGCAATATTCACATTTTTAATAGTAAGAAAAAAGTTAGAAAAAAAGTATTTACTTTGACGTTTAACTCACAGAAAAGCCTCTTTCATAACAGGTAGCTTATCGCTCTAATGACCTTAAAAAATCATAAGTTTTGAGGAATTTTATTTCAGAAAGGTGAAACTGTTACTGAAACGATCGGTATGCGGCTTCGGTGGTTCCCCGAGTTAAGCAGTATTCTTTGCTGTCAGTACTCGGATGGGTGACCACTTTGCCGTGCACTGGCTGCATAGTGCACAGCTGCTGGTGCATCAATGAGCGAGAGGCCAGTTTTTCTGAGACCTTGGTATCTGCACCTAAGTGAATAACTTTCGTGTATGCATCGAGGAATCTGAAGAACATAGGCCCGTCTGTACCGGCACGGGTTTTCCGCCATTTCTCTGTGCCTATGGCGAATGCGGTATGATGTAGTTGAGTCGGCTGCGAACTCATCGGACGTTAGGTTAGCTTAGCAAAGTTCAGGCAGAGAGTGCTAGGAGGAATTGGAAGGAATGGTTGGATCTGTTAAAAGGGGAAGAACCCCGGACGTTGGAACAAACCTAATAATTTTTCTGAAAGCTGTATAAATGATTTATTTTACAAATGTCTTTATTCAGTTATTGCGATGCTACAGGAATTCCTGTACATGTCTCTGAGCTGAATATTGCTCGTATAGAACTATAGATTGCTCGCGAGTGGTGGGGGGTTGATTACGCTGCTCTAGGGCATTTGATACAAAAAAAATCAAATGAAACTACATTCTATATGAACGTCGATTTCCATAAACTGCGATAGCACGAAAAAAAATCAGAATATCAGAACATCTTGAAGTTAAAATATACCGATGTTTCATCAAATTAGTTGGCTTGTTTTTATAAATAATGAAAATCTATCAGGTACTGTAATTTTGGTAGTTCATATAGAATAAAATGCCGATTGGTTCTTTATTTTAGATACCCTGAAGTAAAGATATCAACCCAGCAATCAAGGCGACGAAGAGCGCGAGGGCTCGTAGCAGTGATTATTTCGCTCACAAGCATATACAAAAAATCCTGTAGTATCGCAATACATAAATAAAGAACTCAGTAAAACAAAAAAAAGTCCTACAGTATATGTTAATTTTTTTTAACTCGCAAAAATTATTATTTTCAGGACTTCAGACTAAAATTTCTACTGTGCTTAATAGAATTTATAAATAATTTCTTAAACACGGCCACGACCCTAAATTTGTTCGGTTCTCTCTGGTTTCAACCTTGGCAATAAAAAAAATCCCTCTTGAGATGCGTTAGATGTAAACCACATCATTCACCAAATAGAGTAAGTCAGGGTTGAAAAGTGGGTCCCGAGGCCACGCAAAAGTTGGTCAGTATGTCATTTGCGAAGGTAGCAAAAGCAGAAGCAAGAAAAGTATTTAACGTAAGACTACATAGCTTCTATAGCATCTACAGATATGTATGGAGTGGAAGCTTGTAACTCACCAGGGGTGCGCAATCACGTGGCTGATCCCCCTCAGGCAGAGTAGTGATGAGAAAGAGAACGGGACTAGTGACGAGTAGACTGGTGACGAGCAGCATAGCAAAAGTAAGTAGGGCCTTGTGAACAGCTTTACTGCGTCGTAACCAGTAGCATGGCATACAGCAGATCCAGGTGCCGGGTTGTTGCCGCCTCTCGACATGGACCATGGGTTCATCGCCGGAACCATGGCCGTCGTCGAGGCCGGGACCACCCCCACTATCAGAGCTACCTGTCAGGGGGGTTGTTGCATGGTCCCGGGCCTGCTGATGAGTTTGTTGGGTATGTGGCTGGCTATGGGCCCCGCCGTGGGGCCCCGCCACGGGCCCCGGAGCGCACAGCGTTCGCGGACTCAGTGGTAGCCTTACGACCGAGTCTCCTCGACTATGGGCTCGGCTCCCACTGCGACCACTCGGCCTACTACCGACGCCACCAGTTGCTCCGCCGCCACGGGCTCCCTTGCCCCCGTAACCCTGGCTCACCGTGCACAGAGCCACATTTGCCGGGGTTCTCCAATGTGCGTCCCAATTACAGACTTGTAAGAAACGATCACGCGCGATCAGGCCCAGCTCCGAAAGTTTAACCCACTTGGACACCCCCTACACTTTGACATCTCCCGGCGCCACGATCGTTGGATTCCTTGAACTCGTCTTCCACTTGAACTAGTTTCTACTCACTAATCGTTAACACTTGGCTTGGTGTGCTTGTTTTTTCCCTTTGATTCGTCTTGTGCTATTTTTTTCCGCCTGATTGATAGAAGCACAATTAATCTGTAACAATCAATATGTATTAAAATATGTACCTCCGTTACTGTCGGTGAAGGAGTAATGACGGTGGAAGTGCAAAATATTACTGCGGTTCTGGTAACTTGAACAATTGATCTAAAATGTATTATATCGATTATATAGTAAGTTTCCGTTATTCCCTTCAATTATCGTTTAATTATGTTAAAACAATGAAATTCTATAGAATTTTGAATTCAAAAGTTTCTTCAACATTCAATATTCGTTTTTGTTTAGTTTCTACCACTTTTACTCCCGACTGCCCGTAGGGCGAAAAAAAAGGAGTATACGATTCACTGGCATGAAGCGAATATGCCAGGTTTTCGTGTCCAATGTTCTCAGAATAGGCCAAAGATGTCTCAACAGAACTTCGTACACAATTCTGTGCATCGTAACCTTCTTTTTTCCTAGATTATGTGTATTAGGTGAGATTTCGTAAAGATAAACGCATTTTAAAAAATGTATGAGAGCACTCTTGTATTTATCAAAATGGCACAAGATGGCTGCCATTCCTACCGTACTCGTTCATCGCTTCCTCACTTTAAAACGTTCACGGTGGAGTGTGAGAATGAGCACGTGGGATTCAGTAAATATTTGTATATATATTTTATTCAAGAGCATGTAAATTTTAATTAGTTTGTTGCACATCAAAGATGCTGTTAATAAATGGAAATTAATAAAAACGCACGGCAAATTTCTAATTATGTTTGTTGATTTAATTCTGAATACACGAGTGCAAAGGTGAATTAGTGATAAAATAAACAGAAATTATTAAAAATGATAACCACCTTATGCTTTCGTAATTACCTTTGTTGCTTTAATTATAAATACAAGTTCGTCAAAATGATTGAGCAATTAAATAAATTAGAGTTATTATAAGGTGTTTTCGTTTAAAAATATATAGTACCTATAAAAATATATATCAATTATAAAAATGCTGTTGAAATTCACATTGAGCTAACTTTAAAAAATATGAAAATAAATTCTAAAAATTTATTTTGAAAACTCCATACTGCAAAAAACTATAATAAACAGGACTTTAACTTTAAACAGTTTTCATATAAAAATAAATCTAAACGGATAAAATAATTTACGACGTCATTCTAGTTAACTTCATATTTAAATTATAATAACTCATTTACTGCTGTCAGTAGAGTCGGGCGACGTCTCCCGAACATTGTAATTATCTTTTGCATATGAATAAATATGCTGGCGTCTTGACTCTAATGTAAAAAAAACAATTATATGCGATATGGACGTTTTCTAGCGCAGAAGAAGACGTCGAAAGAGAAAGAGAGGGGGGAGGGAGAGGGAGAGAGATGGAACAAATTTTACAAGTTTTATATGCTTGTCATGGAGGATAAGGACACAGCTAAACTGGATACTTTAGGACCTATGGTGGGTGTACATGGCGCATAGACTCATCGTTCTACCCCTGTCACAAGGTTGATGGAGCAGAATGAAATGTAAACAATTGCGCATACACATATTGCAAGTCCATAGGTTTTGCGGTGAGCTCCGAGCTCGAGCTTTCATATCTTCGGTCAACCCCCCACACGCAAAAAGCTAAAAGGAATTTTCAATGTGTGCTGCGTCACGCCGAAACCTACATTCATACATACGCTATGTTGTGCATACGTTATAAACGTAAATAAAGGAATATGTCAAATAATTCTGAACATCACAGACGATTTTTTGCAAACTGTTGTAAATTACTCTAAAAATTACCTAAAAATGAATTGAGAAATAATTTATTCCTAAAATTACCTTTCCAATAAAGATTCGTGCGTAAATATATATCCATAATCGACTGTTTCACTGAAACTAAGTTGTACTCTGTTTCACATAGGTCAATTAACGAAACGCCGTTTTACTGAAGTTTTTCAATGATTCTACCCGTCATGGTGAGACCTCGAAATTAGTAAAAAAAAGTGGTGGCCCTACTGCATATTGCAACACGCAATTTAATCGCACGCTTCATCCATAATTCCTTGTTCAATTAATAAATAATTCAAGTAGCATCGAGCACATTGTGACGCACATAAATGTTCTGTTATCGATCTCGCGACGAGAGAGAGAGAGAGAGAAATGACCGAAAAGCTTGAATAATTTTCCGGGCAAAATGGGAACCGGTAGCCGAAGAGAGATCCACCCCTACTGCACCACTGCGTCCGGGGGTAACACGCGGACTGGCGAACTGGACTCAACCACCGTGGCGCCTTTCTCCTTGCGCTTCCCTCACTTTCTCACTCGCCCTCGATGCGGTGTTGAGCTCCTACCCTCCCCACTCTTCCCACTACCCACCATTGCTGGCCCTGCACACAGCGCGCAAGCTCTCGGCATTCAAACGTTGCCTCGACCACAAAACGGAAAACACCGATGCAGTCGTCTCTCCTCACACCCTCGCCACTCCATTGCACTACTATGTACGCCTTTACCAGCAGACGAGCATATTTACGGCGCCGCGAAGTTGATAGCATCAACACCTTGACCACCTACGAAATGCTTCGCTGTATATCGACCACTTTTTGAATTATTTTTTTGTTACTGATTGATTTTTTTGAGGAAGTGTTCCAGCAAGGGAAAAGTCAGGCGCATAATACATAGCTCACCGATTTCTTTGAACATTTTTATTTCAAAAATCACACAATGATATGGGGTTGGGTTGTGTATTATATAAATCTCTCGATGAGTATGTGCATGACACGAAAATGTACTTATTTATGCGAAGTATTTGTTTAATTCTAGGCCCTTTTAGTCATCCGGCAATTCTAGGGTTCGAATGGTAGTTTTTCAATTTATTTGTTTTTGTGTTAAGGAAATAAAAGAACTACTTTCATGAGAATCGTGATCAGATAAGCAACGGAATATTTCATATGTTAAGGACATAGTTTATACCGCAATAGCCATGAAACTTGAGGAACATTTCAATGAAATAATAATTGTTGAAACTATAACCTGTGCGCATAATTTGACAGAGCCGCATCGCGCAATCCATAGGCATAAGCTTCATGATGCACTTTTCGTCTTCGACGATAAGATACAGTTCGTAATAAAGAACTAATTGTTCCCTGGACTTGATAGACTCTGTACATCTCATAAAAACGTATGGCCCCCGAACAATTCGAAGTGAACTCTTCGATTATATGAGCAAAATTATTGAGTTGCGCCAGTGCTTCCTTTGCCTATCCGCTCCTGACCCACACACCTTGCATCGTATGCTCGACTAACCCTTCCTGCCGACGCGCAATTACTTAAGATCTTACCCGATTCAAAGTTTTTCACTTCCATAGTAAATAAGTCTGCAAGAAACATCTTGCCGATATCTTTCTTATCATTTTAGACTATTCACAAAATTACTTAGGCTTACTCATAGAGGAAGCTTAGTGAACTGTATAAAAAAAATATAAAGCAATTTACAATACTCTACGTTGACGTCTTGTTTTCATATTTTATACGTAATATAAACAGCGTTATAGAGCATCTCTGGTATATATATGTACCATACATATACCAGCTGTGCTCTATAACTCCGAATGTGCAATACTAAGAACAACCACACATTAAAAATCAAAATTTCAATCTAAAGTAACATTTGAACCCCTTTATCCGTTTTCACCACATCGTGTTTACCGAGAGAAAGATTTATTTCGCTTAGTCAGCTAGAACTATGCTTGCGGATCGTAAACTAAATATCTAGTTAATTAAATAAAATCCTGTTTTGAACAACGGAATTTCTAATTTTTTTAAATGTTCAGTTCGCATGATCGACTGAATACCGATACAATCAATTAAACATTTAGTTCGCTTAACGCTATCAGGTATGTGCAAAAATGTTTAGTTCGCTGTCTCAATATTTTCGGACATTAGAAGTGAACAATTATAAAAATTCAAAATCCCCTAAAATCTTAATTACCTTATAGATTTTGACAAAATATTGTACCAAACATTGCTTAATATTATTTTGTTTGTATAGATACTTGTGGCTCGCCAGCAGAAAAAATTGCGAAAGTATTTGGAATTTTTTACGAAAACTCATCTCTATCACAATTAAATTTTGGAAAACATAGCTACCAAAGTGCAACTCTATCATATTATATATCTACCAGAGGCAAAAAATTAATAGCTCTACTGCGAAATGACTGCACTATAATCCAGACCTCCCCGAGAACATCTCTATCATAATTGAAACTTCCCAAATTACAAGTCCATATCATTTTACATCTCTACTACATATCAACTCTTCGGTCTTCCAAGACTGACAATAAGTGCTCCCGAGAAAAACAGAGTACATAGCCAGTTTATACTCTATCTTGGTTGCTTCAGTATGGATTTTCTAATAGTTAATATTATGTGCCACACTGACTGAGTTGTCGCGATTACGATAAACACAGCGCTATTGAAGTTCCCGGGGGTGCATGAAAGAACAGCAGACTATTTTACTCGGAAAAACTTACGATCGGCCCCGAATCGCCGAAGAATTGTTCTATGGTAGAGATGCAAACTGAGAGATGGTAGACTTTAAATTCAGGGAGTTTTAATTGTGGTATTTTTGTTGAGAAATGAATAGTTCTTATCAATGTGCCAATTATTCGAATAATTCAATATCTCGTAAAATCCAAACCTCATTTACGATTTCACCCAAATTTAATACCAAACAACCTATACAACATATCGGCAATTAGAAATAACTACATGAAAAAGGGCTTGGTTAGGACAACCAAACACTTGGCTAAACATGCGCCAGCTGATTAATTAGTTAGACAAATAAAGTTGTTGGTTATCACAACTCAGTACTCTGTAACAAACTTGGTCGTGATAACAACTTACTTGATTGGTCCAAACAATCTCAATGTAACATTTTTTGACAATCGTTTTTTTGGCCTTATCCAAAAATATGGACTTCCATATTGTAAGGACCAGGCATCGCCGATTGGTCGTTAGTCGACAGATCATATGAAAATCTCATACTCGAAACCTTAAACGTGTTTTTCACGAGACTGCGTTTTTCAAAACAGTGGAAAATTTTTAACGAAGAGTTTTTAAGATATTCGTCTCAATTTTTGCCACATCATTCTTCACGCCGTTCCTTAGCGCCAGCAAGGAAGCTATTTTTTTGTTTGAATATTTCATATTTGTTTCAACAAAAAACTGTCGAAAAAAACGCCCAATTTGACACTTAATTTTGAAATGGCCACCATTTTCTTTATTTTCATCGAAAAGAAAATCCTCCATATGCTTCTACAGTTTTTCGTATTGATTAATAATCTTTATGAGTTTTTTGTTTGAGACGATTTTTAGAGGAGTAGGATTATCTACCATCGGGTGCTCTTATTTTAAGCATCATCTTGCAGTGGCCAAAAACATTGCATAAATAGTGAAAGGAAGGGATTTTAAAAAAATGTATGTAGAGCATGGGTCATTTAAATAAACTAAAAAAAATTCGTGCTGATTATCGAATCTTATTCATTGAAAAAAAATTATGAAGATCAGCAATTTTCGTACCCGTCATACTGAGATAGTCCCTTAACCGGCTGGCACATATTTAACCAAGCATTTGGAGTCATCGCCAAACCCTTTTTTGAGTATTGGTTTCGATAGTTAATCATTTACAAAAATTCTAGCTTACACGTCTTTTATCCAAAAAATTCGAAATTTCATTGTCTTAAACTTTTCTAAGAATCGTAGCGAGAATTTACAAACCTAGATTAACAATAAAAAAGGTTAAGTTCTTGGTTTTTACCGCAGTTAGCTCTAAATCTTGTGTTTATTTCTATAAATAAATAATGATTATGCAAATCACCTCATCATTACTGAGCCTTTATAATGTCGTCGATAATTTTAAAAAGTAACCAATTTTTATTAACATTTCTTTGTTTTATCGCTTTTTTTCGTAAGCAATGTTTATTTAATTTTTAGTTTTGAGCCGTAATTGCATTTAAAAATGGAGTTCAAGCGTTTGATAATTCCTGGTTATCCAGAAAAGTCAAAAGCTCGTGCTGTTAATCAGTTACCCCCATTACATGTAGTATTTTCAAATCGACCTGGGACTATATTTGGACTCGACGGATATGTGCCTAGCCGCCGGACGATGGTACGAATCGTGTTGCATTAACCAGTCGGCCATATCCATTTCCGTTCGAATGAGACCGAAGGATCGTGGCGCGCGTGGTCTCTTATCGATTTCGGCTTCGGAGATACAACCACGTATCACGAATGCCTTGTACATGCAGCGTGTTTATGAGAGAACGTATACACAGAAAGGAAGGTTTGGATATAGACGGAGTTAAAGAAAAGCTCATGTAATCGTATACCTTTTTTACTACGTAGCTCAAAGTACATCAATCGATTACATATATGAGAGCGATAGAACTATATTACTATCGCAACTAATCCAAAGGGCTTCATGCTTTTTAGATCGTCACTCCCTCAGAAGAGGGTCTACTAGTTGTGTCTTCTTGAATGTATCTCGTGGGCTGTCCGTCCGAAGTGATATCTTAGGAACTGTCAAACCAATTTAGTCTTGATATAAACTTATACTCCATGGAGTTTAAATAAATTTGGCCCAGGCCAAATTTGATATTACTAGGAAAAAAAAATGATTGTCAGCTAAAATTACCACTTTTCTGTCTGTACGGATTCACAACTAAACAATACCTCGACAGATTAAATTATCCTTTACACTGTTTTCTTACATGAAAAGAATGAAAAGTCTGACATTGTTTAAATCATTTCCGATAGCAATTAGTCTTTAAATTAATGAAAAGAAGGATTTTTTTGCTGCAATTTCTTGAAAATGCGTGACAGAAATTTTTTTATAATCGCAAATTTTCTCAATTTTAATGTGAAAAAACTATTCCTAAGATGTATCACTAGCCAGACAATTTCAAGTGTGGTAGTTTACAAGAAAATTATTACATAAAAAAATGTAAATCAGAAAAAAATTACGATAATAATACAAATATATTTAAACAAAAAGTAAACGATGACTCACTGACAAGACATATGTTTCGTTAAACCGTTCCATTAGAATGAAACGAACAAACACCACTTCACAACACGATATTCACAAAATTAAATATTACATTTCACTGTCAAAAAGCCACCATCGAATTCACCATAAACATTACCACGTCAGTAGGAAAGACATGAAATTCATACTAATTATGTTGGTCTAAATTCCCTCAATAACACAAATAGCACCTCCATGCGAGGAAAAGTGGAACGAACTAAAAATAAATTGCAGCCGTGATTAATTATCAATACAATAAATATATAAGAAATAATAATTCAATGAAATCAATCATTGTCAAACTCGATCTTAATAAACGTATTGAAATAATACTAACAATCATATAGAATTTATTACACAGAACAAAGATAAATATGATAACTTCATAGCTGCTTCGATGACCCGCTTGATAGCACTAATTACTGCGTACGGGAAAGAATGTCAGATCACCTTAAGGATGTGCTACATTTCACTGTTCTCTCTTAAATCGCCATGCATGCGAGGGAGATAGCGAAATTTTCCTATTGCGAATTACTCCGCCACAATTATTCTTTCGAATAAAATAAGGATAACGTTGAACGGTGTTTTACAACTCTTTAGTTCTACAGAAAGATCAATTGTAGCAGACTTGCCAATTTACCAAATCAACTTTGGTAATGTAATACTGATAATACCCGTGAAAAAATGTACAAACGGCCCAAGCACGGCGCAGTGCTGTACCAACCATGTCTGCCGGATGCCCGACAGTTGGTGTCACTAGTAGGCCAACACTTGATCCAAGGTTGGAGTGATAGGCACGGTCCTACGGTAAACTAAAACTCACAGATAGCGTTGGGCCAGTATTGGTTGTGAAAACAACCCGACATTCCGTCAATGTTGGCCTGACGATTGGACCAATACTGGCGTAGAGTTGGCACTATTACTGTGCCAATCCTCGTTGTCAGAGTTGGCCATTTATCAACCAACATTTATGCAGAGCTGATACCAATACTGGCCTAATTCTCTTGACAATGTTGGGCCAGTGTTGCTTGTGAAAAAAACCCGACACTCCGCCAATTTGCCGCCTCATGATTGGGCCAATACTGGCGCAGAGTTGGCATCATTACTGTGCCAATCTCTTATCCAGTACTATATATTAGCAAGTAAATGAAAAATAACTGATTTTAATATATTTTTCATTAATTTTTTTATTAGATGAATAATAGTATATTTTTTAAATGCACTTATAATTAACGAGATCAAGAAACTTATGATATATATGACATCCATTTTTGGTGATAATAGCACGATATTTGAAACACATTGCTTCAAAAAACTTATTTATCATTATTGTTGTTGTCTTCATCATTATTAAAAATGGTTATCCGATTAGCACGGCCACCCTCGCGATCCCCAGCCCCCGCAAACCAACGGCTCAGATGTGGAATGACACAACGGGGTTCTTCATTAAGGAACTTATTGGCCTGAATAACATCTTGAATGCACTTGAATGTAACTGTTGCTGCAAACGAAAGTTTGCCCGGGTTATTTTTCGTCTTGCGCCCACATCCGCTGTAGTAAAGCTGAACATTTTTGGCGATGAGAGCTGGCATTATGCGATTTAACGCACCTTTTATGTTGCAACATCCAAAAATCAGCGAAGTGATCAAGATTTTCAAGGCATTACGCTTGTCATCAGACTCCGCAATAATTCCGTCAAATTCCAAAAACTCTTCCAAAGTTTTTATGGGTAGAACTGCATTGAGTTGTGCCCTCGTTGAGTTTACGGTTGTGTCGCCGGTTTCTGAGTGGGATGGAAGTACCAACGCAAGCATATTTTTTATCTCTTCATTTTTTTTGTTGAGATCGTACAAGATAGATCTTTTGGCTGCGTTGATATTTTTGGACAATCTTATCTCCATTTCGCCCAGTTCCTGTTGGAAATATTTTTTCCATGAACCTGCATCGTTGCTTGATTCTTCGATCAGTCCAGCATTCTCTCCGGACATATTTTCAGCGATAACCCTCATCGTTGATAATTTTCCATCACAAAGATTCGTTGCAAGCGAAACATCTCCGATGACTGGTAACAAAGTACTCTCGCATAAAGTGTCCGACAAGTCCTTCATGGATAATATTTGTATTTGTTCCTCTCGTTCACTGTCTGCATCAGTACTTTGCATTTCGAAAGAACTGAGCGCTCGCTCCAGCCGCCGTGTCCCTTGCTCGAAATTACCTGGTTTTGTTAAAAAGTATTATGTAAAGTAAAACTCAACGTCGGCATAAAAAATAACGTAATTTATTTGAGAATACTAAAGAAATAGAATATACTAGGAAATAGATTATTCTATACTAGGAAATAGAATAGGAATAAGGAGATACGGCAGCGTCTTGACGTTAAGTATTAAAAAGAAAATTTGGTAGACAAGACTCGACATGTTCTCATATATAGAAGAACGGACCTTTTTTGGTTATTTTGGTTATTTGGCGGTATTTAAACTATATTTAAACTATATACTTACGTGCACGGCAGATTATTTTATTGATGGGATATTTCATCCAATTTGATGCCGGCGCTTTCTCTTGTTGGACCCATTTCCGAATTTCTTTTTCCACACTGTTTGCTGGATACCAGCACCTACGATTTTCTGCATCCATCTCAACCCACGATTTGGGTACCAAATCTATTACCGGTAGATCGTTAAGATTCTCATTAAATTCTACGACCAGGAATTTTGCGTTTGATGCACGTGCACATGCCATTGCTGAAAACGAAAAGGTTCTGTTTATGGGTTATGTTTGTGAAAGATATACGAACGATTGTTAAAGGAATCGCCATAATCTTATTCCTTCACTATAAAGTCGTTTAAAAAAAAGTTAAAACACACGAGGTACAGTAAATAAATAAAAACTTACCTTATTTTGTTGGAATTCACAAAAAATATAACGCAACTAGTATAAGCACGGCGAAGAATGAACGAGGCGACGTGATTGCGTGATTATAGCGGGGTCGTGTTACGGGCGTGCTAGAGCTCGCGCATTGAAATCTTAAGCACGGGCGCACGTTGGTGAACACACAATGCCGGTTGTCTGCCAATCGTAGTTATATTGTAGGAAAAGTAAGTACTTAAAAATATATTACATATTCAATCAGCGTTGTAAATAATGCATAACTTTTAAAAATAAATTATCGGTATCATTATAACCATAACTTTTTTATTTTAATAAACTTTAATCGCATGTTAAACGCGAACCTAAAACTAAACTTATTTGCCATTAACCATTTTATTTTATTTTTGAATTGAAATTATTTTTATCAACCATAAACTTTTTATTTTCAATTGAAAAAAATTCCATTAACCATTGTGTTTTTACTTTTAATTTAAAAAATGTTTATTAATCATTGAATAGTAATTTTTTATTGAAATAGCTTTCATTAACAATTACATTTTTTTTATCAAAAAATTTCCATTACATATAAAAAAAGTGACGATTAATATTTTTCTATTGAAAAATTTGCAACCCCGTATTCAACGTTTTTAATTATGACAAAGGATAAAACAGAAAAATACACAAAAGAGTAATGTAACTCTATACTTTATTTTACATATGCACTGGATAATGTTTCTTCACTATTGTACATGCAGTAAAGTTACTGCGTAACATTTATGTTCAACGTCGAAGAAAACACATTTATATTCCACTCCGTCGAAAGGCAACGTAACTATTTGTTTAGAAGTTTCGAGAATTTGAAATAAGCCAAACTTATTTGATAAATCAGGTTCTGAGAAGAAATTTTGTACTTTTGTCGTTAAGGACCCAGTTAAGGCAAATTCTGCTATGTTGCAGTCTATCGCATTTTTTTTTTGCATTTGTGGTTGATAAATTTTTCACAAACATAATATCACCATTCTTCATTTGAACTACATTATTCGGGGGCATGGGTGAAATTATCATACCCCTCGCCTGTATTACTGTGATACAATTATTTTTTACGATGACATTTTGTATAATTTTTTTTTTCTATTTTTGTCGTAGAAATTCACAAGCCAATGGAAAATATTTTCTTAATGTATCTACAGAAGAACAAATATACAATTGATTACTGTTTGCTGTTTGCTTTATTACCGTTATTTTATTTGATGTTTAGTGACGCTAAAAAATGCTCGAACTGACAGCGTGCGTTCGGCAATGGCAAATAATATTGGCCCAAGATTGGGGCAAACATTGATCACCAACGGTAGTTTGCCGTCATCTCAACAATACTGGCCCAGCGTCGGAAATTTGTAGCATGCCAATGCTTGAACTGAGCATTGGTTAGGCGATGGCAAATAACATTGGCCCAAGATTGGGGCAAACATTGATCACTAACGGTAGTTTGCCGTCATCTCAACAATACTGGCCCAGCGTCGGAAATTTGTAGCATGCCAATGCTTGAACTGAGCATTGGTTAGGCGATGGCAAATAACATTGACCCAAGATTGGGGAAAATATTGATCACCAACGGTAGTTTGCCATCATCTCAACAATAATGGCCCGGAGTCGGAAATTTGTTGCATGCCAATGCTCGAACTGAGCATAGGTTAGGCAATGGCGAATAGATTGGTCCAGGTTTGGGCCCAACGTTGACCGTCAACGATTGGTTGCCCAGTGCCGCGCCATATGCCGGCCATATAGTAAGCGTCGGCAATTTTTTCCTGGGTACTGACTGATATGACAAGGACTGACTTACGGTATCGACTGATCATGACAATATAATACTGACAATACTGCTTTTTATAATGTATTATTAGTATATCGTTCACGCCGACCACGCTCTCGATCAGGTACCTGACAACCAACGACTTTTGATGCAGTTTGGAGTGGTTCAGTGTGTTTGGCGCACTTCTCATCCAATAACTCTGAAATGAAAGAAAAATATTGTACATTTAGATTTAGAGTGTATTTAATGGCGCCAACTCTGCCACGTCTTTTGATTTTTGTAATTCTTATAAAGCACTGTGCGTACCTTTCACACAGCTGAAAAATGCATTTTCGCTAAAATTCAATTGCTCTTCGTTAGATTTAGTTTTCCTCCCGAACCAATTACACTTGAGTTGTACCGCTTTCGTAATTAAGGCCGGAATTATTTATGCAATATCAAGTTTGATATTTTGAAGTCCCACGATGAGAGAACAAACGACGCTTTCTGAAAAATCGAAAAAAATGAACTAACGCACGTATGCAGACACATAAAAATCGTTGGTTTTTCGATTGTGTTTTTTAATGGTTTTACCGGAAATTTTTGTTATTGTTGTTGTTGTTTTTTAAAATAGTTTTTATTTTTGTCGTTTATTTTCATTGTTTTATTGTTGTTTATTGTTTATTAAATTTTTTTATTTGTTAATCCAACTGGAGAAATTCGTTGAAATCCGAAAGTTGGAGTGATGGTAGATTTTCTCGGGCTGCTTAAATCTGATGATGATTGGACCAGTTGGCAAGAGGTTCTGGTTGATGAACAGGCAGTTTATTTTCTTGTCCAAACCGTACAAGATACTTCGCTTAGCCTTGTCAATGCAACATGACAAGTTTTTTTTTGAGCTCTTTGATTTCCTTCCTCAATTATTCGGCTATAGGAAGTAACGAATTTAATTCAAATAATATTACTACAAAATATTATTATATGAATGTTATTATTTGGTGTATTTAAGGTTATCAGGGCCTAAATGTTATCAACAGGTTCAATCCCAGAATTTTGTTGTGGAATTGCAAAAAATGTAATTTTTATTTTGATTTTGGAACTTAATGTCAAATTTAAACAACCGAAAACGTCTCATCCCACTGTATTGAAGATAGCGCGGCTAGTCTTCGACCATCAACGTTTTTCTTTTAAATAATTAGCGTCGACACGCTGCCGCGGTAGTTTGTTGAAAGTTTACGAATTTTATAACATAATTGGATTCAATGAAAATAAAAATAAAATGCAATGTGACGAAACAGTGGAATAAAGAAGAGAAACCTCGTACAGTTGATTAAAAACGAGCTTTGCATGTTTAAAACTTCCATCAATTTAATGTTTTTTTTTCGTATTTTCGTGATCTCCAATTTGGATGAATTAAATTTTCAGAAGCAAAAATATACACCTAATAAATTAAATAAATTGACTTTTCTAGATAATGTTACGTCAAAATCGCGGCCCATTTTACGATACCCACGAATTTAACATTTAACACAGATGCACGTTTCGGTTTATATTTTCCGTGCTCTGGTCAAGGAGAATAAATCCTCCCTTTACCACACCCGACGAGAAAATACCGAAGACGCAAGCCCGTTTTTGAGTCTAACCTCGCGGAAAATTACTCGGGATAGAGCGTGCGCTTGTTCTTTGTTGGGGATAATCACTTCACGAATAATGGGGTGGAACTTGAATGACAATTTCGCGCGGAGCAAGATTTCACTTTAATTGGTTAAAGAAAATTGTACTAATGGTTGTTTGTTGCTGTGGTTATTGCTGTTGAACGTTGGTTGGACGTAGACTCGTGAAGTCGGACAAACTCAAAATCGAACGTATGCGTCGGTGCGTATTAATAATTATTTATTGAAAAAAAACTACATGAGTAGTCGTATGTTGCACGTTCAATATTCCCGATTTCACACGCGTTAATTATTATAAGTACTGTCGATCTCTGTATTCTGGACTCTTTGTCCAGTACTTTTTTTACTCGCACTCTGTACTACTTGAAATTGTGAAACTATACCACTCGGTCCCCGGTAAACTGTGTCTTTGGCCGATTTTCGCTGCCTTTTATAGGGTTCCTGAGCGTCAGAAATTCTTGTCGTCAAGCGCTTTGAAAGAAAAGAAGGGATACAACCCTATTCTGATTATAAGAATTTCCCCGTGGTATATCTCAACCATAAATGTATTCATTCCCCTTACCCCGCAGAGTAGCTTCCTGAGATGCAGAGCCATAGATCTTGCGACGGATTGACTATATTATAACGCACAATATATACGTCAAGGTTGCACTACCGCGCGCGACATACACCAAGTAGACGAGCTGATACTCGGCAACTCGCGACGCTCGGTACGCACACAACAGAGCACGGCTACCGAGCGTCACTTACACCATTAGGCCGACACGTCAAAAACAAAGTCCCGTTATTCGTTCGAAAAGCACCGGTAGAGAATTAAAAGCCAACGAATAATTTCAAAAAGTACCAAGGCTACCAGTGGGCTACAGGAAGATGGGCTACAGGACCGCCACCAACTACAGTTATACCAAAAGCATGGGCCAACTGGAGGGGACTCTGGTATAAAAAGACCAGAATTTTGGCATTCGGGGAACAGTTTTGTTCACAGGTCCCGCTAACGCAGAAGTCCAGCTACCAGGAAGGAAGAGCAGCCAACCCTCGCTAGGTGCAGCCGCACTAATATCCAGAGAGCCCAGCTGTGGTACCTGACGTACATTTGACAGAAAGCAGCTGAGTTGGTGCTGCGTCCGAGGCCAATGTACTGCAGACCCAAACAACAACAGAGCGGTCTATCTCTGTCTCTTGGTCTCTCGCTCTGGTAGCCGTGGATCGAGCAAGCTAACAGTCTACACTCTCTCATACGAAAGACTTTCCGAAATATTTTATAGAGCGAATATATAATGCCTCCACATTAAAACCATGAAACTCTGATAGCGTAGGGAAGTAGAGATATGATCTAAATGATTACTCGAGGAAAATACCCAAGGCGACAGGTTAACCAGGTACGATCCTGACAAAGCTGCGCATGCACCTCGAGTGCATCCCACTGACGCCGGATCGTAGCGGCGGTCGGGTGGACGCGTAAGACGACCTTTAAAAAGATTTTTATTATATCAGCAGGAAACTCCACGGGTCTGTAGCGAGTCAATAGTAGACACACGGCTAGTCGCGATTCTATCAGCAGCGGCCGGCTAGTTACCGACGGTACGCGTGCTAAATAGCATACCCACAGAACACGAAGAGTAAACAGATCTATCGACTAACGCTCAACTTCATTATCATGAATTATATTATTAAGTAACGAATATATCTGCATTGTATAACTATCAACGTCATCTCACAAATTATCGAGCATACTCCAACCATCGTCTAAAAACTGTCACCAACTAAGAACATATTACTGAGGATCTTCATAAATATTCTAGATTTTTTTGCGTACACGATTGTATCTGCACTCGAGTGCCCGGGAATAGTCTATTGTAAGGCGCGCGGTAGCCGTAATACCAGGAAAAAGGGTTCGAGAATGAGATAATATCCATTTCTTTTTCTGCTGTATCGCATAATTTTTATCTGTTTTATTGAATAAACCCTACTTCTACCTATTACAAAAGCCTAAAATTACTTTCCTTCCTGCTCGAGTCCGAACAAGCCCATTAAGGGCAATGTGAACGTTTAATACCGTTACAATCTATGCAAGTGCATCGGTATGGCGCGCTGTGATTTGTCCGCGTGATGTGATACACAGAGGACCACGCGATTAGGTGAGGGAACGCGCTCGAGGCGCTTTTCCCCTGAAAATGAGAAAATTTTTACCACCCCGCTTCTTGGCCTACTCTCGATGGAGTTTCTTAGTCTATGTCAGGGGTCTCCAAACTACGGCCCGAGGGCCACATTCGGCCCGCGGACAGATTTTGGACTATTTCACTTTTTACCACCGGCAACAATGATAATATGGTTTTGGCCCTCGGAACTTACTGGAGTAATCAGTATATCCTTATGCTCGCTTCTATGTAGATGTGTCTATGATAATGGCTCAGAATTTCGGCGTTTATACGGAACTTAATTAAATCCTTCGCATCAAACCACTAGTAATAATTTTGTTACAGGTTCTAAAGTTAACTTGCGTTATCGTATGCAAGCTGATTTTTGCGTTAATCTCTTATTAGTATAAATATTTTTGTTGAATTATGGCTTATTCTAATCGTTATTGGTTATTCGTTCAATTAGTAATTACTCTACTTATACGAGTAGTTACGCCCTTTTTCTTAAATAACTTGTTAGTAAGACAATTATTCTCGTGTCATAGAAACGAGAGGAGAGAGAGAGTATTTTTCTTGAGAGCGACTGGCCCGACTCGGTTACTCGTATATTTCGTCCGTACGCAAGTCACTAGATCGCGGTTCAGCCCTCGCGCCAAGACGTTTATCGTAGAGCAGAGAGTCGGTCAGCCTCGCTTCCCTGCAGAAGAAGCTTTATTGAAACATGGTACAGTTTCCTCTCTTTCTCGTTTCGTCTACCTTTTGGTATTTTGCTGTAAAATAATCTTAACATTTCATTTTATCCTTTCTATATATGTATAACATATTCTATATATATGATGGTATTTTTACTATAGATTCCAATATTTTACGTGAGACTTATTAATATAATCTCAAGAGGAAAAGGAAATTAATCCTGATATACTGATCGTTCTTCTATTACCCGATTACAACTGGGATGCTCATTAATTCAATGTGGATTGTAGTCGATTTCGAGTGACAGCCCTGGGTAGTTTCTAAAGGGTGGTTAAATTTTAAGGGCCGATGTTGATTTTGAATAAAACACAAATTATTTAGGAAATTATTGTCAATTCTTTTTATTATGATAATATAGTATGGTTCAATTATGTATGGAACAAAATATCGGCCAAATGGCCGCCGCGACCTCGGCGGCACACCTCCATCCGATGGTCCAAATTTTCGATGACGCTTAGGCATAATTGAGGTTCTATACCGTTAATGTGCCGAATTATCTCATCCTTTAGCTCTTGAATTGTTGCTGGCTTATCGACGTACACCTTTTCTTTCAAATAACCCCAAAGAAAGAAGTCCAACGGTGTCAAATCACATGATCTTGGCGGCCAATTGACATCGCCACCACGTGAGATAACACGGCCATTGAATTTGTCGCGCAAAAGAGCCATTGTTTCGTTAGCTGTGTGGCAAGTAGCACCATCCTGTTGAAACCACATATTGCCCACATCCATATCTTCCAATTCGGGCCATAAAAAGTTCGTTATCATCTCACGATAGCGAACACCATTCACAGTAACTGCCTGACCGGCCTCATTTAGGAAAAAATACGGCCCGATGATGCCGCCAGCCCATAAACCGCACCAAACAGTCACTCTTTGTGGGTGCATTGGTTTTTCGACAATCACTCTTGGATTATGATTCGCCCAAATGCGGCAATTCTGCTTATTGACGAATCCACTGAGGTGAAAATGTGCCTCATCACTGAAGATGATTTTCTTCGAAAATTGATCATCCACTGTTGCCATTTCTTGCCACCATTCTGACCATTGACGACGTTTGGAATGGTCAAGAGGCTTTAGTTCTTGAGTCAATTGCACCTTATAAGCATGTAAATGCAAGTCTTTATGCATAATGTTCATCAACGACGAGCGTGAGAGGTGCAATTGTTGGGCACGACGACGAGTTGAGGTGGACGGCTCTTCAGCCACACTATCGCGAACAGCAGCAATATTTTCTGCAGTACGAGCTGTACGAGCATGCACTGGTGTTTTAATATCTCCTACAGACCCGGTTTGCTCAAATTTTTGCACGATTTTTCCGATTGTACGCACATTTGGACGATTAAATTGACCGAAAAAATCACGAAGTGCACGATATGCATTTTCATTTGAACGCCCATTTTCATAATAAGCCAGAATAACTTTAACGCGTTGCTCGATTGTGTATCTTTCCATGGTTCAAATTGAGTTAGTCTAAAATTGAGAAATATCAAATGAAATGCAGAAAAAAACTTGACGTTTAGGTGTGGTTCACATTCAACATCGGCCCTTAAAATTTAACCACCCTTTATATGGAAGCATAATTGTTCTCTTTGCTGCTGATATTTTACCTAAAGTATTCGTGTCAACACTTTAATGGTCATAAATCTTTTATGGTCATAAAGAGAGAGAGAGAGAGAGAGAGAGAGAGAGAGAGAGAGAAAGAATATTTTAAAAGGCAAAAGCGAGAAGAAAGGGTGCGGTCGCCTGGTCACGTGATAGCGTTCCTACCAACCGCTCCCCTATGACTAACACTCCCCGGCGGCGACTAGCCTAACCCCTAGTCGAGGATTGAGGGTAAGCCTGCGCTCAATCATAGATCCATAAATAGCAGTCAATAACCGGGTCTACGCAGTGGGTCCCATGCTTTGAAAGTTTGCCGTTTGACCGGGAGCGCTAAAAAAATTCCATCTTTACAAGATTAATTTTCCCGGGAGACGGTCGGTAGAACCGCACCTCCACCTTGCTCAGCTCTCTGTCGTTAAAATCGCTCTCCTTTTCTCTTAAGAAATTCGAAAATAAAAGAAAAAATGTAAAAGTTACTTTTACTGTAGTGAAATTGAAACAGAACTTAAACGTAATTGAAATCAAAAAATATTAATGCGACGTTACGTCAGGACGTAACACCTCCCCCCTTAAAACGATTATTAGGAGAAGCCTAATAATCGAATTCGAGGGTGAAGCTAACATTTTTCCAATTATGCTTGTGGTACAATTCTTTCCTTTTGACGACTTGTCTCTTGCATGGTCTCGTGATCTATATGTGATACTAGTTTTTGTTCGTTCCATGACGAATTTTGTCAAACAAAAAAAATGTTACTTTTAATAGACAAAGGATTTTTGATTGGCAACTGTTTGGCCATATTGCTATTCCTGGTTTAGATATTACTCTACGTTAAGTGTATGCATATATCCGATTATATTTCTGCGGACTTGTCCGTACTATACTAAGACGACATACTCGTCTTATACTTAAATATACCGCCTAAATGACGAGCTTAAACGAGACCCACACACACAAACATAGAGATCCATGCCACACAGCACGCACACCTATAAACCAACTACCATTACTCGAGCTATAGTTATACTACCAAGCAGTAATGCTATAGTCCCAAGTAACGTATGAAGAACCATCTAAAAGGAACGCGCTAACTCACGATAACCAAGAAGAGGAAATTAACGGGACAAATGGGCTACAGGAGACGGGCTACAGGACGACTAGAAGATATAGTAATACCCTGCTATACCAACGGAAAGGAAAGAAGAGCGGGGAAGCCGGTATAAAAGGGAACGGCAAACCACAGTCTGAGAGCATTCTGTTCACAGACTTTCGCTAACATCCGGAATCTACCAAAGGAGGACCACCTAATCAACCAAAGGAAGACCAGCTAATCGACCAAAGGAGGACCAGCCATCCAACTAAAGAAGGACTACCTAGTCAACCCAAAGAAGAGCATCTTCAACCGCACCACTCCAAGGACCAGGCCTGCTACTTCTGAGCCAGCTGGGAAGGACATCTCTCAAGGCCAAGTACTGAGCCACCAGTCATCCAAGTAGCAGAGTACACAAGCCAACGAGATCTTACCTCTGAAAGACACCAGTGTGGTATGGAGAAATTTATACTATATCCATAAGGGACTTAAAAAACCCCTAAAAAGTAGCTAGGGACGCTCCTGTAGCATTTCCGATGCGCCGATGCACCGAGGCTGCACCGCGCTGACGCCTCCACCGGAACAGCGGCAGGACCAGCGAGTAGATCGCTCAGCCAGGAGAGCTCGAGTGAGAGCTCTGTCCCCACTACAGTCCACGCGCTATAGGTATAGAATAGGCTACGTCCGAAGGCAAGAAATAATAACAGAGCCGATATAGATATATTAACGATAATGAGCAGGCTCTTTCTATGTGTAGAAACTATACTACCATATAACTACAGATAATACTTCAGTAATTCAATATAAAATCTCCTACTTCATGCGGACGCGATTATATAGGCATGCGTAAGCCCGGGACAAGCTCTTTTTGTAAGGTGCATAATCACCAAAATTAAGGAAAAAGGAGCACATTTAATTCTCACACAAATTATTTAACTTTTACCTGTATAATTTATTTAATGTGTCTAATAAACCATACTTTTACCTAATACGGAAGCCTATATTAATTTCCTCCCTGCTCGAGTTCGAACTAAAACCCTTTGAGGGTGATGTTAACGTAAAATACCGTTACATTTGGCGCCCGAACAGGGACTCGAGCATAGGAAAGAAAGGCTGATATTGGGTTATAAGTATTATAAGTATGAGTTTTGAATCGATATCCGCTCAAAGCCTTGTGCAACAAGCCGCACTCGACGCTAGTGGGGATCTAAATACGTCGTTATTAGGACGTTCCTTAGAGTGGGAATCCACAACAGCGGACGGAATACTAAGGCAACAACGACGGATGCAAGATCGGGAAGAAATCGCTAGGCTATCGGAAATTCCGAACATAACGATGGAAGCAAATGCATCAGGTGAACCCCAGGAGGGGCGATCTACGCCAAGGCTAGGGGACACTCTGACGGTCGTTCCAAATCCAGTCGACATGACTCAAATTTTGGCGCTCTTTCAGACAATAAAAGAAGGCCAAGACGAGATGCGTGCAAAATTAGACGACGCCAACGATTCCTGTATCTCGAGGACGGTTACCTTGCGTGAAAATTTGAAGGAGCACGTAAAAACCAACATACTCGAGAGTGACAAACGGACGGATACCAAAATCGAAACAGTCCGTCGAGAAATAATCGAAGAACAGGCAGTTGTCAATAATTATCACAGGAATATCATTGTCAACGAGCAAAGGATTGTGGCAAGACTAGAGACTAGGCAAGGAGATAAAAGAGGCCATGGAACGAGTAAAAAAGAACCAAACCACGACAGAAAAACATGCAAATAGGATTAAGGAACTGGAACAGCGCGTGTCCACAGGCATGAATAATTCCGCTCATGGTTTGTCGACGTTCCAAATAGGAAACCTCACTCGTCTCCAGGCATCTACTCAAAAGACACCGAAATTTGCTGCAAACGGAAAACAACGTCCCATGAAATTTCTCAAAGAACTCCAAGAGTACTGTGAGGCAGGAGGAATTGAAGGATCTGACGTACGCATCGTCATACAGGACGCACTGGAGGGCCAAGCTAAAAACTGGTGGCATCTCGTGGAAGGTAGCGTGCAAAATTTCTCGGAATTTGCAACAGAATTTTCTGCACGCTACTGGACTCGAGAAATGCAAGACAAAGTCCGTAGCAACCTTGAGTTTGGTACCTACGACACAGAAGGACAAATTCGCACCAGAGCGGAATACGCCACCATCATCTTTGGCAACGCGAGAGACCTCGAAGAGAAGATGTCGGACGAAGCAATTATTCGCCGCCTAGCTCGACATTTTGACGAAGAGGTGCGATGTGCCGTCAGGATCCGGCAGATAAGCAACGTCCAGGAATTCCTCGAACTCCTCGAGAGCATCGACATGGCGGGACCTCTTAATAGCAAGAGAGGGCACCAGAGGCGAGATTTTCAAGGACGCGGGGGACCGAGGGACCAGGGGTGGCGGGGACCACCAAGGAACGAGTGGCAACCACCGCGAGTCCCTGACAGCCGACCACGTTGGCAGACACCTCCTCAAAATAGCAACGGAGGACACCCTACATGGCAGCAGGCGGCGCAGAGGCCACCAATCGTATCCCACACCTCTACCTACACCACAAGGAGCGTACAACCAGGGAGCGACACCATGGCAACAAGCACCGCCATCACCGCCAGTCAAAGAAGAACGATATCAACAAACAAATGCGATCCAGGGATATCCCCCTGGACCATTTGTAGAAAACACAATCACACCAGGTATACGAGCACAACTAAGCGTATCCCACGGTACAAATCCGGGAAACGCTTAGACGTTGCGCCCGTACAAAAATCCAGGAAGGAGAGTGAAGAACGAGGTGCAACGGTAAATACAGAGGAAAAAAAAGGACGAAAGGAGGAAGTAACTGTAGAAAAAAGAAATCAAAAGAGAAAAGAACGGAGAGGAATGAAAAATGAAGAAGAAAAAGAAAAATCGAAGACAGACAAAGGGAAAATCGCCAGTGAGCCATCCAGTAGTGAAGTCATCCAAAAGGATATCGTGGTGCTGAAATCATCTGAACGGGAACAAGGGATCGCAACCCCAAGTACCTCTAATGATCGGCAGGAGACGTCCAAAGAAGAAGCGACACGAAAGAGCGGCAATGACCTAGACGCGAGGAAGTACCAAGTATTCACAGTCACCGAAGATCTACGGGAATTTCTACGGGAAGAACCGAAGAGAGAAGAGAAATGGTATGATGATATACACCCCCGGTGCCCAGAAATTCCAGTAGGAATCGAGGGACTATCTGTGAATAGTCTGATTGACAGCGGCAGTGAGGTGAGCTGTATTTCGGAAGAATTTTTTAAACAATATTATGAGAAATTCGAGAAATGGCCCACACTACCGGTCAATTCGACAAAGGTTGTAGGCGCATTTGGAGGGGAAGCAGAGAAAGTAAGAAAACAAATAATGGTAGAGACAAGAACATACGGATCAGAAGGAGTACTACAGTTACTAGTTGTCCCAAAATTACTACGACCTATCTTGATTGGGATCGACGGAATGATAAAACTACAAATTTCCGTCGATGCTCACAGTAAATGTGTGGCAGTTAAAGACAAGGTCGTAGCTAATTTAGGAGAAGGACTATGGAAATTGGTAAACCATGGCACAAAACAAAAGGAAGGAAGTAGAGAAACGTGTGCCATACGAGAAGAATCTCGACCAACACCCCTCGAATTCCAATTATCGGAGGTAGAATTCGAGGAAAAGATGAAGGAATGCCACGATCTCGAAACTAAAATTAAAACAATCTTCAAACACATCGTTGAAAGAATTCAGGAAGTGTTCGACCGAAGACCTGGAAGAATATCTAAGTATGTACACCATCTTATACTCAAGGATCCAAAGCCATACTTCCATCGATCATACCCAGTGGCGCTGGCACAACGAGAGCGAGTCCAACAAGAAATCGAAAAAATGCTCGACTACGGTATGATACAAAAATCAAATAGTATTTGCATAAATCCGTTAATGCCAGTGACCAAGGACGATGAGAGTGTGCGACTGTGTTTAGATGCCAGAGAACTAAACAACTATCTGGTAAATGACCACAATAACGCACCACCCATCGAGGAAATTTTTCAGAGATGTGGAGGAAAATCCGTCATCTCAACGTTGGATCTCACAAGCAGTTTCTGGCAAATTCCACTACACCCAGACTCTAGAAAATATACTGCTTTTCAACACGATGGAACGTGTTACGAGTTCACGGTCACGCCTTTTGGATTAAAAACCAGCACGGCAAGCTTAATTCGAGCACTGGACGTAGTGTTAAGCGAATTAGATTTCGTCATTAATTTTGTCGACGATTTACTAGTATTATCTAGAGACCATAAGGAGCATCTCACGCACCTCGAGATCCTTTTTCAACGTTTTAAGGAGCACGGAATGACATTAACACGTTAAGCGCCACGCCGGTCCCTAGGGACCGGCGCTAGACTTTCCGTTCAGGCCTCGCCGGTGCCTACGGACCGGCGGCAGACTTTTCGTTCTTCTATTGCGGCGCGTGTGTCGGTCCTTGCGTACTTGTGAGACTGAACATTTAAATTATGCGATATCGGTTTTTGTTTGGTCAATGCTTCAAGGAAAAAAATATAATACTTAAAAACATTAATGTAATTTATTAAAACAAGATAAGCAAAGGTGAGGTTTCTGAGTACATCGGTTACAAAAGGTTGTTACTTTTCGCGTTACATTTTTAGCTGTCTTTGGTCCTAATATTCGTGCATTCTGATTATAGCATTCGGTGCAGTATCGTCTATGAAGGGACTATAAGGATATAGACAAAGTATATACATAGTGTTTATTGCGATTGCAAAATGTCAGGCGCTCGAGTGCAATTATCTGCAAGTAGAAAGGTAAACATACGAAGACAAGCCCTGGTCCTCAACGCAGGTTACGTTACCCGACATCTATCTATACTCTGGCTCGTCTATCGGCGAGCGGCCCTGCAGAGCTCGCCTGACGGCTAACAGAAAGGCACAGAAATTCGGCGTGGCGCTTAACGTGTTAAAATTCACAAAGTCACACTTTTTCCGAAAAGAATCTCAAACCAGATCCAGAGAAGATACGGGCTATTAAGGAATATCCTGCTCCGAAAAATTAAAAACAATTAAGAGGATTTCTAGGTTTGAAAAATTTCTACACGAAATTCACAAACAACACAACAAAAAGGTTTCGATCGAGTTAAAGACCTATTCTGCGAAAAAGTCATCCTTCGATTCCCAGACACCAGGAAACCATACATATTAACAACCGATGCCAGCGGATATGCACTTGGAGCCGTCCTATCACAGAAGAACAAGGAAGGGGAAAGCGAAGTTATATCATTCGCAAGTCGGACTCTTAAAGGGGCAGAACATGGGTACATGACCACCGAACAAGAGTTATTAGCAATAGTATAGGCCTTAGAAAAATTCAGGACATATGTACGAGGTGCTGAGATTCAAATAAAAACCGACCACAAAGCATTAATCTTCCTCAAAACATGTCGATTCACGGCAGAACGATTAATGCGGTGGGTTCTATCAATTCAGGATTATATTCTGAATATAGAACATCTCGAAGGACACAAAAATACTGTTGCTGACGCTCTAAGCCGAGTGGATGGATACGAAAGGGACCATAAAGGGGTAGTAGTGATCGGGGCAACCTTGGCACGCAAAGCTTCAAAAGAATTAATCAAGGAAATAAAACAAATTGCGAAGCTTCAGAGAGACCAAAAAGATCTTGGTGACATCATGGAATTTTTGGAGAAAGAAGAAAACACTGAAGAAGAAAAAAAATTCCGACTACAAGAAGGAATCCTCCAGAAAAAGACCAAAAATAAAATCTGGAAGGTCATGCTGCCAAAATGTTTAGTACGAAAATTAATCATAGAATGTCACGAACTCTATGTGCACATTGGAGCAAGAAAATGCTTTCGAATTCTCGACGAAGACTTGTTGTATCCCCAGCTAGGAAAATGCATCCGATCGCTCCTGGCATGTTGTGATATCTGTCAACGCAGCAAAGTAACCACACAGACCAATTTCGCTTAAATGCAAACAATTGTTCCTGAGAAGCCGGGGGACCTGATCTCTATCGACTTCTATGGACCACTCCCCACCTCAATAGGAGGAGTGAAACATATTCTCGTCACCATCGATGCATTCAGCAAATACGTGGTATTATTTCCCATGCGAAAGACAAACACCACAACGGTAATCAAAAGGATCTTTAACGACTACATCCCACAGCTCGGAAAACAAGCACGGATTCAGTTCGACCATGGAACACAGTTTACCGCGAAAAACTGGTTAAAAAAGCTGGAAGAAGAGAAAATAAAGGCCGTATTTTCCTCCATCCGTCATCCTCAAGGGAATATGGTAGAGGGAGTCAATCGTTAACTAGGACGATGTTTCCGGACATTTTTAAAAGAAAACCATGCGGGGTGGTATAAATGGGTTCAAGTAGTACAAGATTGTATTAACGAATCCCACCACGATACCACCGAATTTACACCCACTGAACTACAACGGGGTAAAAAACCAGTAAGACTGTGGAATAAATGGTTAGGTATACCAGCAAGTGAGGAAAACGACCCCTTGACCTACGAGGCTAAACTCGAAATCGCACGAGAAAGAATAATGAAAAAGGGGGCAAAACGGGCCGAACGATTTAATGCCACACACCGACTAACAAACTTCGAAGAAGGAAGTCTAGTGTTAGTAAAGGCTTCAAATGTATCGGATCCTGCGAATCAAATCACCTCCAAATTCTTGCCTCGACGAGAAGGGCCATACCTCATAGATAAGTGCGTAGGTCTAGCAACCTATTTGTTAGTAGATCCCCTAACTAGAAAGGTCCGCGGAAAATGTCATGCCAGCCTCTTGACAAATTACCGTACGGAGATAACCACCGAGGAAAAGAACAAAAATAAAGAGACTGAATAAAAATAATGTGTACTAGCATACGATAAAAATGCAGACTAGAATGAATAAGATAGAAGAAATTTAGAAATAAGAAGTAGAATAAAAGAAAACTAGAAATAACCGCTCATAGAATTAAAGTTAGATATAAGAAATTAGAATAAGAAATTTCGATTGTGGCAGGAATGATAAATATAAATTAAATTCTCAAGATAAATTAAACATGCAGTATCACGGGTCGATCAACAACTCACCGAGGATAAGCAATCGACCGAAGGATCGAGCAGAGACCGTCCCTACTCACTCACCGAAGATAAACAAATCCCAGCTAAGAGAACTACGAACGGTAATAAATAGAATAACCATAGACCGATAAATAGTACCGACCAAACACTGACGGTGATAAGTAAGAAATAAAGATATCAAATTATATCACATGAAAATGCAAATCAAACATAATAAGATTTGGAAATTAAGGAAAATAACAATAAAAAACAAAAAAATTAAAAGCTGGAAGGATAAAATATTACCAATTTCACATAAAGTCAAACGCTGGGATTTAAAGTACCCAATCGACGGGGACGGACTAATTAAAATCACGGACGATAACGTTCGAGGGTGGGAACCGGGAAATCTGGAGGGGATAAGCAACACCTTCGTGGGCCGAAATTTAAAGCAGGTGGAACAGTTTAAACAAAATCAGCAACCACGGAGCATCAATAAACCTCAAACATGTATCGAAACTACTCGGTTGACAACCTTCAAGGAACTTATGAAAGGATCGAAGTCATCAGCATCGCCGACCCACAAAGATTTTACGTCTACAAAGAAGATCCCGAAGAAGTCTGAGAAAATTTAATAAAATACTTCGAAGAGCTGCAATTAGAAACACAAGGGGTCCGCCAGTTACAACCCGGCGAAGACTACATCGGACGACCCATCATGTATCGATTCGACGACAATTTCTACCGGGGACTCATGACCACCGAGGAAAACCTCGACGGCGAAATTCTCATCTGGTTGGGAGATCTCGCCATGGACCAGGTCGGACGAATAGAGGCCTGCTACACGCCTCCAGAAGAGGCTCTACACATAGCCTTCCAGGCTATCCTGGTTGGCCTTGACAGTATAAGACCACCGAATCACCAATGGACAGAAAATGAATTGACCATAATTAGAAACAACATCTACGGCACCAGGTGGAACCTAACAATCGATCAACAGGAAACATACGCCGAGGCCAAGTGGTTAGAATGTTGGACCACCGACGACCAAGAAAACGTCCGACTACTAAGCGAGGAACTCATCCACCTCGGAGTAGCGACAAGAAGAGAGAACCCCCCTCAGTTCGATTGGGGCACGGACGGAGGCTTGATATTAGATCCACATTTTTTCGAGGAAGAAAGCGAAGATTCCAGATACTGTACCGAAGACCGACTATCCGAGGCCACGACCGCCGATGAATTAGACGGGATGGAGATCGACGAATACCTACCATAACAATAAATAAATAACCTAAAAACATACAAAACTTATGGATAGAAAATAAACGAAACAATATTTTTTTGTACATTAATTCTGTCTGTAAAATTTATTTCTAGACACCTGCTACAAGCGATAGGAAATTAAATAAAAGATAAAAATAGGACATAGAATAAGTTAATAGAGAGAATAAGAACATAAATAGAAACAATAAGCAAGAAGGATTAAACGAGAACATGAAAACATAGTAAAGATAGATAAATTCAAAGTAGAGAGAAATAATAAATAACAGATCCTCGATTCAAGGAATTCACCTCGGATCGGGGGACAATAAGACGACATACTCGTCTTATACTTAAATATACCGCCTAAATGACGAGCTTAAACGAGACCCACACACACAAACATAGAGATCCATGCCACGCAGCACGCACACCTATAAACCAACTACCATTACTCGAGCTATAGTTATACTACCAAGCAGTAATGCTATAGTCCCAAGTAACGTATGAAGAACCATCTAAAAGGAACGCGCTAACTCACGATAACCAAGAAGAGGAAATTAACGGGACAAATGGGCTACAGGAGATGGGCTACAGGACGACTAGAAGATATAGTAATACCCTGCTATACCAACGGAAAGGAAAGAAGAGCGGGGAAGCCGGTATAAAAGGGAACGGCAAACCACAGTCTGAGAGCATTCTGTTCACAGACTTTCGCCAACATCCGGAATCTACCAAAGGAGGACCACCTAATCAACCAAAGGAAGACCAGCTAATCGACCAAAGGAGGACCAGCCATCCAACTAAAGAAGGACCACCTAGTCAACCCAAAGAAGAGCATCTTCAACCGCACCACTCCAAGGACCAGGCCTGCTACTTCTGAGCCAGCTGGGAAGGACATCTCTCAAGGCCAAGTACTGAGCCACCAGTCATCCAAGTAGCAGAGTACACAAGCCAACGAGATCTTACCTCTGAAAGACACCAGTGTGGTATGGAGAAATTTATATTTTATCCATAAGGGACTTAAAAAACCCCTAAAAAGTAGCTAGGGACGCTCCTGTAGCATTTCTGATGCGCCGATGCACCGAGGCTGCACCGCGCTGACGCCTCCACCGGAACAGCGGCAGGACCAGCGAGTAGATCGCTCAGCCAGGAGAGCTCGAGTGAGAGCTCTGTCCCCACTACAGTCCACGCGCTATAGGTATAGAATAGGTATAGAATAGGTATAGAATAGGTATAGAATACGTCCGAAGGCAAGAAATAATAACAGAGCCGATATAGATATACAGGGTGCGCCATCTCGATCTGGTCGATGGAAGTATTGAATAACTTAGAGAATTTTCAACAGATTTCACAAAGTCGTATTTTTTTATTAAATTTGATTCATTACAATTTATTTTGATTAGTTTCCAAAAACCACATCGATCAAATGTCCGCCTTTATTACTGAGACAAAAATGAGCTCTTTTTTCGGCATTTTCCATTGTATTTGCCAGCGTCTCGGGCGATATCGCTGCGATTTCGGCTCGAATGTTGTTTTTTAGCTCCTCTATGGTCTTCGGCTTGTTGGCATAGACTTTACTCTTCAAAAATCCCCACAAGAAGAAGTCCGGTGCAGTCAAATCCGGCGATCTTGGTGGCCAGTCAATGTCACCTTTCTTTGATATCACACGTCCTGGGAACTTCCGACGCAAATAGTCCATTGTTGAGCGCGCAGTGTGACATGTCGCACCATCTTGTTGGAACCAAAATTCCTTAAGACCTTTTTCACGCATTTGTGGTAAAACAAAGTGTGCCAACATCCACCGATATCGATCCCCATTGACAGTTTCACCAGCTCTGAAGAAAAATGGTCCAATGGTGGTTTTTGAGCAAACACCGGCCCAAACTGTCACTTTCTCATCGTGCAATGGAGTTTCGTGAATGATATGAGGATTATTGGTGCCCCACATGCGACAGTTTTGTTTGTTGACAGCGCCAGAGAGGGTGAAATGAGCCTCGTCGGTCATCAGAATTCGCTCCCGAAAATCCGGCTCAGCTTCCTTCATTCGACTAACGTTATTAGCGTAAGCCAAGCGTCACGGCTTGTCAGTTTCCAATAATCTTTGAGTCAACTGCACTTTGTACGGAAACATGTGAAGATCTTGCTTTAAAATCCTTCTCAAAGTGGTTCCACTGATGTTCAATTCCTGAGACCGGCGGCGGTATGAGACATTTGGATTTTCTGCAACACTCTGTCGAACAGCTTCGATATTTTCATTTGAACGACCTGGACGTGGTCGAGCTTGATGTTGGAGATTCGCTACAGACCCGTGCTCCATGAAATTTGAAGCTAAATGACGGATAGTGTCGCCTTTAGGCGCAGAACGTCCGCGATATTTTTTACGATACGCACGCTGAGTTGACACAACTAAACGATTATTTTCAATGTAAAGCGAAACTATTTCGGCGCGTTCTTTCGGCGTATAGCGATACATGGTTGAAATTGTACTGAAATAACCTATACGAAACGTGTTGTACGACGCTGGTCGGTTAAAATCTGTCAGAGTTATTCAATACTTCCATCGACCAGATTGAGATGGCGTTAACGATAATAAGCAGGCTCTTTCTATGTGTAGAAACTATACTACCATATAACTACAGATAATACTTCAGTAATTCAATATAAAATCTCCTACTTCATGCGGACGCGATTATATAGGCATGCGTAAGCCCGGGACAAGCTCTTTTTGTAAGGTGCATAATCACCAAAATTGAGGAAAAAGGAGCACATTTAATTCTCACACAAATTATTTACTTGTACCTGTATATAACTTTTACCTGTATAATTTATTTAATGTGTCTAATAAACCATACTTTTACCTAATACTGAAGCCTACCGTTACAATACTTTGTCGGAATATTATATGTTTCTAATTCTTGGCTTAATTATTTCGTTGTTTCATATTCGCCGACAATAGGTGCAACGTTATTAATTCTTATATGCGTCCCTTTATTTATGAGCATTTGTATTTCTTTCTTTTCTCTTTCTAATATTTTCATCGCTTCCTTATTTTATTTACTCATTTCTTGATGTTACTTTTGTATTTTCTTCTCATTGAAATTTTTCGCTTTTATCATTGCAAAAGTACAATAACTAAGCGAACTTTTTCTCAAGTGTTACTTATAATTCTTCTTATAATTCGTAATCTTTATCTAAATATTTGCTTCGTTAAAATATTTGCTCTCTTTTTTTTGTAACTCAAATATTATAATATTTATGTTCAATGATGTGGTTAAAATATTCTTTTTCTCTTTTTCCTATACCACACATTGGAGTGGTTAACTTGATTTGAATGATAGCAACTGACGTATATAAGAATATGTAGGAGTAGAAGGGACCCTTTATAGAAAGACAGGGCATGGCTCCCCCCTGGCCGCTTGGCGTCAGGGCGTGTCTATACTAACCCCGCCCCCTCCCCGCCAATGCTGCATTCTCATTGATGGGTAATTTAGTATGGAGTGGGCGTGTCTGCTCCCACCACCCCGCCACCCGAACCTGATTGGTCCCCCAGCAGTCCCCACCCCAAGACAATCTATCCCAGTGTTCTGATTAGTGCTGCACCGTTGCGTTATCTGACGAATTTTGACCATACTTAATTGCCGATGCGCCATGTACTATTGGTAATCATCTTACCGGCAGTCGGTAAAATAGATCGACTATTGACATCCGCCTAGTAGAAACTGTATCGGCGATCGGTAAAGTAGATCGGTTGTCAACCGTAGGTATGTAACCGACCATCGCTAGAGTGAATTTGGGACTTACGGAAGATAAGTAGATTGGGTCTTACGGTAAATAATATTGTGCTGTAACATAGTTACCATCGAGCGATTATATTATATTATCGAACGATTATGAGAGCCGAAATTATATTTGAAGCGTCGAGTACAGCGGACGCTAGGCCGACGAACCCGGACCTAGTATAAAAACTAGTGTTGTCACGCCTCTGGAATTCGCTCGTCGCCGAAAACAGCGGGTCAGCGACCAGCTGGCTTTGCTCGGCGACGAGGGAGAGCTAGGGGGGGGGGCATGGCAACGGTAGCTCACATGATCGAGCGAATTTGACAAATTTTAAAACCGAAGTCTCAGATGACGTAGAGGGAACTAGGGTGGGGAGACAGCTATAAAAGCGCTTGCACCAAAAGGAAGAGCTCTCTTATTCGGTAACACGAGTTTAACCAAAGCGAATTGCGAGTGCACTAGATTTCAAAAATATTAATCTGAAGAGTAAAAAGGCGGAATATATAGGAAAGTGATTAGTCGCAAGTTTGAAAGCGGTATAATACGAGAAGTAGTTAGGAATAATCAGGATAGGGATAAATGAATAAGTATAAGCAAAGAAATGCAGTGCATTGGAATAAGAAAATAGGATAGAAGAGAATAAATTAACAAGTGCGGACTTTAAACTGGTAGGAACTATAGGAACCGCCTTTCCTGCGCGAGAATGTGAGAAAGGGCGAAAAGTGAAATAAGTGTGAGAGAGCAAAGAATTGTAAACAGAGTTGTTACACTCTGTCCAAAGAGAATCTGAGGCGTGTGGATGTGTGTGTGTGGCTCACGAGTCAAGACCAATGCATAGGCCTGTAACCGAAGCACCAGACGTGAATACCAAGAATTTATGCTCCAATAAGAGGAAATAATAATAAAATAATCGAGGGAATTCCCAAATTTTGATACAGAGTAGAAAATAAAATTAGGAATCGTAGTAGATAGAACAAGTAAAATTAAACAAGAATAAGTAGGATTAGATGCATAGGAGGAATAAGTATGGATAAGCGAATCTTGTAGCTAGATATTAATAATAGAGTGTGTCTGCGCAAAATAAGTGTGGAGAAAAGAATTGTACATAGGGTTCATACACTCTATCAAAAGAGCGAATGCGAGGAAAAATAACTAGTGGAGTGAAACATTGGTACACCAAGAATATAGTAAGACCGCTGAATAGGAGAGTGAGAGAAAGAATTGTAATTAGAGTTAGTACACTCTATCGAAAGAGTGAGTGCGAGGCAAGTGATTGGTGGTATGAGTATATGTGTGTCTGGAGCGAACAGCAATACCGCCGCACGGCAAAAAAACAAACCGTCGATGATACCGAGAATAGATGCATGCCAAATAAAATAAAAATCGGCGAAATAATTGCTAAAATTGCGGAATTAAATGGTAATGCTAAAAATTTCGAGTGACCGTAATTAACAAGTGACATTGTATGAAATTGTTTCTCTCTTTAATAAAGCCTCACTGTCAACCACTACGAAGTCTCTATTAATTAGTTATGTGTCGAGCCCAAATCCCCACGATAAATAAAAATACATGTTAACGATAAAAATTACCGTTACAGTGTATCCATCCACCGGTTAAATATGCCCGTCGTCGATAACCGAGCCCCTACCATAGCTTTTTTAAAAAGATTTTTTTAACGTATATAAATTTATTTTTGATAACTTTTCAACTGTTCATACTTTCATGGTGAGTAAAAACGTTCGTTATTTTTCAGCTCCATAAAAACTGTTTTATTTTGACATTTTCGTATAAGAAACTGCAGTTACGGCTAAATGGTGGTGAACTGTTAATACGTGTTTTCATACTCGATTTGTTGTAATTTAATAGTGCTCCACTTTGGTGAGATTCCAGGGATCCTTGCAGCAGTTGATCACAAGTCTACAGGCAATTCATTATGGTTGGAAAGAGAGGCAAAGATGCTTTCACCCGGCAGTTTCTTTTTTAACTAACCTTTCCGCAGCTGTTACGATTATATATTGTGACGTAGTCACAACCCTAGAAGGAGAGAGGAATAAAAAGAACAGATAAATACCAATAAAAATCATATATTTTTAATAGATTTCAATAGAATTTAAATAAATACACATGAATCATTTATTCTTTTAAGAAATTGCAAATACAGAGAGTAGATAGAGTAAACGACATTATAAATTCACAGAAGCACAGCGGTGGTGAGACACAGCGAAACGTGATAGATCCTGAACGTTCTCTCACTGCCGAAAAACAGCGGGTCGGCGACCAGCTGACCTCGCTCGAGCGGTGAGGGGAACGGCAGGGCACAGTGGCGGGACAACTGAAACAGTAGAAATGACATGAGATATGATAATTAGAGTAGTTAAAATAAGAGAGTGGGAAAGGAGGGTAGAAAATATATAAAACAGCTGCGAACAGAGAGAAGGCTCTTATCCGTTTGAACTGTCGACCAAGCAAGAACTCGCTGGTGTGCAAAAGTAAAAATTCAAAGATACCAGGAATTTTAGATAAAATCTAAGGATTTTAATAAGCAAAGGGTGTGAATTGGCCCATTAAACTTGTTGGAACTTTAAAAGAAAAGAAAAAAAGAAATCCAGTGAAAGTTAGTGGAGGGACTGAGGAAAGATTATTAGTGAAATATAACAGAATCAGACCGTGCAAAATAAGAAAATTTTATAAAAAAAAACACACCGAGAACAGAAAGTCCGTAACATTTAACCACATGAATAGAGTTAGTTCAGGAGAATTAAAAAAATAGCATAAGAAAGTTTAGCTTCAATAATTAGCAATAAGTCGGAATAGTTTGTAAGAGGAATTGTGAGCGTAGCGCATCGATCAAAGTGAAAAGCTTATTTAGGACACCAATAGGTTTATGAATAAAGCCTGGTGAAAGGAAATAGTGGTACAACACAAAAAAAGAAGGTAGAATAATAAATACCATTTAAAGAAATTATAACACAAAGGCAGGGTTCGGTAGACTTAAAATATGTAATAAGTCTCCGCACCAAGAAGAGACAGACTTTTGGAGTAGAATTGTGAAAAAGCGGTAGGAAAATTAATTAATAAGTAGAATTAGAAGGCCACCAGCAAACCAGACCCAGAAAAAGTTGATTGAGAATTTAAGGACCGATAGAAAAATAATTAGAAGTTAAACAAATCTACTAGTTTTGTCAAGCGCGTCGCATGGGAACGACACCACCGAACAAGACAGAAAGAATAAGAAAAAGATAAAATAAAACAGCAACTCACCAAGATAGAAGCATAAGTGGAGCGTCCAAGACCAGCACCGGAGATTGTTGAGAAATCCGTTAAATAAATGATGAATAAGTAAAATCACCGGAAAATAGAGAGTTTGGTACTGTCATATTATACAACAGGAAGAATGTCACATGCGAACTAAGAACAATATCACCGCAGTAGAACACACATGAGATTAACGGGAACGGCACGGACACTACAAATACAGAAACCAAACAAGAAATAACTCGATAATCCGAGTAATTTAATTAATTGCCAAATAACGCGGACACGGACACGCACCCGGCGTCCGTATCAGCGGACCGACGCGCCAGCATTCCAGCAATAGCTCATCGAGCCCAGCAGACCGCGCAGCAGCAGCCAGGAGGGCAAAGATCAAGACGGACGAGCTCGATTCTGCTTAGTTGGGACGTTCACCGCTGATCCAGGGAGCGCATAAGTCGAAATCTGATATCGTCGCGGATAAACAAAAGCAAGGAACCTTCACATAAATTTTTCGTCGCAAATTAATTTTACGGTCAACGGCGCCAAAAAGCCATACACTGCATAGTCTTACCTTAATTGTTGAATAAACCTTACTTATACCTCAAACCGAAGTCTATCACTAATTATCTTCGTGGTCGAGCCCGAATTCTTCCCCTCGGAAGGCAAAAATTAATGTTAACCTAAAAATACCGTTACAATATACATTGGCGTCTCTTTGATACTTGTCCTAGCTGAATATGAAAATGTGTGTGACATGGTGGAGGGTACTTTCGAATAATATCAAGACAGAAAATACAAGGCTTCGAATTTATTCATAGTAATTCCAAATCGTTCTGTGCACGTTTGTATACCAGGTCTATAAATATGAAACCGGAATTTTTGTATAGAAAATACACGTTTCTTGTATGAATATGATAAAAAATATTTTATTCGAAGTATTGCCCATCGCTAGCTATACATTTTTCCCACCTGTCTGACAATTTGTGGATGCCACGCCAAAACAACTGTTGCTCTTTTGAGGCAAATCAGTCATCGAGCCATTTTCGTACATTTTCGTAAGAAGTAAAGCGCTGCTCAGCAAGTGCGTGTCCCATCGATGCAAATAAGTAGTAATCGGATGGAGCCAAGTCTGGTGAGTAAGCCGCATGCGAAAGTATTTCCCAACTAAACGCCTCAATCGTTTCCTTGACCAGTTTTGCTGTGTGTGATGGTGCATTATCATGAAGCAAAATCACTTTGTGTTGCCTTTTTTGATATTCTGGTCGTTTTTCACGCAAAGCTTGATTCAAATCGATCATTTGTTGTCGGTAGCGTTCAGTATTAACGGTTTCGCCAGGTTTTAGCAGCTCATAATAGATCACACCCTTCTGATCGCATCAAACACAGAGCATTGTCTTCCGTCCATAGCGATTTAGCCTTGCAGTCGATGTCGATGGTTCGCCTGGAGTTACCCATGATCTTTTACGCTTAGGATTCTCGAAATAAATCCACTTTTCATCGCCAGTCACAATTCGATGGAGAAATGACTTTCTTTTGTACCTGGCGAGCAGCATTTCGCAGTGGTTTTTCGGTTTTCCTGCTGTCTTTCATTCAGTTCATGTGGAACCCATTTTCCCATCTTCTGGATCTTTCCCATGGCTTTCAAACATATGGAGACGGCTTTTTGTGTCACATTTAATTGATCCGCGAGTTGTTGGTGCGTTTGAGCGTCATCCTCATCCAACAATGCTTGCAATTCGCTGTCTTCAAACTGTAAGAAATTTTCTTTATGTACTTATGATTGTTTCTTATTATTTGTTTGTTTTTATTTAATCTGGGGCTCGAGAGGAATATTGGAAACACGAACAGAGTCGAACCTATGACTGGCAATAATATCTTTGATTATTAAATAAGAATAACAACGGACTCCTCACTCTCGAAATGGTACACAAATATTTTAATCGAAATCCCGAGCATGAATTCATAAGCAAGCGAGATTAACTTTACTAAATACATAAATTCAGCGCACAAGTAACATATGAATAAGTCAAGCCGACGAACGGACATTCAACAACATTATCATTATATACAAATCATTAATGAAGGGATATCAATACAATTAGAATATAAACTGTTTGCTATTTCTGGCTAGCAGCCTAATACTTGACGTGAAAATTACACAGATTGCAGAACACGTTACATGAATTTAATTACGCACGGTATAGCGATTAGCATGACTTCAATAACATATAAAAATGCTTGCGATATTCATTCGTATAAATCGCCTTCAATATATAATACACGAGACATTCATTTTAGGAAAGGCGTTTGCATGATATAATTCTATCAGATAAACGTAAGACTTATCTTAATATTGCGTTGTTGACATTCCACGAAATTTCGATCACCGGTGTAGAAGGTGTGCGGGGCAGGCGCAGTAGCTCTTGGTGACGGTTGAATATGTATGTATACATCGCTGATTCCAAAGTATGGATGTGCACAGAGATATAGATGCAGCTAGATGTGTCTTCTGCATATAGATATATAGGTGGACAGGCGATACTCAGGCCTATTTGTTTCCCATAGAACGACCGCAATGGTCCTGAAGTTCCCCTTCGAGTCGGTGGCGTTGGAGACGTCAAATTCCTCCAGGTTACCGAGTATGATAGTCTTCGAGTGAGTTATAATATTCCAATCAATGTTGATCGTGACTTTACTAGTCACTCGCAGAAAAAGGGCTTCATCGTGTCTTTATATAACTCCTTAGTATTATCAGAGAATATCGCGTAGCCTATCTCGATTATCATACGAGATTTTTATAGACGAATTATTATATATGATTGAGACGACTTGGAGCCTTATAAATGTGTAGCCGTCGGTGGCTACTTAGCGACTCAGGTTATATTACAGATATATAAATTGGAGCAAGAGGACTGCTCGGCTGCTTCGCAGCGACTCAGGTTATATTACAGATATATAAATTGGAGCAAGAGGACTGCTCGGCTGCTTCGCAGCGACTAACTTTCTCTCAATCACGCAAAATCCATTACCCTCATTACAATATATTTTGATACGCTTGACCGCCAAGGAGTAGGGGATCAACGGTGAATTCACGGTACGCCGAGGATTGAATTATTTCTAAGGCTAATAACATCGACCCGGTAGCCTACAGGGCCGATTCGTTACAAAACTTTTTCGGTGGTCTTCCACGTTCTTCGTGTCTCACGTCAAAATCGCCACTTTTGAATTTTTTAAACCACTCAAAGAACTGTGATTTACCAAGAGCATGCTCACCGTGAGCTTCGACAAGCATTCGATGCGATTCTGCAGCAGTTTTCTTCAATTGGTAACAGAAAATCAATGCTGTCCACAAATCGTAGTTTGCAGGCACAAAATTCGACATGTTCAACGCTATTACAAACTATGCTGTTGTATGAAACTTGTATTGTTGTGAGTTGAGAATCTTTGTCAGAGATGTCAACAAGGAAATGGCGCCAGTAACGCGGTTTGACGGTAACTACATTGACAGCTAGGGTCATCTATGGGCAAATTCCGGTTTCATATTTACAGACCTGGTAGACGCAGTGACCGCTTTCGTTGTAAATTTACATCTCATACATACATACTCATCTAATTAGATGAGTATTTTACAACATTGCGACTGTCCGGAAAAAAGTCAAATAAACCCTAAAGTTAATTCAATTCGAATTCAAAGTGAACTGATCGCAGCACTAACAATACAACAAATAATTATTCCATTATCCATCTTAAGACTGTTTTGAACAGACTCGGAACTTCCAACTCTAACAAAAGTCTTACAAAATGCTGGTTGATCAATCAATCCAGTATTTTCTATCGGACGAACCTAAATTTTGTAATACTTACTTCCAAAGAAAGCCAAAGGTGCCATTCATAAAGTTATGTCTGAATTTGAATCACAGTCAGATTTAATTTAGAAAAATAAGTTAAGTAATGCGAGACGCTTACTAACTAATATTTAAAATAAATTACATTGCACTAACACAAAAAAGACACTAGTAAAGTCATACTTGATACTAAGATATCTTTATCTTTACACCGTGATATAAACAGCACCAGAGATGACAAAGTGAATAGCACTATTGTTCTAAAGTCTATTGATTACAAACAAAAATCCCTTGCACTCTTAAATGATGAAAATTATTTACAAGTTTATGGTAATTGATACAAAAAAAATTGTACACAAATGAGTTGCTAGACGTCTAGATATCTGAAATCGAGCAAAATTCATTAATGTAACTAACTATCATTACTTAAGTCCTGATAATACAAATTTAGCTAGAATATACACTTTAGCAAAAATATACAAACTGAACATCCCAACGAGGCCAATAGCTTAGTCTATCAATTGTCCCACACACAAAATCAGTTGATTTTATTCATAAAATATTGACAAAGCATATTAAGAGTCGATTCGTAATGTTAATGACAGTTCTTCTCTGAAATCATTGGTTATGCAAAGCATTTTACCTGCTTAATACATTTTAGTTTCATTAGATGTGACCTCTCTTTGAACAAATATATCTTTACTATTAGTTTTAAACCGTCTTAAAAAGAAGGTATTTGTGTGGAGAGGGCAGTGTTATCGTCGAATTAAGAAAGAAACTGAAATAATTATGTCTTTTACTTATTTCACTTTTGATAATAAAATTTACAAACAAATTTCTGGGCTTCCTATGGGCTTTCCATTAGCTCCAATATTATATCACATAGTAGTTATGGCTGCTTTAGAAGAATGTAGCTTGTCAGAACCGAGGTTGTTAAAGTTACTTTTTAAAAGTAACTAGTTACAGTTACAGTTTTTTGCAGTAAAAAAGTAACTAGTTACAGTTATTAGTTACTGGTGGTGAAAAGTAACATGTTACAGTTATAGTTACTCAAAAAGTAACGAGTCGTTACTTTCCAGTTACTTTTCTACAATAATTATGTAAGAAAGAGGTAAAAGAATGTAAGATAGAGGTAAAAGAATTATATCATATATTCTCTAAATGTTGATAAATTTATATATATAACCTGCTTCACAGAATAAAATTGCATTTTGTTGCCACAAATAATATATGCATATGATATATATTAAATATATCTATGTTTTAACCCTAGAAAACATCACTTCTTTTTCAACTGAAAACACATTACTTGGGTCTACGAATCTAGGTGAGCACTGAAGGTGATTATTATAGGAAATTATTCAAATGATAATAGAGACCTTTAGCGATTTTTCTGTCGTATGCTGAACTTTCTGTAGGATATCGGTTCCAATTATTGTCGGTGTCCTAATTACTGCTACTTGTTTTATTTGGAATATTATAATAAAGTTATTATAATATTGCAATTAAAACAATTGGCAGTAATTAGGACACTGACAGTAATTGGGACTGATATCTTATTATTACTCCTGCTTACAGCAAGCGATCGAAAAAAATTAGTTTTTTCAGACTCATGTGGTGTGTTATAGGATTAATATTAAAAGTGTTTAATAAAAATTCTTATTAATTTTTAAAAGTATTTGATATTCTATTACATCATCCTGAAGATGTCCTCTTTGTGGCGTCATTACAGAGCCACCGACGCTAAACATTCGTTCCACTGATGCACTACTCGGCAGTGCCGTATTATATTTAATAAACAGTTTTTTAATTGTAGGATAGTCGTTTAACATAGCAATATTGCTATTATTTGATTTTAAGCAAACAACTTGCGAGGATTAATTCCTTTTTATCTTCCAATGCAGAAAATCTAAAATTACACGTTCAGAATTAATGGATTTTGTTCTTTATTTAAAAAGAACTCTGTATATATAAAGTAACTATTAAATAAGTTACTAGTTACCCAAAAAATGTAACTAAGTTAAGTTACAGTTACAGGGGCAGAAAAAGGAACGAAGTTAAGTTAGAGTTACCGAAAAATTAACTGTAACTGTAACTTCGTTACAAGTAACTCGTTACTTAACAACCTTGGTCAGAACTTTATTACACTCCAATTTTATTCACAAGGCACGTAGACTACGTGATTACCTCTTTGCTCTCTGAAATCAAATCCGATGAACTTCCAAACTTTTCAATACTCAGCATCCCGAACTCAAATTTACTATTGAGAAAGAGAAAGATAATAAAAGAAAGAAAAAGATAATAAAATACCATTCCTAGATTTGTTATTAATTAGAGAAAATGAGATCATTATCACAGATTGGTATCGTAAACTGGTCTGGTAGATTTATTAACTTTTTCTCCAGTCATAAAAAATAGGCATTATATACTGTAACGTAAATTTGCTCCTCAACGTACCACGTTACCTATGACTGCTCCAAGTTATTTTTTCCTTCCTTTTTGTTTTCTCTAACGAGTTGGGCGCCAGGCGCTTTCGCGCCGGAAGGCAAAAATAAAGAGGTAGATGACCAGCCTCAACCCAGGCCAGCTACAGCTGTTCGAGGCAGAGTGGGTGGTTCGGACTGTCAAGTCAAGAATTAGTCCAAATAAAACACAAATAAAGTCAATTGGTTAAAATAAGTCATTAAAATCCATAAATAAAATTAGCCAGTCAAATATAGTCAAAAAATGCACAAAACAAGAACAAGAAACAAAGTCAAATTAATAAAATAACATCGATAAATAATTTAGACAACAATAGCAGGTACGGGACTTACAAATGCCGCTCGGGCAACTTCTTTATTTCTTAGCAAACAAGTATGAATTTCTAATAAACATTGATAAAGAATTCCAAAAAAAATGTCCCGTAAAATTAGTCTCGCTTTTTAACAATGTTCTAAACCTGATTAGGTATCCGAGTTTTAATCGTTAATTCAGCATTGTCAATTATCCCGTTCTCTCTCTCACTCTCATACTTCGGTAGCCGCTATATAGCCTATCTCGCTCGCTTCAAATTTCGAACAATAATCGCAGACAAGGTCAAACACTCGGTTGTCTCAACGGACAGTTCGCGATACGGCCTATCCCGGGCTAATCCCACATACATCCAAAAAAATCATAACAACGGGACGTCGGGAGGTCACGTACGCGAGCTTCGACTAGTTCGAATCTCCTAGCCCGAAAATCGCAGGCAAGCAACGGCTAATAAGTCGAGAACGGATAATGATTAACAAACCCCCAAATTATATAAAATGAAAATGAGAAAACCCCAATTAAATTACTAACTGCCGAAATAAGATTAGTAAACCATAGTAACCACAATAACCGAAATAATCAAAGCAGCCGATCGCTTGACAAAACGAGATATGCGTCCGGCCGTACTAGTCCCTCATGACCAATTACAACAGACTTGACGACGACCGAACTCGCACTACGTCTGAATACGAAACGAAAAATTATAAAACACTGCTCCATATAATAAGAAAAGAATAAACAAATAAAAACAAATAAAGTATGCTAAATTAATGTACGTCAGTGTTACGTCCTGGATTTTAAGGAACGCACTTTATTCTCCATTATGAGCCGGAATGTGCCGGCTCGGGATTGGAGGACGGCTGGTGAGGGGCGGGTTTAAATAAATAATTAATAATTAATCACAAGATGCACTATATATTAAAACAGTAAAACAGTAAACAGTCTTTTACACCACTGTATATATTACGTAGATTGTGTTTTAACACACTTGGTGTTATATTGTGTGTGTATTGTAGCACGAACTAAGCACTACGAATCAGTTAATAATTCTGTAACTATAAATGTTAAGTACGGGGAAAACTTGATTAAACAGTCAATGAATGGCGCACAGCACAACACTATATATATATGTTAAAATAGTCAATAAATAGCGCGCGGCACGATAACACAATTTTGAATGGTAAATGTCATTGTAAATATATATATGTATATATATATATATATTAATAGAGTAGGAGGTAAGTACGGGCCCGTGTTGTTACGAGGACCGACCATCCTGGTCGGCCCCCGGAGATGAACTGGCTAATTAGTGTAGTGCTGAAAATAGTGCGACATGAACAATAAAGGATTTACGGGACGCAGCGCGTCTTGCCGATGCGCCGCGTCCCGTTGGTCAGCGTGCGAACGCTGACGTTAGCAAAAGGCATCGCAACGCGTCTCGCCGGTCAACGTGGGAACGCTGACCTACGCAAAAATGGGTGAATAATAAATCGTATGTAAATTATCAAAAATTCAAAAATTCCCAAGGGGGGTTGGAGACCCAGGACGTAACAGTCAGTCTAATTAAAACAACGGCGTTAACGACACGTAGTCCAGGGTAATAAGACGAATAAAAGAGAAATAAACTAAGCCATATAAAACTAAAGTCAATAATTAGGTAAAATCCGCGACGCGGTCTATCCCGTTCAAATCCCACACAAACAAGCTATCAAATTCAAAGCACACCCCGATAACGGCCTAACTCGCGCACGGTTTAACCGTCAGCAAAAAAACACAATTAATTAACGCAAAGACTTTCTCCCGGTTTCTACCAGTCAAGCGATCTCAATGTTACATTCCATGAACGTCGAGGTTCCTAATACAAATTAATACTCTGCCCGCGGTGCACAAGAGTCGCAGGTATGACCAAGTTCGAATAGAATTTTTTTAAATCAATAAAATAATGGCGAAAGACCGTAGAAGGGAAGAGAGCTCACCGGGACGATGACGATGTGATGTTCCTCGACTTCTGGGAAATCTCGAGTGTCTCCCTGGCCTCACTCCTCGTGTCCAGATAAATGGTAGCGGATGTAAATTTCGGACAGGTTGATCGTTCGATAATTATGTTTTCGAATGTTGCCAGCGATTGAACGAAACCACCAAACAGGAGACAGAGAGCTACGTCCTCCTTACTCGACGATCACCGGGAAAAAGCCTTGAGGTCCGTTCGGCACGCGTGCCCGTGAACTCTGATCCCCACCTATCAGTCTGAACTCGGTCAATTAGGGGAATCGGTGTTACCGGAGCGCCTCAGCTGGACGACGCAAAAATTAATAACCGATCATCGGGATGTGTAGCTCTGTCCGGCCGGTGAACCCCAAACGACTGATGGATCGCTGCTAGTATGTGCTAGCCGACAACACACAGCGGCGTATCGCTAATCGATAAACATCCAGCGAGACAATGATATTTCCCAATAGATAAAGATGTAAAGAGCCTGTCGGTGTAACAAGTCGAATCCAGAGGCCAGACATCAGCAGACGCGGTGCTCTCCTCTATCCGGTCGTACAAATCGTAATATATATATAAAAAAAAATAAAACAAGAAAAATTAAAATAAAAATTAAAAATTAAATAAAGTACGCAAATTATCCCTACAGCCTTGTGAGTTCGTGTGGGTAGACGTCGAGCGAGGAGGACGCAGCCAGAATATTCTGCCACGTTACAATACATGCTCGTAGACAGAGCATTAAAACATTCACATTCACAGTTCTGAAGTAAATACTTGAAATTAATTAATAACACGTTACTCTTAACTTGTAATCCTATACATTTCATTAAATGGACCAATCATGTTAGAAGACGCACTATCACGAATATTCCCGGCACTTAAGAAGAAAATTTTAAAATGACACAGGATCGATTATTAATTGTTCATACATATGATATACATACTATCCTTCAGTAAGACTTTTCAAATAATTTGTACTTAATCTAATCACAAATGACAAACATAACATTAACTTGATTAGCGTCTCAACGAAGGATAAAATTCCCTCGTTGTTAAAATCCAAATTAGTTTATTTGTTACCATGAAAATATTGTTCTGCAACTGATATTGAATGGATTTAAAGGCACGCATTCGAGAGTATAGAAATAGAGAAATCACTTGTAACAAGGTCGCACCACCTTAGGCAGTCAAATTCATGCAACTAAACATGATTTTGATATATCTTGAATATTTGCTTTTGAATCCTTTTTAAACAAACTTCTTCTCATGGAAATGATTTGCATAAAAGAAGACAATAATTTCACAAATTTTAGAACTGACACAAATAAGTTAAGCATTATTCATAATTCCGTATTATAAATCGAAAAAATAACTTTTGTTAATTGATTACTCGTTTTAACCTTTTAAAAAGGTTATAAGTGCAATAGAATTTGAAATCTTGACCATAAAATATTGCTATAATTATATACGGCTTAGATACATCGTGATACGTTAATTGATTGATTGATTATCACTGTTACACATTTGCCAACGATTACTGTCTGTTATTCCACACGACCGGCTTCTCCGGTTGATTCCTTTTGTGAAATGTGAATAAAATTGTATAATTCTCTTTTGTCATATAAGCTTATTGGTAATTATACTTAGCGTGTTTTCATATACATTACTTTACTCAACATGACCGTTATAGGAAACACAAAATAACTGTTGCCATACATAACCTAACTTTTGCAGATCTCACGAAGCATTAAAAATCTAAACATTTCAACTGGAATACCCTGTTACGGAGATGTTCTTTCATTTTAGTAAATACTTATCTACAATATATTATTCTCACTTAAATAATTTTATAATACATTTTTTTTTAATATACATACTACACAATTAGGACAAACGTTTTCCAAACAAATTTCTCATCATATCTCGGATAAAAGATATGGTTGGAGCTTACTATCTAAAGTCATATGATTATGTTTCACATTTGGTGCATGTAATCGCTGCGATGTCAAATATATGATTATTGTTATTTATATATTATTATTTTTGTCAACAACATTACAGCAGTTGTAGTGAAACTTGTGAAGAGGTTTCAGAAGAGAATCCGAGTCGAAATGTAATGGAAGTTCTTTGACTTTTTTCTGACCGTCATCAACGCCAAACAATATCACTCTAATTTCGAACACTGTATGCCATCTAAACGTGTTTCTTCTTACCAACATTATTAAGAATAATTAGTTGCAAAAATTCGAAAAATTAAATTGAATTTAGAGTATAAATATCGAAAGGTAAAAAAGTCGATACGAAGGACTTAATCTGTTAATCGACGACAAGATACCAGTCTGATTATCAAAAGCAAGACCCAAATCTAACTGTCAGCAATAATATTCAAGTTTGTTTTACAAGTCGTAAGATACATATCTGTTTGTCGATGACATGACATCGTTATTTATCTGTGGCTGGATGCAATCTACTTTACCGTCGGTAAAACCGAACCGTTTTATCGAATGTAGGCCCCAAATTAATTTATCGACGGCAGGGATAACGTTTTACCGGCAGCAGAGCGCAAGATTTTTTACCAGCCGTCCGGCTTAATCTGCTTATCGACTGTACGTCTATAGCCTACCTTGCCAACTGTATTCCCATTCTACGTTACTTACGGACGGTAACATACCTACGGTTGACAACGATATACTTCTTCGACCGCTGGTACATAATCTACCCATCTGACTGCTGGTATTCGATTTTTTTACCGACTGTCGGTTACATGCCGATTCCCGACGAATTACAGTAGGTGGCGCAATCGTAGTACGGCGCAATCGTATTACGGCCCAATCGTAGTACGGCCCAATCGTAGTACGGCCGGCCACCTACTGTAATTCGTTCACCATCAGCATGTAACCGACAGTCGGTAAAAAAATCGAATAGCAGCAGTCAGGTGGGTAGATTATGTACCGGCGGTCGAAGAAGTATATCGTTGTCAACGGTAGTTATGTTACCAACCGTAAGTAATGTAGAGTGGGCATACAGTTGGCAAGGCAGGCTATAGACGTACAGTCGATAAGCAGATTGGGCCGGACGGCTGGTTAAAATCTTACGCTCTGCTGTCAGTAAAGCGTTATGCCCTGCCGTCGATAAATTAATTTGGGGCCTACATTCTATGAAACGATTCGGCCTTACCGACGGTAAAGAAGATTGCATCCAGCCACAGATAAAAAACGATGTCATGTCATCGACTAACAGATTTGGATCATACGACCTGTAAAACAGACTTAAATTTTATTGCTGACAGTTAGATTTGGGTCTTGCCTTTGATAATCAGACGGGTATCCTATCGTCGATAAATAGATTAGGTCCTTTGTATCGATATTTTTTACCTTTCGATGTTTCTACTCTAAGTTCAATTTGATTTTTCGAATTTTTGCAACTAATTATTTTTAATAATGGCGGTAAGAAGAAAAATGTTTAGATGGCATACAGTTTTCGGAATTAGAGTGATATTGTGTGGCGTTGATGACGGTCAGAAAAAAGTCAAAGAACTTCCATTACGTTTCGACTCCGATTCTCTTCTGAAACCTCTTCACAAGTTTCACTACAATAGCTGTAATGGTGTTGACAAAAATAATAATATATAAATTAACAATAATCATATATTTGACATCGCAGCGATAACATGCACCAAATGTGAAACATAATCATATGACTTTAGATAGTAAGGTCCAACCATATCTTTTATCAGAGATATGATGAGAAATTTGTTTGGAAAACGTTTGTCGAAGATGTGTAATATGTGTATTTAAAAAAAAAATTATCATAAACTATTTAAGTGACAATCATATATTGTAGATGAGTATTTACTAAAATGAAAGAACATCTCCGTAAGAGAGCATTCCAGTTGAAAAGTTTAGATATTTAATGCTTCGTGAGATCTGCAAAAGTTAGATTATGTATGGCAACAGTTATTTTGTGTTTCCTATAACGGTCATGTTCAGTAAAGTAATGTATATGAAAACACGCTAAGTATAATTACCAATAAGTTTATATGTCAAAAGAGAATTATACATTTTTTTCACATTTCACAAAAGGAATCAACCGGAGAAGCCGGTCGCGTGGTATAACAGACAGTAATCGGTGGCAAATGTGTAACAGTGATGATCATTCAATCAACTAACGTATCACGGTGTATCTAAGCCATATATAATTATAGCAATATTTTATGGGCAAGATTTCAAATTCTATTGCACTTATAACCTTGTTAAAATGTTACAACGAGTAATCGATTAACAAAAGTTATTTTTCCGATTTATAATATGGAATTATGAATAATGCTTAACTTATTAATGTGAGTTCGGAAATTTGTGAAATTATTGCCTTCTTTTATGTAAATCATTTCCATGAGAAGAAGTTTGTTTAAAACGGAATCAAAAGCAAATATTCAAGAAATATCAAAAGCATGTTTAGCCGCGTTAATTTGACTGCCTAAGGTGGTGCGACCTTGTTACAGGTGATTTCTCTATTTCTACACTCTCGAATGCGTGCCTTTTCATCTATTCAATATCAGTTACAGAACAATATTTTCATGGTAACAAATAAACTAATTTCGATTTTAACAACGAAGGAATTTTATCCTTCGTCGAGACGCTAATCAAGTTAATGTTATGTTTGTCATTTGTGATTAGATTAAATTTCAATTATTTGAAAAGCCTTACTGAAGGATAGTATTGTAAGGACGACCGTCGGTACATTACCGATAACCGCGATCGATCCTTATCAAATTAGCGAATAGGGTCGTGCGAATCGATTAACGTAAAATATCATACGAGTCCGCCGTCTAGCGTGTGTTCCATGGTTAGGGGGGTTTCGAGGAAGGAAGCAACGCTTGCCTCACCCCAATCGTCCGCCGACTAATGTCGGAGTAGTATCGCGCAACTATTTCTTATAACCGCTATACAAAGACAATGTATATTAATGGCCATAAGTGTCACAAAGTCAGATTGTAAAGTCAGTGAACAAGCTACGCCACAAGTATGATGAACACGTCTAAAAATAAGAATAATTAGTAATAGAGAAATGTCGCCTGTTATTTTGTGAAACAACCGTGCCTCGTGTCAACAGGACGGTTGGGCCGGAAATTCCGACCTACGAACACTTTACCAATATGAAAAGCGTATTATAATTATATGATTCATCATCCATGATACGAGCCTCGAAGAATAATTCCCTGGAAACTGATTTTCAATACGGGACAAATGTGAAATGCGAAACGTTCGTTGGTTATTACGAAAAAGAGAGGCACATATTGCCATCGCCACCTGCTGTCTAGATAGACATACTCACGACGTGGTCGGACGACTCGCTCAAACCGCCGTCTTGGGCTACGTATACATAGACATACTCGATTGCCAAGAGGACAATAGATACATTGGAATTACGGTTATCCGTACACGACGCCTCAAGTAAAAACCAGCTTAGTGAAGCGTATTTAGTGTGTATTTTTTTGTATAGTACGTGTTCGATCATTGTGCTGCGTAGCAGTGGAATATTCTGTTAATAAAGATATGTGTCGAGTATGAAATTCGATGTCAAATTTGTTGATGAGAGAAAGGTTGTTTCGAACGTTATCGGTGCTAATTGAGTTGAGTCAATACTTGTAGAATTCATGATATCTATGCTCTTCCAAGCCTTTATGAAAATTGCTGTGCGATAATTAAATTTATTCATACTTATATATGATAAATCGTTTATGATACGTTGCTATCTTTGAATTTATTTGGATTAATAACGGAGAATTGATTTATTATACGGTGCCATAACTGACATATTCATGTAAATGCCATTGAATTTATTAATGTGATTGCATTTCTTCATGCAAATATCATTGAAGTTATTCGTGCTAATATGATTGAATGTGTTGTGCCGCGGAATATTCCACTCCGTATTTAGTATATTCGGGAATATTCCATAGTAAAGAAACATTGGAATTCGTTCAAGACAAGAAACGAAGTCAAATGCCCGATCGTATGAACGACCCCAAGAACGCAGACGCAGCATGAGCGACTCGCTTGGCGTTCGACGATAGGCTAACGCTAAATTGCGAATTAAGGGATTTTCGTGAAGACAGTTAGCAACTGCTTTACGAAAAGACAGAATTAATTTCGACTTAAGAACGAACGGTTGGTTCCTCGTGAAATTCTCAGAACAACGCGTAATTGTACTTTCTTACTTTGATTTTTACATACACAACGGAAAGTTACCGTTGCCTATAATAAATACTTCCTTTTACATAAATTCGTGTTTTCATCGATAACTCGAGATCCATCTCCTTATCGGCAAACGATCCCAAAAATAATAACTTTTTAATATTATACCGAATACCGAATAATCTAATTACCCGGTACCGGCATAACAAATGTATTCGTGCAAATATCATCGAATTTATTTGTGCCAATATCGGACATTGTTGTAATTGAATCTATTTGTGTTAATATCGGAAACTTGATCTATGATACTGTGCTATAATTGAATATATTCATGTAAATGTCATTGAATTTATTCGCGCAAATATCATTGAATTTATGTGTGCTACTCTCCTTGAATTTATGTGTGCTACCTAATACAAAATTTATAATGTGGTGCGATCATTGAATTTATGTGTACTAATATTTGCGAAATAATTTTGAATGATATCCAATCTTGCATTAATGCCATAATTGATCTTTCACATGTTCCGAAAGCATAAGTCATAATTACTGTGATTATATCAGCAATTTACTACTCCTGAAGTAATATACTGGACCAGTTACGTAAACATGAGCCGTACTGCCTAACATAAATGTGTAAGAAATTCATAAGACAATACCAAATTTATTGCGGCTCTCGTGTTCCGAACCTATACATATATATAGCGTGCTTGCACGAATAACAAAAAATGGATTAAAAATTTATCTTTTTGTAATATTGAAATAATAATATTTCGCAACATCCTTTTTGCTTATAATCAATATAACCAAAATAAGAAATAAAATACGAAAAAGAGCGATTAAATCCTAAATAGTACGAACTTGATAGTTTCATATCTTCTCATGTCTTTTTTGATTATCATAAACATAACCAAATTAAGAAAAATGCAACAAAAAGTAATTTACTGTTTATATCGTAGAATGAGGAGATAATAACCTTACGTAAGACTTTCTGTGACTGAATAAAGATAATTGAGATAAAACAGTAACAAACAAAGAACATTTATTTAAAGAAAAGATAATTCGATAATTTGAACAATAATAATTAGAAAGAAAAAATTATTACAGTATGTATATCATATGTATGAACAATTGATAATCCATCCTGTGTCAATTAAAAAATTTTCTTCTTGCGTGCCGGGAATAGTCGTGACAGTCCGTCTTCTAACATGAATGGTCCATTTAATGAAATGTATGGGATTACAAGTTAAGAGTAACGTGTCATTAATTAATTTCAAGTGTTTACGTCAGAACTGTGAATGTGAAAGATTTCATGTTCTGTCTACGAGCATGTATATAATGCCTATTTTTTATGACTGGAGAAAAAGTTAATAAATCTACCAGACCAGTTTACGATACCAATCTGTGATAATGATCTCATTTTCCCTAATTAATAACAAATCCAGGAATGGTATTTTATTATCTTTTTCTTTCTTTTATTATCTTATATTTTCTCAATAGTAAATTGAAGTTTGGAATGCTGAGTATTGAAAATTGTTGAAGTTCATTGAATTTGATTTGAGAGAGCAAAGGGGTAATCACGTGGTCTACGTGCCTTTTGATTAAAATTGGAGTGTAATAAAGTTCGGACAAGCAACATTCTTCTGAAGCAGCCATAACTACTATGTGATATAATATTGGAGGTAATGGAAAGCCCTTAGGAAGCCCAGAAATTTGTTTGTAAATTTTATTATCAAAAGTGAAATAAGTAAAAGACAATTATCTCAGTTTCTTTTTTAATTCTACGATAACACTGCCCTCTCCACACAAATACTCTCTTTTTAAGATGGTTTAAAACTAATAGTAAAGATACATTTGTTCAAAGAACGTCACATCTAATGAAACTAAAATGTATTAAGCAGGTAAAATGATTTGCGTAACCAATGATTTCAGAGAAGAACTGTCATCAACATTACGAATCGACTCTTAATACGCTTCGTCAATATTTTATGAATAAAATCAACTGATTTTGTGTGTGGGATAATTGATAGACTAAGCTATTGGCCTCGTTGGGATGTTCAGTTTGTATATTTTTGCTAAAGTGTATATTCTAGCTAAATTTGTATTATCAGGACTTAAGTAATGATAGTTAGTTTCATTAATGAATTTTGCTCTATTTCAGATATCTAGACGTCTAGTAACTGATTTGTGTACAATTTTTTTTTGTATGAGTTACCATAAACATGTAAATAATTTTCATCATTGAAGAGTGCAAGGGATTTTTGTATGTAATCGATGGACTTTAAAACAATAGTGCTATTCACTCTGTCATCTCTGATGATTTTTATATCACGGTGTAAAGATAAAGATATCTCAGTATCAAATATGACTTTACTAGTGTCTTTTTTGTGTTAGTGCAATGTAATTTATTTTAAATATTAGTTAGTGAGCGTCTCGCATTACTTAACTTATCGTTCTGAATCAAATCTGACTGTCATTCAAATTCAGAAATAACTATATGAATGGCACCTTTGGCTTTCTTTGTGAGTGAGTATTACAAAATTTAGGTTCGTCCGATAGAAAATATTGGATAGAATGATCAACCAGTATTTTGTAATACTTTTGTTAGAGTTGTAAGTTCCGAGTCTGTTCAAAATAGTCTTAAGATGGATAATGGAATAATTATTTGTCGTATTGTTAGTGCTGCGACCAGTTGACTTAGAATTCGAATTAAATTTAACTTTGGGGTTTATTTGACTTAGTTCTGGACCGTCGCAACGCCGTAAAATACTCATCTAATTAGATGAGTATGTATGAGTATGTATGTACGAGATGTAAATTTACAACGAAAGCGGTCACTGCGTTTACAAACGATTATCTACACTGGCATACAAATAAACATGGATTTCTTTAGAAGTCTGTATAGAAGAATTGGATCTACGCATCTACAATTTCAAAATTTGTAAGAGGACTAATGAAAAGGAACTATGCCGTCAAGAACAACTTGAATTTCTCCTCTGCTGTCGTTAGGAAGGTCTAGTTCAGAAACATTTAAGTTCTACTGTACTTTACAACTTAGAAATTTTTAATAGAAAAAATCGACCAAGATTTTTAAAAATACTACACCTAATACACAAAATCCTAAATGTAGATATAGATGATATCATCTTTAGAATAGAACTAATCTATAATAGAATTATCAAAATATTAATGACGCTTAAAAACTCCAACATGTATTGACAAAGATTTTTTAACATTAAAAAAGTAACGCTAACTATGTTATATTTCGAAGTACGTAATAGTTATCAAAAAACTTAAACGATTACGTTGTGCCAAAAACTTTCATACGCATAACTTTATTTTCGGTAGTAGAGATTGTTTGGTCTCTCTTGTTCTCACAGAGATATAATTTACTCGACAAATCGGAATAATGACCATGACATACAATATAACTTATCACGACGACTACGACAACGGCAACGATATACACCCGAGGAATACTTCTTCAAAACGTCAGAAAACAAAAGTAATAAAAGTGATTGAAAAGTGGATAAAGGTTTAGAACAAGTTGTACAGCGAGCGGTGAAAGATGACTTTCAAAAAAGTGTACTGTGATCCTTCGCATCCAGCTGGATACGCCGGTGCGCGGCTTTTAATCAGTAGCAAAAATAAAGCAGACTCCGTGTATGACTGACTGACTCAGCAGGATAGTTATACCATTCATAGACCCGTGCACCGTGTCTTTCCACGACTGTATTACAATGTTACAAATATTAACGACGTCTGGGAGGTCGATCTCGTGGATCTACGTCCATTGAGAAGCTATAACGACAACGTCTCCTACCTGCTTATGGTAAATTACGTTCTCAGCAAATACGTCAGGGTCGAACCCTTGCAGGACAAAACTGTGAGCGAGGTAACAAAGGCATTTAAACGTATTCTCGAGCGTAACGATGATCGTACACTTGTTTTACTTCAAACCGACCGTGGAAAAGAATTCCTCGGTGGTCAACCCCAAAAATTTCTCAAAGATGAAAACATACAATTTCGCGTTGCTCGTAATCCGAATGTAAAAGCCTCGATTTTCGAGCGTTTTAATCGCACTCTGAAGGAGCGGGTGTGGCGTTAATTCACACATCGTAATACTCATCGTTACATCGATATACTACAACAAATGATTTATACGTCCAATTATGCTATACACTCGAGCATTAAAATGCAACCGACTGCCGTAACGCTATATAATGCCGATACAGCGGTGCGCAATATGACAATTAGTGCCGTAAAGCGACGTTTCACAACGTATAAATACAAACCCGGATATTACGTTCGAATGAGTAGAACTAAAGACACCTTCGAAAAAGGTTACGAGAAAAATTGGAGTGAAGAAATTTTCCGTATCAAAAAAGTTTTACATAGGCAGGGATTGTATGTGTATGTGTTGTGTGATATCTAAGATGAAACTATCGATGGTTTCTTTTACCCCGAAGAATTGACGAGTGCTCGTAAGAAGCGTGTGACGAAGAATAAAGAATTCAAGATTGATCAAGTTTTACGGACAAAAGGACACGGTGCGAAAAAACAAATTTTCGTGAGTTGGGTAGGATATCCGACAAAATTTAACTCGTGGATACCAGCGTCAAACGTTCACGGTCTCGAATATACGAAATTTTGTGGATATAGCGAGCAAAGAACCTCTTTTACCCCGTGCTACCTGTTTGAATGCACTAGAGACTGCTACTTGCTCTGTGCCGTAAGTGTACAGAGTCTATGGTTCAAGACTCGTGAATTCATGAGAATCCTGATTACAGGGCTTTCATCGGTACCTGGGTAACGGATGAGGTGCGGAAGGCAATAGATATGGTCTATAAAATCTTTAAAAATTCTATGATTTGGGCGTACAAAACAACAATGTATAATACAATCCTGATACACGCGAAGGTGGACTATTTGCCGCTTATGTAAATACATTTTTGAAGATTAAACAGGAGGCAAACGGTTGGCCCGAGCACTGTATCGACGAAGCGTCTCGCGAGTAATATATAAATTACTAGGTGACCCGGCAAACGTTGTTTTGCCATATAAATAATTTCCTAGTAATTTCTAGTGTAGACAAAAAATAGCTTACTTATTGTAAGTATGTATGTATGTTAGAATGTGTATATTGTATGTATGTAAGAATGTGGTATATGCGTGAAATAAGCATGGAGCGCTGTGAACGATGAGGGAATATAAAAATAACAAAAGGCAAACATTATTTTTAAGTTATTATAATTTATTCCTTAAAATTATATATCATTAATTAAACAATTACGACAGTAACACTATTAAACAATATCAATCTCTTAATGCTATAGCGTTAACAATATTTTTTGTTAGTCCATCTTTAGCTAACACAAACAAACTGGATGGTTTACCCACTCGAGAGCATGCCACGTATAATTGTCCGTGTGAAAAACATGGTGTTCTCAAATCTAATCCACAAACAGACATCGTTTGACCTTGGGATTTGTTGATAGTCATTGCAAATGCCAATCTAATCGGAAACTGAATACGTTTGAATTGAATTGGCACATCTGTAGGTATAATAGGAATCCGTGGTATGAGTATATTTTCACCTCTGAACTTGCCATTTAAAATCCTGGCTTCGATCACGTTTTTCATTAATTTTTGAATGACTAATCGCGTACCGTTGCACAGCCGGGGCGGGTTCAAATTACGAATCAAGATAATTGGAGATCCAACCTTTAATTGTAAATTATGCGGTGGCATGCCTGGCAAATCCAGTGAGTTCAAAAACTCTGTGGGAAAATTTACTGCTTCGCTGTCGTCGCAAACTGTATCAATAGATTTATATGATACCAAGTTCCCTGGCAACAACATTTGTATCTTCAGATTTAAATTGTCAACGTCTACATTTTTTGCCGCTAAAATCGCTCTTTCTGCAAGCCACTCATGATTTATGTACTGTGTGTGTACATCGGGAAATATTTGTTCAATGAGAGTATCTTGCGAATCAGCGATTGTGCAGAAATCGGTCGGTAATTTTACGTATCCAGTTTCATCTATAGCAACTTTTCCATCACCGATATCTAAGAGTTGTTTTGAAAATGTTTCAGCGGATGGATCTTGAAGCATTTGAACGCGCATATTTATTTTTAGCTGTAATTTTTCAACATTACGCCACAATGGAGATGATTTTAAGCAAGCGTTGATCTCATCAGCGTATGTTGAACGTGGAATGACTGGAAGTGTTTGTCTGAAATCACCTGAAAGGACCAACAGAGTTCCGCCAAATAGTTTGTCACTGTTTTTAATATCTTTCAATGTCCTGTTCAACGCCTCAAGTGAATGTTTGTGTGCCATAGTACATTCATCCCAAATAATAATTTTACACCGTTTCAGCACAGTGGCCATGGACGATTGTTTCTTAATGTTGCATACTGCGTCAGGGTTATTCTGAATATTTAGTGGCAGCTTAAATACTGAATGAGCTGTTCTACCTCCATCCAATAAAGTTGCTGCAATGCCCGATGATGCAACGGCCAATGCGATGCCATTATTTGATCGTATTTCAGCAAGAATTAGCGAAATAACGAATGTTTTGCCAGTTCCACCCGGTGCATCCAAAAAGAAGAACCCACCTTGTCCAGCTGAAACTGCGAGCATAATGCGATCATAAATGGTTCTTTGTTCCTCATTCATTAGTGGGACATTGCGGGCAACAATCGCTGCCATTTCTACAGTACTGTACTGCAGTTCACGATTCATTTCAGTATTCATTAAATCAGATGCAGTTCGATTTGGCGAATTCATACCGAAATTACTAAGTGGTAAGTTGGCAATGACAATGCAAAGATCCTCAATAGCAATCAATGCTTCATTGTACATTTCGTCGCTGAATGTTATGGTTAGATCGTGGCACCGTATACGATGTTGATGCAATATATCATCAGTCATTGAATCTTTGTGATTTTCCCATAATATCTGTGCTCGGGCTGGGAAACATGTAGTCAACACTATAGCGAATAGTAGACGAATTTGTATTGCTGTACAGTTCAATGCAGCTTCAGCAAGCATGCATTCCCACTGGTTGTCGTCTTCCAGCAAGCCGAGTGCAAGGCATGCATCTTTATACGTTGGATATTGTTGCCCATTCACTTTACGTATATCTTGAAATGATAATGGGCCAGTAACATTAACCAACAACAGTCGAAGATAAAAGCACTCCGTGTGTCTTGGATTGACTGTAAATAATCGCCCCAAGGCGTTTGATTTAAATAAATTGAGACATGCAGCAACTGGTGAGCCTTGCTTGCGGGGCATCCATGTTTTTGTTTGAGTCCATGTGAAATAGCGTGGTACTTGTGAATAGAGTAATGTTCGTGCGAAGGCACCAAAATCATCCGCACGATTACACAATTCAAAAAATGCAGTGAGTGTAGTTTTAGGTGGATTTATTGCACGATCAATCGCTGTCTCGTTCGTGAAAAATACACGCTGACCGTTTTCAAGATGGATGGCTAACTGAACAACTGCTGGATCCCGTTCATGAATTGGAAAACCAAAGATACGCCAAGCAGCTTCATTGGAGCTGATGTACCGACCAATTTGGTAGAGCGTTATTTCATCGTTTTTATTCACTGGAGGAGCATTCACATTAGTATTTTCCACTCTAAACACAGCCATATCACTGCCTTTATGGACATACTTGCAAATGTATTTGATGCTCTTCACAGAACTGCAGAACTCAACATTAATATGAGCATTATATGTCTTGCTCAGCAGAGGCGAATATGGCACCACCCAACGATTGTCAATATCAATGTCTGTGTTGATGATATTTTTAATAAATGATTGTCCGCCATTTTCAGGATTTCTTCGACGATATATTGGGTATCCGTCGACATTTGTGACCGTATCATTGGTAAAATCTTTAGGGAAATTTTTAGTACATTTTCCATCAGCCATGCGAGGCGATGAACTATTAAGAGTACCACATGGACCATGAATCATGTTTGTTGTAACAATATCAAACAGCAGTTGGTCAGTGGATGGATCTGGAATTTCCGCAGAAATGATACTATCGATTTCTTCAGGACGGATTTTGTCGATGAACCAAACCAAAATGTGTGCATGAGGTAATCCTCGCTTTTGCCACTCAACCGAATATATCCAGCAACGTGTGGGACCAAATACATGTGATTTAGTAATGAAACTTATTAAAGACTTCAACTTTTGTCTGAACACACGTGCTGTAATGTCATGGCGATGTATTGCATTTTGGCCAGGCAGTAGGAAAGATGTAATCTCTGGCCATTTTGGATTACATGTGAACGTGATAAATAAACATGGTCGTCCATATTCGCGCACGAAAGTCAGAGCATCCTGTATATATTCTTGCATATGACGTGGACTGCCTACGTACGATGATGGTAAAATGACATGGTTACCAATTTCGGCGACGTCGGCGTTGTTGTTGATAGCGTCTCGCAAATGAATGTACTCTTCTACGCGCAGCTTTTGTTGATTATATCGTAAGTATCGTAGTCGTTCGCTCTCAATCTTCGCGTACATGTCGACCATGAATTGTTGACAAAGCTCACGACATCGTAAAATGACGTTGTCCAGGCCACGTCTAATCATTAATCGGTACGCATAATAATCCTTTGAGCTAACGTTCTTGTTTATTTCAGCTCCTGTAATATTTGTTCATAAAAATTAATTTAAATTTATTACGTTCAATAATTTAATTGTTTTGTTAAATGATTAATGATCAAATTAATAATCAATGAAGTACCTGATACGGGATCTCGTTGTTTTATGTTTATGCAATATCCGTCTTGTCCCTTCCAGAATATTAGCGGATATTGGAGAGCGTCATATGAACGATGTGTGTCAGCAATGAACTGAAGATTATTATTTCTTCTACGAATCACAATTTCTCGTGCAGCTGTACAATCGCCAACCATGATTCCAGCAACATCATCAACAACGGGTACATTGAATCTACGAATATGCTCTCCAGCTGGTGTTTTATCAGGATTAATGACGATAGCGTGATTATCGCTTTGTAATTGGTGCATATGTGATTTGAATATTTTCAACAACTCGTTGTGCTCGTTCAAAAGAGCATCTAGCTCGCTGACGATGCGCCTGGCATAAAGTGAATCAAGGTTATTATAATCACAACGTGCATTCACGCGATTGGCAAGTGCGCTTCCGGAATCCTCGCCGCCCATAAAGTAGATTTGTAAGAATTTATGTGGTTCGTTTGGCATTGGCAGCAGTGAGCCCATTTTATGATAAACTTGGCCTCTGATTTTGAATGTAGAATTGAATTGTTGACCATTTGCATTAGTATTTCGAACTATTTCTGTTGCTCCGAACGATGTCATTTGAAAGCATGAATTGAATCTTCGAATTGACTTCAGGAACACGTTAGAATCTGGATCCGTGCCGATAAGTAAGCCGTTCAATGGTTCAGGTGGTGTTTCAATTTCAGGTAGTTGCACTTTTCCTGACGCGCAACACATCCCAGCTGGCTCATTTTTGAATTTCAGAGCATGACAATGCGGACATTCCTTGTCCATAGCACCAATTACCACTTTTGAATGAGCATAATATTCAATATCGGGCTCATACTGGAATGCTAGACGCAGGAATGAATCAGATATAAATGCTCGATGTACCTGTTGTCGTTGTTGGTCATTTGTTCTTCGTCTATTGACTGTGAAACGGCGTGATTGTCGTTGTTCTAATCTTCTGACTTCATTGCGTTCAGCTCGTGTATCTTCTGGCTCTTCTTGATGCAATTGCGCCATTCTGACACGTGCATCAGTACTTTGTTGCTGGATTTGTTCTTCTGTTCTTTCGGATCTGCTATTTCGCAAGTTTCGAGCTTTACTTGTACTGCGGCTCAAATCAGCCCCTTTGCGTTTTCTTGGCATTGCTCACTGTACAAAACATACATAAATAGAATTAATGAAATTATTTAATGATGAAAAATGTTAAAAGTATAATTAGGGCCAGGATTTTTGCCGCAGTTTTGAAATGATTAGTTTTAATTTATGAAATTATAATAAAAATATAAGTTTTATGGAAAAATTTTTCAAACAAAAGTAAAAAATTAAATTTTATGAAAACATTGTCTCTTATAATTTTTTCATACAACCAATATTTCCATTGACATTTCAAAATAAAGATTCATAATGATTGATTTTTTGGAAACTATGAAAATCTTAATTGTTCAATTGCATTTTTTTAATAAAATAAAATTAAAATTACATTTTTATAAGATCAACAACATTTTCGATATTAATAAAAAAAAGTATACTTACAACACAAAATCCGTTGTTATTGGAAGCTCGTGTCACGTGTTGAGTACTTTTGAGGTTATAAAATCACTTGATTAACTAATCGTGCAAAATACACTCAAAATTGATAATTTAATTATTATTGATAAAATAGGAATGATTAAAAGTTAATATGAGAGTTACACTGAGATAGCAAAATAATAATTGTCAACGTTACTACTACACTTGATGCATAAACAATAATGATGGCCGACAACTGTGTAGGGAGTGAGAAAGAAAGGAGACCGGCTTCGTTCTCATCCCTACTCCGTGCTGTTTACTGGGTCAGAAGTGACACCTGTAGACATCTGGCGGGGATAACTAATTAAATGACGATTGATCAGTTTTCGACCGGAGAGGAAAAGTGATTAAATTACTAAAATGGCTATTAAAAAATAAGGGTTGATCGTAGAAGGGTGAAAATTGAGGATTGTATGTATTTTTGTATGTTGTATCATAAAAAAATAGAAATTAAAAATTTTGTCTAAAAAATAAAAAAATAAATTTAGGGGTGGACTACCCCTAACATTTAGGGGGATGAAAAATAGATGTTGGCCGATTCTCATAGATACCGGATAAGCACAAAAAATTTCATCAAAATCGGTCAAGCCGTTTCGGAGGAGTATGGCAACGAAAACTGTGACACGAGAATTTTATATATTAGATTACGAGCGCGTGGAAGGTATCCGGCTGAGCCCTAGCAACATTACGCGTAATCAGGGCGTACGCTCAGTTGCTAAGCTTTGCTCAAATTCGTTCTCGGGTAAGTACGGTCAGCGGGATAACCTGACGCGCACGGAAATAATTCAAACTCGTGAGAAGCTTTTGTTGTATTTGTACGACTATGAGAAAGAAATTCAACGCCTGCTACCGGTTAACGATGATTTGTTATATTTGAACTGAGTATCTCGCGACGAGGATGTTGTCACTAGCCTCTTGACTAGTGTGGTTATCGCTGCATTTACAACGGCCTTGGCCCGCCTGAAAATTTATAGCTACCTCGAGCTATTGGACAGACGGGTTTTGTACTACCACACGGACTCCGTTATTTACGTGAGTACTGGTGATGATGCTTGGGAGCCCTCGGTAGGTAATCTCCTCGGTGACATGACCAACGAGTTGATGTCGGTGGCTCCGAACGCTAATATCAACTCGTTCGTCTCCGGAGGCCCGACATTTTATAGTTATACGGCTGCGACTACCGCGGATCCCAAAATAGTGGTGGACACTGTTTGCAAAGTGAAGGGGATAAGTTTGAATGATAGAAACTCGCGAGCAATTAATTTTAACTCAATAAGTCAACTTGTAATATCAGAAATGCCGTCGTTTAGTAATACATCGCTTAATTTAAAATACAAATCAATTCAAAGTACACGCCTCCACAACGTCATCACCCGTACAATGAACAAAACTTGTCATGTCGTACGCCATTAACGTCGTCATATTACACACAGATTATCACTACCGTTTGGATTTAAAGATAGCGATGCTGATGATGGCTAGAAACAACTATGTAATATAAACTTTGTAAATATGTAAATAGCGCACGCGCGCGTGTGTGCGTGTGTGCGTGTGTGCGTGTATGGTCTGTAACATAGTTACATGCGCTAGCGTGTTTCATGATTTTCGAACGGCTATAAGAGCCGAAGGTATATTCGAAAACATCTAAGAAATAGACTCGGTACGAGCGTGCCGAAATTCTGCGGGCGCTAGGCCGTCGAATTCGTGAGAAAAACGAGCGACGTCACACCATCGGAATTCCCACACTGACGTAAACAGCGGGTCAGCGACCAGCTGGCCTTGCTGGGCGGCGAGGGGAAGGCGGTTAGGGGTAGCGGCAGCGGCGAACCGCAAAAGTCTAAAGATGCGTTACATTTAAGATTACGATGGAAAAATAGGCAGAGGAGACTGTGGCGAGGGAAAGCCTATAAAAGGTCGATGCGGGGAGAGAGGAGGTCTCTTGGCGTTATTGCACCGATAGTGGAGAACAGAAATTTGTTACGAAAAATTCTAACTAAAAAGTGGAAATTCAAGAGTCACTTCCAACATCACATACCGTAGAGTCTGTGTCCACTCCAGAGAGCAGAACAAGTGGGTGATACACAAAGGCCAGTGAAGAAGAAAAAGAACAGACAAGAAACAACTATTTAATAAGAAATAACCGGTTGCATAGAGTAGAAAGTGTCCAATCATAAAAATCAAATTAGTCTATAGGTTGAATTGAGTGGACGCGTAAGATAAATTTATACGATTAAGCGAGTAGTCTCTAAAAGATTAGGATTAAGAGGATGAATCAGTTATAGGAAAATAAGTGCATAGAAATAAGCGCGTAGTAGGTAAGAAAATAAGATTAAATGGTATGGATATAAAAAAGGCAGTATAGACAGAAGTGCCCGATTGGGTGTGTGGAAGAGGGACAGAGAGAGAGTGGAACAAGAGTAAAAGAGAAAGCATTATAAACAGAGTTTATACACTCTGTCAAGGAGTAAGTCTGATGCGGGTAGCTGTGTGTGTGCGTGATCGAAGCTAACGAGTCAATACTAAAGCATTGACACGGAACCGAAACTCGAGCCCGAGAATACTGAGAATTTGTGCTCGAATAAGAAGAAATGACGTGAAAATAATTGCCGGAATTCCCGATTTTCGATGCACAACAGAACATCGAAGAAGTGTGAATTAAAGACAGGGGAACAACGTGAGACAGGCGAGCGGAATAGACAATATAAAGAAATCTAATCAATTCCGTAATAATTATTTTTGTAATAATCAAATAATTCATGTGTAACAATATTTAAGTTTAAATATAGGTGAATAATTTTAGGTGCGAGCAGATCTAGATGAAATTAGGTGCATAGGATTAATTGATACGTATAGGCTAGTAGTGTATAAGGAAATAGAATTAGGTAGTGTCAATTTTAAATCGGAAATATAAACGGAAATCGCCCGGTTGGATGAGTGGAAGAGAGAAGGAGAGAAAGTGAGACAAGTGTGAAAGAGAAAGCATTATAAACAGAGTTTATACACTCTGTCAAGGAGTAAGTCTGACGCGAGTGGCTGTGTGAGTGCATGTCGGAAGCTACTGGGGCAATACCAGCTCACCTATACGTAACAGTTATTCGAGCCCGGAAATACCGAGAATTTGAACGCGAATAAGACGAAATAATATTAAAATAATCGTCGGAATTCCCAAATTCGAATGTACCATCCTAGATAGTAGAGGCCGGGAACGGTAAAATAACTTGTTATAGAATAATTTCTTTTATTAATAAACCCTATTCTCACTCACCTCGAAGTCTAATATTAATTAGTCCTGTGTTTGAGCCCGAATTCCCACGATAAATAAAAATTATTGATAACAGTAAAAATTACCGTTACAGGTCGTTTATGTACTACTGTGTTCAAAAAGTAAGGTGAATTTTGTTTTAAAATTAAAATTTTTTATTTATTCTTCCAAATCGATTTCGTCCCCCTCAAAATAATCCTCCCTAGCTACAATACACTTATGCCAACGTTTTTTCCAATCTTTGAAGCATGCTAAAAAGTCGTCCTCAGGTATAGCCTTCAATGCGCGTAGCGATTCACGTTTGATCTCTTCAATCGACTCAAAACGATTTCCCCGGAGTAGTCTCTTGAGATTTGGAACAGCCAGAAGTCACACGGTGCTAAATCAGGCGAATACGGTGATTGTGGAGCGACATGAGTGGAGTTTTTGGCGAAAAACTCACGAAGAACCAGTGCTGTGTGCGACGGTGCATTATCGTGGTGCAAAATCCAAGTGTTGTCTTTCCATAATTCTGGCCTTTTCTTGCGAATAGCTTCACGCAAACGACGCGTAACACTTAAATAATATTCCTTGTTGACAGTTTGGCCAGTGGGAAGGAATTCGTAATGCACCACACCACGATAATCGAAGAAAACTGTCAACATGACCTTGATTTTTGAGCGACTTTGGCATGGATTTTTCGGTCTCGGTTCACCTTTGGCACGATATTCTCTCGATTGATCGGTTGTTTCCGGATCATAGGCATAAATCCAAGTCTCATCGCCCGTAATAATTTGTTTGTAGACGTCCTGATAGTCAGAAATCATTCATTCACATTCTTGAACGCGACGCTCTTTTTCGAAAAAATTGAGAAATTTTGGCACCAAACGCGATTTGACTCTTCTGAGGCACAAATGATCTTTCAAAATTGCTTGCACTGATCCAATTGCTATTGCAAGCATGTCGGCAAGGTCTCGAATTGTTAATCGACGATTTTCGAGCACCAACTCTTGATTTTCTTGATGTGCTCATCAATTGACGTCGATGGTCGTCCAGAGCGTTCCAAATCATCAACACGTTCTCTGCCTTCTTTGAAGTCTTTGTACCACTTGTAAACATTTTTCTGTGACATAGTCTCGTCACCGAAGGCCTTTTGTAACATTCGATACGTTTCAGCGGCGGAAATTTCATTCCGCAAGCAAAATTTAATAGCACTTCTTTGCTCAACAAAATTCGTTATCGTAAAAATCGCCAAATTCACTTTTTTCTGTTCACAAAACCAAGCGTAAACTAAAAACTAATGATGATATTGACATGTAATTTGTCACAGATGTCACTAACAGTTCTACCAACTTGAAAAAAAAATTCATTTGTCCGATTCGGTTAACGCGGGAAGTTCAAGTTAAAAATTCATCTTACTTTTTGAACACAGTAGTATATAGTTTGTAAATAATTTTTCACAAGTGTTTTTGTACTTGTTACTTTGTATACATATGTGTGTAATGTAAATATAGATGCAGTGAGTGTGTGTCAATGCGTACGTTTATGTATACAGTTTTGTAAATTATTTTTATTCTTTATGAATATTATTGTAGTTTGTATATATGTATGTAGGTAAAAACGATTAATATATGCGGATTTATTTATATAATTTTGTAAAATAATAATAGAAACACGTATATACAAACGTGCACAGAACGATTTGGAATTACTATGAATAAATTCGAAGCCTTGTATTTTCTGTCTTGATATTATTCGAAAGTATCTCCCACCGTGTCACACACATTTTCATATTCAGCTAGGACAGGTATCAAAGAGACGCCAGATGTATATATAATCGTAACAGCTGCGGAAAGGTTGGTTAAAAGAGAAACTGCCGGGTGAAAGCATCTTTGCCTCTCTTTCCAACCATAATGAATTGCCTGTAGACTTGTGATCGACTGCTGCAAGGATCCCTGGAATCTCACCAAATCGGAGCACTATTACATTACAACAAATCGGGTATGAAAACACGTATTAACAGTTCACCACTATTTCGCCGTAGCTGCAGTTTCTTGTACGAAAATGCCAAAATAAAACTATTTTTATGGAGCTGAAAAATAACGAACGTTTTCACTCACCATGAATATTATGAACAGTTGAAAAGTTTTCAGAAATAAATTTGTATACGCTAAAAAAATATTTCTAAAAAAGCTATGGAGGCGGCTCGGTTTTCGACGACGGGCATATTTAACCGGTGGATGGATACACAATATTATTTACCATAAGACCCAATCTACTTATCTTACGTAAGTCCCAAATTTGCTCTAGCAATGGTCGGTTACATACCTACGATTGACAACCGATCTACTTTACTGATCGCCGATACAGTTTCTACTTGACCGGCTGCCAACATTCGATCTCCTTTACCGACTGTCAGTAACATGCTTACTGACAGTAGATGGCGCATCGGCAATCGGGGTGGGGACTGCTGGGGGATCAATCAGTGATGTTGGTAGGAATGGTGGGGGTTGTGGGGGATTAATCAGGAACGGGGATGGGGTGGTGAGGGCAGTCACACCCCCCATACTAAAAGACCCACAAATGAGAATGCAGCATGGAAGGGGAGGGGGCGGGGTTAGTCTATACACGCCCTGGCGCCAAGGGGGACAGGGGGAAGCCACGCCCTGTATTTCTATAAAGGGCCCCTTTTACTTGTAGGTATGAATTTTATCATACGGAGTTGGTGTTGACTTAATGGCTCGTGAACGCTGATTTTGGAGTTTCATGAAATTCTTGCAGTTCTTAGCATTTTTGAAGTTCTTGGCGTTCTAAGCATTTTGAAGTTCTTGGCGTTCGTGAAGATTTTTTGGAGTTGTAGGTGTTCGTGAAGTTCTTGGAGTTTTTAGCATTTTTGAAGTTCTTGGCGTTCGTGAAGTTTCTTTAGAGTTGTAGGTGTTTGTGAAGTTCTTGGAGTTTTGTCCATATGATGCTGGACGATCGTGTGGATGCTTGTGTTGTCTTCCCTTGATGATGGTTGGCTCCATATGATTTGGTATAAGGATTCGTAGATCGTCTAGTATAAAAACGAATGCTTCCTTTTACTCTGAGAAGATGTAGATGTTTGGTTGAAATAGCCAGTGCGGTACGGTGTCCCTCGGAATGAGTGAGCTGTAGACTCTTGTTTCAGTGAAACATAATGTGCATTACTAATATGCAATATCATAGTGTGATTAACGATTATTATTATTATTATTTTCTTTGCTCTTTTTTTGTATACTTTATTTTGTTTTATGTATATATTGTATATATATATTTTTTTAATCTTTTTTTAATTCTTAGCAAAAATGCAATACTTATTTTTTTGTTTTTTAAGAGTGCGACAAGACATAAATGAAAGAATTCTGTGTATTATGACCTAAAATATATATGTAAGGGTATGAATATATAGTTCTAACTCAAAGTGGATTTACTTACGTAGGTATTTGGTATTGAGAGAAGTTTTCCTTGCATCATTCCTCTGCTTATATATTTTTCATATTAACCCTTTGTGTAGCGAAAGTGGTATCAGTGTCCCATTATGGCATTTTTGAATAGTCACACGACTTGTTGATAAGAGAGTGAATATCGTCGGTATGGGCTTGCCGTAGGTGGCATGATGTAGAGTCGCTTTCCAACAAGTAGTCCACCAAGTTTTGTATCGTAATCTGTACTACGTGGGGTTACGGAAATAGGAAGGCTAGGTATTGGAGACACAGCGGTAGAGCTAGTGGCTGGTCTTCTTAGGTTCAAAAATTTGGGTAACTTGGTCCTGCTCCTCGTGGCAGGGCCGGGTATCGTACTTGCGGTCTGGATGCCGTTGGTTCGATAGATTAACTGAACATTGAACAATTGATTTATGAATTCAGAGGTTGTTGTATATTTGTATATTAATATTTCTGCAATAATTACATGTGATAATTTGTACGGCGTTGGAAGTATTGGTAACTGTGATTGCTTGGTTTGAAACGTTTAAGAAAATTTTTGATTTACTAAATCTTGAAATACAATGATTATTGTTATTATTATTACTACTGTTATTATTAGTATTATTTATGTATATTATTTCTTTTATATTTAATATGTTTATTTATCTGATAAAGGGTTAGTTGATTAATACGTTATAGCACGGTATTTTGTGGACGACTTGACATTGCTTTTGCCAACGTTGTCTCCTAATATCTGAATATCGTCGATAAAAATAGATATGGAGTATTATTAGTGATTATTGTAGTTTTTATATTTACTCCCGTATTATATATTTATTTTTACTTTTATTTTCTGATTTTTATTCGCATTTATCAATTTTATTATGTAACTTCTATGTTTATTATCACACGATATTCAGAAAGAAAGTGCAGCATGAGTGCTAGCATATAAATATTGTATATTTTTATGCAAATTATGTTTCTGGAATTTTTTTTCGAAAATTTTAGAATGCAATTATCGATTTCTTCAATCGATTTGAATATACAGTAATGTCTCAGTTGAGGGGTTTAATACGTACGTTACCGTTCATTAATATAGTCTTTATTACGTACGGACTGGTGTAGTGGTCACCGAGTTTTCCTGGTTTTGGTCCTTTAAGCAAAAATACTGGTTCACCCACTTTAAATGCAACGGGATTAATTTTTTTGTTTTGATATCTTTTGGAATTTTCTTTAGCCTTTATCAAATTTTGTCGTCCCAAACCCTGTATTTCATGGATTTGCGTGACCAATTGTGTTAGATATTCATTGTACCTGGCGAGTTTTTCCATCTCGGTAGGGGGCATACTAGAAGGGGTACGAACTATCTTGCCAAAAACCATTTCGTATGGGATATGTTTAGTACTTTCATATACATTCGTGTTATAATTGTAAATATCCATTTCAACCCATTAATCCCAATTATTTTGTTTAGAGATGGATTGTTTAAGATATTCACCAAGAGCATGATGCGATCTTTCTAATGATCCATTGGATTGAGGGTGAAATGCTGCAGTTCTAACTTTACGAATTTTGAACTATTTCACAGTTTGTTTTAATAAATTACTCAAAAAATTACTATTTTGATCAATGGTACCGCTTTGGGTGAGCCGAAATAACAAATGAATCGCTTGACGAATGCTTCCGCTATCGTTACTGCCTTCGCATTATGTAAAGAGATTGCTACCGAATATTTTGTTAATTGATCTTAAATTGTAAGTATGTATTCATTTTCTTGCTTAGTTTTTGGCATAGGGCCTACTATGTCCATTGCAATTTTATCGAAAGCTATTGCTGGAGTATCTGTTATGATCATAGACTGTTTAGTTTTTACGCGGATTAATTTTTTTAATTGACATAAACACCGTTGAATATATAATTGGACGTCAGTTTTTAAATTTTTCCAATAATACACATGACGAATTCGATAATATGTTTAACTCACACCTCTGTGTCCGCCTATGGTTGACGTATGCATATCTTCAATAATCTCATTTTGTCTTTCCACTGGGGGTTGTCTAATTTACCCGTGACAAATAATGATTTTAACGTCGCTTTGCGCGAATATTAATCGAATTTGAGTCATAATATTTTCCCGTGGCACATTTAACATAAAACTTGATTTTGCAATACTGCTGGTTTGCAATGATAACTTGTCAGTTAAATAGCGAGCACTTTTTAAAGCTTCTACTATATATTCCAAAATTAATGTGGGATCTTCTCCAGAATTATCTGTGATAGGCAAAGCTATATTGAATCTGTGAACTTCTTTCATAATAGATTGAGCTTTCTCTAATTCTAGATTCTTTAAGTGTGAAAAATTGTCGTTATCTCGTAGTGCAATAGCTCTAGTGTCTATCGGTTCACAGTTGGTGGAAACAAAATAAACTAAATTATCTTTTCGAGTGTAAAATAAGTCTCGTGATTGTTTGATGTTGGAAGCAATAATTCTACCCTTCATAGTTTTATGCAGGATGGTGGAGGGCAATATAAGTGAGTTTTCACGTTCTACTACGTCGGACATGTTGTGGCTAGAGGATTCTGTTTCGCTACCTTCGAAGGGTTCCCGTGCATGTTTACCCGGCACTGTTTCGTCTGCGTTTTCTCAAGGGTTGTGGTCTTTGAGTTCGCTTTCATCGAAAGATTCGTTGTTCTTAAGCGACGTTTCGTTGTGGGCTGGGACTGGTAATGGCACATGAGTTTGGTTACTCAGTCGATCTGCATAGGTGTCGGATGGCAGAGGAAAGTTCTCAACGTTGTAGGTCACTTGCTTATTCTTAGTTTCGACGTTTTTATTCTTGTATGTCGGTAGAATGGGACGAAGATAGCGAGACTTGTGGGCGTCGCCTCCCCTCTCGCTGCTGGCTTGTGATTGGTCCCTTATCTTCTTACCCCCACTTCTCCTCTGCACCTGATTAGTCCCCCACCTCCTTACCCCTCCCCTCTCCTGCACCTGGTTAGTCGCCCCACCCTAAGCCCCCGACGGACGCGCCACCTAGGCGACACGTGTACCATCTGTTGGACGCTAGATCGGCGGTTGTTGCCGATGCGCCATCTATTGTAAATATTCGACAGGATGTATGTTATCGACAGCAGGTAAAACAGAGCGATTTACCGACGGTCGGTAGTGTAGATTTGGTCCTACATGCGATACCACAGATTGGGCCCTACTATCGAAAAAGAAGATTGTAGCTGGACATCGGTAAAAAGATTTGCGTCTGGTCGTGTCCTATCAGCGATAAACAGATTTGGGCCCTATACATATGAGGTTTTGCTTTTCACTATTTAACACTTATTAGAAATAAAATCTTTCGAAACTGTAACACCAACTAAAATAATTATGGTAAATAAAAACACGTGTAATTCTTGAAACTTTATAAAAACTGTTTTGTTTATTTAAAAAGATTGTCAGTCATATAAGAAATACTTGTCTCATTTTCGCGGAACTGATGGTTTATAATTACATCCTGTACAGTTCCTGTGAGCTGGTGCTGGACCGTCGATATGCGTTCTCGTACCTGGTGTGTTGTGATGTACACGGCACGGCAGGTACGTGGAAACCTCAGGGTCATTCTTGAGGTGTTCAGGTAGTTTATCCCACAGAATAGATATTTTTGCTCCCCAATATTTCAACAGCAGGGGTTTCGGCATGTTCTCGAGCTCCTGTTTGGTGAATTTTCAAGGATCCTTGGAGCAGTCGATCACGAGTATACTGTCAAAGGGATCTATTACGGTTTCGAAAAGAGTAAAAATGATTTCACCACGGCGTTTTCTTTTCAACTAACCTTTTCTCAGCTGCTGCGGTTATATATACACTCGGCCATTCTTTCAATAGTCGTCCACCACTCTTTATTGTATTTACAACGCGCACGGGCCATAATGGAAATTATGGTATCCACAGGTGTTTTGCTTATGGTATACAAATACTGGCTAGCGCATCTTCCAGTGTCAACTGTATTCTTATTTCAACGATACGCTCCTAGAATTATATAGACATCAGGTGTGTGTCATCGGAGAAAATGCGGCATAAGGTGGGGCGATTTTCGAATAATAATGAGACAAAAAATACAATGTGTAGAATTTATTCATAGTATTTTACAAGTAGCATCCAAATCGTTCTGTACAAGTTTGTACACAGGTGTTTCTATTACATCCGTAGCCCTTTATATTATTGTTTTTTACATTTTTCATACGTTTCATTTTACGGTTTGAATATTTTAATCGATTGTAGTATTGTGTAGCAATGCGATCATTTTTCAACCTGTTTGTCGTAAAATGTTCAATAAAAGAATCCAGAGTATTATCACGAGCCATAAAATCAAGAAACATAATTCAGTATTCACCACATACTTTAGACTTGCGTGATTGAAGGGGTTGTGTGTTCCACTCGTAGCTTCGACAGTTTCGCCGTAGACGGTTATGGTGTTGCTTAAGGAGTGGGGGCAATCCATAACTATCGAAAAAGATTCCATGGCTATTTTTATCAACGTAAGCAGCCACCCAGTGTCGGCCCGGTAGATTATGATCGTCTGTGTTTAGTACCATTGCTGCGGGTCTAGACCAGCGACTCAGGATGCGATCGGCAGGCAATACTCCTCTCGTCTGAGCAAATATTCGTTGTAGAGTATCGAATATCTGTAGACTGTTCATACTGCTTGGACAGTTGCTGTTGACGGTTGCGCTGCGATTGGCGACGCCTCTGCTGATGATAATGATGGTTTCCTGGTGGTGGTGGTGGTTGCGCTGGTTGCTGGTTGTGTGCGTTACGTGGTGGTGGCGACGGTTGTGTAGTAGGTGGTGCGACTACTTGTTGGTCTCTGCTTCGGTAAAGTACCGTTATTTCATCGTTAGCCGGTACAGTTCCACTGTACAGCGGTACTTCGTCACTGATACATGACGGCGTGATATCGTTGAATATATACTCTACGCTTAAACATTTAATTATAACACTTTCTTTAATCGATGTGTCGTGATTTGGTGATTTTTGCTTATTTTTAATCAACGTTTATTATCGAGAGGCTGCGAATAAACGGGGCTCACTGCATCGGGTTCTTTGAAAAGGAGCCAAGATCGGATTTTTGCCACGTTATTTAAAGCACACTTCACATTGTCTTTTTTCGAAACCCCATGATGGGTACAGTAAACGTTATTGATGAGCACATTTTTTAGCGTCGGACCCTCATATTCTTCCAGATTGATGATTTCACGGTCCAGGGCATCACGTAAAAGCTCGGCTTTCTGCAAGCCTCTTGTGTAAATACGTAAGGCCTAACGACACAACAAACGCAGATTAGTGTAGACTTTTTTCAATGGTATATCACCGTCAAGTCATTCCAGTCCATGTTGAAAACACGTCAGTTTATTGTTGCTCGTACGTACTTTTTTTAACAGACCACCAAAGTCGTATGGTGGTCCGACAAGCCAGTGACCATAATGTTCCTCTTGAAAAGTCGTCACAGCTATCTCCTTTGGTAGAAAACGGTTGTTTGCATCGTAGAGTGCTTGAATATGTACTATAACGTCCATTATGAGGGTTTGAAGTAGACTGATACCAGTTGTAGCTGCGTAGACGCGTTTTAAATACTACAGTGGCGCGCGTGTGGTGCCCGCTCTCGCACTAAAATCTGTAATGACCTGCCATGTCGAATCTATTTATATTACATTATCATACTCGGCGTATACCACACAATTTAATGTAGATGTCAACGGCACTGCAAACCGTACTTCGACCCTTACACTGCCGTGTCTTACGAGATTCCAATGACCGAAGCAACTTGCTGATAAGTCAGGTGTCAAATCAAAGACATACGGACAGTAACCTTTAGGATAGTCACCCCTGGTAATATCTAGACCCTCATTCTGAAAGTGTATACCGGTACCGCTAAAGAGTGTGTGATAACTGTCTACCCAGTTTTCGTTGCCACCAAATAACGGTTGAAGAGGTTTGCTAGGTATGTGTTGACCATCGACGTATAGCAACAGGAAATTTATCGAATGATTATTAAAGTTAAACGGATTTAACGTTGTACTGCCGTTGAATGCACGGTTATTCACAAACCCAAAAATTATTCGTTTAGGCAATTGGCCTAGCATAACCTTATCCAGAGTATCACCAATGATCCGAGTGTGCATCGTAAAATCTTTAACCTCAACCCTTGTTATAGGATACTTTGCGGTTGTTTTTGCAAGAAATTTGGCATGAGCTATCAGCACACCTGGTGCAATTTTTACTCAACGGACAAGTAATGTAGCCTCGGTGATATGTAGTTTATGTGTCACACCAGCAGTAGCCGTACCTCTACACTGGTCAGCAGAAATGTATCCTGATTAAATACATCGCAGTGTAAATGTTCAATCATATTTAGAGTCTGGCCATTCTTTATATACTTTTCACGATTATTCAGATCGATATTAGGGTTATTCGATGCACTTGGTACAGTATCCAACATACCGGGTGTGTCAGCGTACCAAAGTGCGGTCGTTAAGTGAAAATTTTTAGCATCAGGTCCATAATTCAGTAATGTTTCAATATATGCTTTGCAGGGGTATGCATTGTTTGGCGGTGCCACGAGTTTCCGGTTAAAATATACGTCTACCTGATTAAAAAGGCTATGCAGAAAGTTATTAACAGGCGCTATGTTGTATTGTGATTCACCTGTTGGTATAACCTTAATTTTTACAATAATCATTGTATGAGCCAGATCCAGGTATGACAAATTCCAGGGGTCCGTCATCCGTGAGGGTTGACACAGACTTGTAGTGTATCCATTTTGATGCTTCTACGGCCGTCTGCGTTGGAGGTATAGTAAATAGGTATTTGCTTGTTTGTTCCTGCTGCTGCTTCCTACACCTCTCTTTTTCTTTGTTGATGTCCTCTTTTTTTATTCTTTGGGCTACCACGATGTTTCTTTGTAGCACTACGTCTACGTCTCGTTGACTTTTTCTTCTTCTTTATTCCTAGCGACTTTTTCGAAATAACAGTACGTCTTATCGTCGTCCGCGCAGGTGACTGTCCTGATAACGACTGCAACATGCGCGCTACGCCTACAGCGTTATATCCTGAACCATTCATGACAAGAGAAATTTTTCATTGCCTTTCGTTGTAAATTATCTCCAGATTCGGCTGCACGTCGTCGCAATGACTCCCTGAATGGTATTTTGTGGCCGCTCACATCCTCGATAACATGTAAACCCGTGCGAATGGCTTCTTTCCCGATAGCCTTAGCACCTCTGGTCAACAGTGGTAAAACACTTCAAAATAGACCCCCGAGAAAACTACCGATACTGTGACCGCGTTGATGTGGGGAGCCCGCAAACACGTTACCTATATAACCGTTTCTATCCCCTATTTGATTCTCATAATACGTCGTTTAATGAGCACACATATTGTCTAATTGAGTCGTTTGAAAGAAAGCGTGAGGGTTAACGTTCCATACTCGAATGCAATAGGATTACCCAGACGATCTCTTATCCACCTCGATCGTCCTGAAGCAATTGTTGAGTAAACCTATGTAATTTGACGATGAGAAACTTTTTACTTGCGTTGTACCATACGTGTAGTTTTTTGTATTTAAATTTACAATGCTGAGTAGTGCTGTCTATGTATCACCTACCGTATACGGTACACAAATATCGGTGTAGACAAAAAGCTGATCGGGTAGAGCCCTATTTATACAGGCGGATACTCGTCCTATGCGTGGAACGCCCCGCAGAAGCTGCAGGTAAAGACCCCCTGGGGTTTCTCGGTCAAGCAGCAGTTCTTCGTGATTCTCGAAGGCCAGTATGCGCGCTAGTTTACTACTCATTCGTAATACACCGGGGTGACCTACCATAGAAGCTACTTGTCCGTAAAACTTGATCAATCATGAATTCTTTATTCTTCTCATACAGTTCTCAGGAGCACTCGTCAATTCTTCGGAGTAAAAGAAACCATCGATAGTTTCGTCTTTAAGATCGCACAACACATACACATACAAACCCTGGCAATGTAAAACTTTTTTGATACGGAAAATTTCTTCACTGCAATTTTTCTCGTAACCTTTTTCGAAGGTACCTTTAGTTCTACTGATTCGAATGTAATCCCCGGGTTTGTATTTATACGTTGTGAAACGTATCTTTTCACGTCGCTTCACGGCACTAATTGTCATATTACGGATTGCTGTATCGGCATTATACAGTGTCACGGCAGGCGGCTGCATTTTTATGGTCGAATGTATAGCATGATTGTACGCACAAACCATTTGTTGTAGTATATCGATGTAACGATGAGTGTTACGATGTGTGAAGTAACGCCACATCCGCTCCTTGAGAGTGCGATTAAAACGCTCGACAATCGAGGCTTTTACATCAGGATTACGAGCAATGCGAGATTGTATGTTTTCATCTTTGAGAAATTTTTGAAGTTCACTGCCGAGGAATTCTTTACCGCGGTCGGCTTGTAGTGAAACAGGTGTACGCCCTTCGTTAAGCTCGAGAATACGTTTAAATGCCTTTGTTACATCGCGCACCGTTTTGTCCTGCAAGGGTTCGACTCAGACGTATTTGCCGAGGACATCGATCACCATAAGAAGGTAGGAGACGTTGTCGTTATATCTCCTCAAAGAACGTACATCTACGAGATCAGCTTCCCAGACGTCGTCAATATTTGTAACATTATAATACAGTTGTGGAAAGACAAGCCGCACAGGTCTATGAATGGTATAACTATCCTGCTGAGTCAGCCAATCTTAGCCTGTCAGCCTGTCTTACATATATAGTATACGGGTACAATCGCCAATCGTACTCATCAGTAACCTCCGCTTGGCGTAACGGAGGCCGACGACGTTTCTCATGATCCTCGAGAACTTGGCAGCAGCGCCGTTGGCTTTGTCAGCTGTTCGTTGGATGTGCTCTCCGAAAGTAAGCTTCTCGTCAAGCTGGAGGCCGAGATACCGGACTCCTGCCTCTCCTGGCCTCGACAAGCCATTTTGAATTTTGTTTTTTTGACACCGGATTCGTATTCAGCGACCCCAAAAACCTCTGAGTAACAAGTTTCAAGCGAATCCAACCGATCTCGAAAATTGCGCCCGCCATATTGGATCCGCCATTTTGAATTTTAGTTTTTTTAAACCGGATTCGTATTCAGCGACCCCAAAAACTCCCGAGTAACAAGTTTCACAAAATTTACAAAGTTAATGTGAATTTGTAATTTTTTATATTCAAATGTGCACTAAAAACAAAGTTGCAGCTAACTGCAGCTGATTTTCACTAATTTTGTTACATAACAGTTCAAACTTTAATTTAAAACTTGTTTCGTTGCGGAACACTGCGGAACTTTTAACTTTTTCCTTGTTTTTCTAAAATGATTGCACATAATTTTTCATTTTTTTCTGCTTTATACTTGCCAGGTATACTTCACTAGCCCTTATAAAATGTTCCATTATATTCTTTAAACAGTACTCTATCCACCTATGTACTCTAAATCCCATATAATGAAACTTCTTTTGTCGACTTTTGACCAGCTTTTCGGGAATCGGCCCCACTGTGCGACGCCGCGTCTTGAAACTCCGTTTGTTGTGCGTCTTTTTGGTTTTTTTTTCGGGTTTTTCTATTTCTTTTTGTTTTTCTTTTGTCTGTATGTTTGTATTTGATTGTTCCATTTTGTTCCCACGAGTAGCCTAGGAAATTGGCGTCGGCCCCAGCAGAGCCTGGATGTAAGAGCCTGGGGTAAGGCCGCTAAATACCACCGGGGTTGGACCAGGTGCCCTGGGGGAACCGTTCAAGACACCTCTACCCAGGTGGTATGCAACCCTCGGCACGGTTTCGCACACCTTGGCTTGGGTTTGTGTTTTGTCCGCGTGGGCTATTTTATTTGACCCCTGCCCCCGCTCATGGCTGAGCGACGAGCGTTCCCCTATCCGCCACCCGGGGACGCGCCGTATGGCAGTATCACCTCTGCGCGACGGACTACTACTACTACCACTACTTTTTTTTTTTTTCGAGGGATTGTGGAAAATCTTTAAAAGACAATTGCGGAGGGTGCGCACTCCCCATGTTGTGGGATTTGTACCCACTAAAAACCACACACCCTTTCTCCATGACATTTGTCCCCCTTGGAACCGCTGTTGCATTGCATCAGGGAGGTGTCATTTCCGCGGCAACCTGTCGCTGCCTCCGTGCGCTTAGGGCTTTAGCCCCCCCCCCTCACTCCTCTTGCTTCTTTATCCGCCGCACTTTCTCCACGTGTTCCGTGATGCTCGTCCGTTTCTTGTCCCTTTGCAGCATTTCCGCTGCTGCGTCCTCCGGTGTTGGTTATTCTTGAAGATTAAGCAACCCTCTCGCGCGTTCCCCCTGGTTCTTGGTTCGGAGCACCTTCTCCACGTATCCCGCGATGCTTTTCCACTTCGAGTCACTTTGTAGCATTTTCTCTACCGCGTACTCCGGGGTCAGCTCTGTGCCCAGGGCCGTCGCCAGCGCTTCTTTTTCTTCTGCCCACCTGGGGCACGCGAAGAACGTATGGAAGGCGTCGTCTATATTAGCACAATAGTCGCACAGCGGGCTATCTCTTCTTTTGAAGCGGAAAAGATAGGCGTTGAAATGACCATGTCCTGACAAGAACTGAGTTAGGTGGTAATTGACTTCTCCGTGATCTCTACTCAACCACAAGGGCAGCTTGGGTATGAGCCGGTAGGTCTATCTACCTGTAACTTCCTGCTCCCAAGCGTCCTGCCATTCCTGAAGGATCCGCACCCGCTCCTGTGTTTTGACGTAGGTTCGGTTACCCTCTCCTCGTCGGGGATAGATTCGCATCGTCTCTCTGGCTAGCATCACAATGGGGATCACACTTGCAATTACCATCACGGCGCTCCCTGAGACCGTGCGATAAGCGCAGGCTACTCGGCGGGCGCTAGTCCTTTGGACGGATATCAGGCGTTTTTGGCGTTTCTCGACGTCAAGCGAGCCTGTCCAGATCTTTGCGCCATAGAGCATGATCGAGTGGCAGACACCCATCATAGCTCTTCTTTTCGCTGTCCTAGGGCCTGTTACGTTCGGCATGAGTCTAGTCAGAGCTGCCATAAGTTTGGCAGCCTTGTCAGCGGCACCCCGTATCCGTTCGGTGAACGTTAGCTTTTTGTCCATCGTCAGCCCTATATATTCCACTGAACCCTCTGAGTCGATGTTCGCTCCGTCAATATTTACGCTAAGTGGTTCAAGAAAAAGACGTTGTTTTGTTAGGACTACGACCTCTGTTTTAGTCGCCGCAAGGTCCAAGCCGTGCGTGCGCAACCACTCTCCGATTCTTCTCGCGGCTTCCACCACCCTTCTTTGGGCTTGGGGTGATGTCTCCGCCGTTACCACCGCTGCTATGTCATCAGTGAAACCCACGAGGCGAGTACCTTCTGGCATGTCTATCTTTAAGATGTCGTCGTAATTTACGTTCCAGAGGTCAGGCTCGAGGACTGAACCTTGCGCGACTCCGGATGTGACTCTGAAAGTTCGTTGTCCCTCCGTCGTGTCGTATACAAGTACCCTGTTTCGGAGGTAGTCACTTACGACTCTCTGGAGGTAGGCTGGGATATGCATCCTTCCGAGCGCCTCGAGGATGTCGACCCACCTCGCCGAATTAAACGCGTTTTTAACATCTAACGTTACCAGGACACAGACACTCTTGTTTCTGCTAGTGCCATTCCATGCCCTCTCTGCCGCTTTAACGACCTCGTGAATCGCTCATATCGTTGATCGTCCTTCTCGGAAGCCGAACTTCATGTCTGATTGGCCTCCGGCATCTGCAACCGCTGCCCTGACTCTCTTACGTAACAGCTTCCCGTAAATCTTGCCTGCGTTGTCCAGCATACAGAGAGGTCTGAACGACGATGAAGACATTGGCGGACCCTTGCCCTTGTCCAGTAGTACAAGCCTTTGTCTTTTCCATTTACTGCAGAAGATCCCCGCCCGCAAATAAACATTGTCCATGTTTAGCAGTAGGAAGGGGTACTCACTCGCGACCGCTTTCAAGATTTCGGATGGTATGCCGTCGTGTCCCGGTGCCTTGCGGTTCGGCATACTCTTTGTCACAACTATGAGCTCTTCCTCGGTGAAGAGCGGGGTTTCGCCAGCTGGTATTACTGCGACGTACTCTCTCTCGGGGTGTTCCGGGAAATGCGCCGTAATGATTCCTTCCTTTCCTTGGTTTCGGAATCCTTGGAAATCTCGGATCCAAGGCCTTCCAGTTTCTTCATCACAATATTGTATCCGAGACCCCACATATCCGTGTTTAGTTCAAGGCAAAGAGCTTTCCAGCTTTGTGCCTTGGCGTTGGAAATTGCCTTCACGAGGGCCTTCTTAGCGTCTTTGTAGCGCGTCGAGGCCGCTTCTGCAGTATCAGTTGCCAGTCGTCTTCTTCTAGCCCGTAACGATATGCGCCTGAGTTTGAGGCACTCCGTTCGCATCTCTGCGATGGAGTCTAACCACCAGTAGACGGGGACTTTATGCTCTTTCCTGGTTCTTCTGGGCATAGATGCATTGCACCCTTTTTCGATCAGTTGCATTGTGCGGCTGACAAGAATCTCCGCGTCTTCTTCGCTAGGGTCAGACGGGGCTACTTCTTGGAGAAGAAGACCACCTTGGCTGATTTCCGCGCGCAGCAATTCCCGGCCGAGTTTGGCTACGTTCCATCCTTTGTGGCTCGGTTGCCCTGGTCTAGATCTACTGGAGCTGGCCGTTGTAGCAATCTCAAACCTGATATACTGGTGGTCACTTGCTGTGAAGTCCTCCAGAACCTTTCACTTTTTTATTGCGGCCGTAGTCCTATTGGTGGCCAGGGTAACATCGATGATGGAGCCCCTGGTACCAGCCCTTCTGAACGTAGTAACCGCTTGGTGTTCATAACGGTCAGATCCAGTCTGGCCACCATCTCGTTCAAACCTGCTCTTCTGCTGTCCGTCCACGCCATTCCCCAGTCGATTGCCTTGGCGTTGAAGTCACCTCCGACGATAACTTCCCCGTCCATCGATCTTCTCGCGTCCTCGAGGTTGTCGATCTTAGCTCTGAAAGTTCCGATAGGTTCGCTTGGAGAGAAATAGCAGCTCACGTAAGTCGTGGCGCAGACTTTGACCCATACAAAGCCATCAACGGAGCTCGCATCGGTCACGACCACCTTCTTTCGCTCCCGAACCCAGATCGCGGCCCATCCGGTTTTGTTCTTGTACCAGTTCTGGTACTTCTCGTCCCGGTTCTGTTCACAGATGAGTAGGAGGTCTGCCTTGTGTTCAGAAGCTATTTGGGAAGGAGCTGTTGAGCGAGCCTTGACCGGTTTAGATTATCTTGCAGTATTACCGCCATCGCGTTTTGGTCATGATGGCCGCAGCAGAGAACGTGGCACATCTGCCTGAACCTGGTACGTGGTCCGTCGGACTTCCGTTTCCAAGGTTGGCGCACGGAAGGCAATGCGGATTCTTTGTGCATGCGATAGCCTTGTGGTCATCACCGCCACATCTCCAGTACTGCTGCGATCGATCCACCCCTTTGCATTCGGCAGCACAGTGTCCAAACCCATGGCACCTGTAGCATCGGGTAGCCTGTGGACTCAATCGGACTCGACAGTTCACCCAACCAATTCTGACGTGCCCCTTCTTGTCAAGCTTCTTGGCAGCTTGGGCGTCCAACTCCACAAAAGCCATTCTGTTGCCTCTGAGGGTGCTCTTCTGGAGCCTGATGTTCATGTCTGTACCGTTATTTATTTCCAGCGCTTTAATGAGGGCGGTTTCGATTTCACGCTGGTCGGAGATAGCGTCGATATCCCTGATCACAATCGTCGCCCTTGGGGTTAATTTTTGTACCGTCCCCTTCGCTCCAATTGCCGACTGGATCGTTGCCCCGAACTTGGTGTAAACTTCAGCTGAGGCGCCCAGTTTCACCGGCACGGCCTCGTTTCTCTGATAGCCTTGACCTTAGCACCGTGTTCGGAGGGATCGACGCTAGCTCTGATGTCTTTCAGGACGTCAGCGTAGTTCGTCCCGACAGCTGGCCTGATTAAGACCGCTTCAGGGCGTATCTTAGGAGGGCGCTTACTCGGCTGTTGCTTTTTCCCCCTGACGGGCTGATTCGGTCCAGTTGCCGCACCTCATTCTGGGTGGTTAGGGGTCTTAGGCGGCTTTTTCGGAGGTCGCACTACTAGCGACCAGTTCTCCTCAGAGTCTTTCCTTCTTCTTCTGCTGCTCCTGGTAGCTTCAGGTTCTTGCGGGCTTGGCGTTTCCCTGGTGTTTCGCTTGCGTTTGCTGGCTGGTGTTGCTACTCGGTGCGAGGTGTCCTGTCGGACGCTGGGCGTCCGTGGTAGCCAACCTCCCTCGAGCTTTGTAGCCGCAAGTTCGGCAGCCAAGTCAGCTGCAATTATCGTTGTCATCATCGATGCAGTCGGTATCGATAGTGCCGGCCGACGTTGCTTCATCGACATCCATTTCATCCCCCGCTGTGTCGGTGTCACTGGTGTCGCTTGATGCTGATAAATTACGTCGTGCTGTACCGAAAATTATTTTATATTAGGAATATTATTTCTAAACATGTTATTTAATAATATACGTTTCAAAACATAATATACAATTCACAGCATGGTTAATGTTTTCGGTATAATTCAAAACATATTCACTACTCACCATATAAATTTTCGACTCTCATTATGAGGTCTCGCAGTGGTGGGTGAAGCAGCCCTCCATGACTCGCTAGATGCTGCATAGCGAAACGTTGTGCAAACTCCGATCCGGAGAAGACACCCCTATTGAAGGCTACTGTAATACCTTCAACACCACCTTCACGAAGCACTCTAGTGAACTCCACAATCAACCGATCGAACGTAAAGTTCACGATATTCACAAACCACCGCACAATATACCGTCGCACCAATCGTCGATCATGTAGAATGAAATCACGAGCCGTTGCACGTACTACTTCCAAAAGTGCACGACGAGGAAAAACCATTTTTAAAAAGGGAGATAAATTGAAAAATACAAGAGCAAAAACAAAACTGTGGTTGCACTGCTGCGTTTCAACACGGAGTTAAACAAAAATTTTGATCCCGTCCGCTTTTATATTTTGACCATAATCCCCTCTTTTCTAGCTATAAACACATTTTGACTTTTCGCCCTATACACTGTATAATCTAAGAACAGCAGCAAAGTCCTTTTAAGGATGGTGAAAGCTTAAGCCTGTGATGTGGCCTGGTATATTTAGGGTCTGTGGTCCTCGTGTTATTGGTGTCTATTTATAAAGATACCTTCGTATCGTATTGTGCATTACACAATTCTGTGGTAACCATTTTAAAAACCCTTTCAATATGAGACTTTGCATTCCAACGTTTTCTGTAACAAGTTGTGGGGCGAGCATTCATAACTTCAATTTTTTATATACATCTGTTCACAAGACAGTAAATACGAACTCTCCTACTTCTACATTTTCGAAAGCAACCTGTACTATCAGAACGAGCATCCCTAATTTTAATTTATGTATACACCTGTACTTTCTGGCTACAGTAGCGTAGAATTGTTTACAAGTTGTTCGTAAATTCTTCGGGTCTTCATAATTTTTAAGATTGACAGTTTGATCGCAATGATTCGCAGGCACGAAAGGTTCAACAAGTTTATGGCAAAGTACTTCTTTATTTTCAATCGTTATTGCTTCTTTTATTGATTCTGATGCTTTGGAAAAATCTGAATAATTAACTTTTACTGATTTAATTTTCTCAACGTTTCTATTCTCTTCGAGTATTTATTCTTTGGTTGACTTTCTAAATTCCCCATTGTAATAATTATTAACATCTTCAAAGGGTTCTGTCCTTTCCATAGGCACAGATATCCTTACAAAATCTGGATCGAGTTTTCGCATATCTCCAACAAGTTCTGTCCATTCAGTCGGCACAGTTACTTCTGTGAAGCTCGAACAACCCACATAATTAACATAATTAGACTCGTTATCTTCTGCTGATATTTTTGTTTTTATTGAATTTGAATTGACGACGTTTTCTTCTTGAACATAATTTCCATAATCTTAAGGAGTTTCTGTCCTTTCCATAGGCACAGGTTTTCTCAAAAAGCTTGAGTTGAGCTTCCTTAATTCTCCAACGAGCGCTGCCCGTTTCGTCGGCACAGACACCCTTGCGGAGCCAAGGCAAGTCTCCTCATTAACACAGTTTACTTTCATCTCTATCAAATTCGGATATACAACGTCTTCTCTAGGTACAATAATCTCTACAGGTCCAATATAACTGTTCCCCTTTCTCGAATCCGACGTACAAAGTTCGATATAATTTCGCGAACTAGACTGCGAATTTTCAAGTTGATCTCCTATTTTTACTTTACCAATTTCTTTACTTGATTTTTTATTTTTCACGCGGTTTTCGTAAGTTTCTTCAATAATTTCTAAACAATTTCTCGTTTTTTCCTTTATAATTTTTTTCACAAAATCAGACATCTCTAAAGAAGTTTCAGTCTCTGAAGAAATTTCTGTATCTCCGCGGGGTAGTGTCTCTGATTAGAACACATTCTTTCCCGTCGCAATGAATTTTTTTCCAATATTCTCACTGAATTGACTTTATCTTTATTAGTTTCATAACTCAGTCCGTCCGAGGACTTATTTTCTTTTATTACTTCAACTTTACTTGTTACCTGTCGTTCCTTTTTCGTCTTTGCATCGACAGTAGATTCTCTTATTCCGATACTGTAAGTTAATTACTCCGATGACATTAACTTTAGTATTGGTACCTGGACTTGAACCGAATACCTATTGCTATTTGTCACATAAATATAAACTTTACTGTTATTATTAATGACAAACCCGCTTTCTATGTTTATGCCTTCGGCTGCATCCAGGGAAGGCGCATAACCTTCCCGTAAATCCAAATTTTTTGCTCTCACGAAGCACAATTTGGTGGACTCCGCAGGGATAACAATAGTTTCCTGAGATGCAAATTGTATTCTTACATTCTGCACTTTCAATTGTCTTTTCTCGTAATCAATTTTCACGCGATTGCCGCCAAGGTATTCCGAACCCAATATACCAGCTTTCTTTATGGGGAAGTTATTATCTACAATATGGAAAGTAGCGAAACGTCCGAAGGCTTGTATGATAATGTGACCCAAAGTAAGAAATAAGATTGTTGGTATTCCATTAAGTTGCAGAATTTCTCCGTGATTTATAGCGATATGTTCACTCACAAATTGTTTCTTTAAAATATTCGGCCCGGCTCCTGTATGAACCATAAGAGTGATAGAGGATATTACTTCCGATGCCGTTATCGTAACCGTCGGACCACTACTTTCTCGATGCAATTGTATATTAAAGATTCGGACTCCTCACGGTAGAGGGTTGAAGCTGCGATTGAAATAGTACAGATCGGATGCATGTTTAGCGGAGTCTCCTTGGACGTACCCGTACTCGGAAGACCACTTCGGTTTCCCTTACTTCCATATGTTGCTTCGTTCTCCTTTCGAGCGGGACACTCATGGATGAAATGACCGGATTGTTTGCAATCAAAACATGGTCCTGTTGAACTCATGGAATTATTATTGAAATTATTAATATTTCCGCGACTTTCCGATCGATTGTTATTCCAAGGTTGGGAATGGTTGTTACGATATGGACAAATATGAACCCTGTAGCCTTCTTTTTTACATATTTGACATCGAATATCACTAGGATTTTGGTATACGAGATTGAATGGTACCTGTGCTTGCGGTAAAGACATTAATTTGGGGGGGACTGAGACTGAACGAGGACATCTATTCGCTGTATGTCCATGATTTTTACAAAGGTTACAAAATATCGATGTATTTTCCGACACCTTCCTTTCAGGAGGTCAAATTTTATAACAATGGTCGGCAGTATGCCCGCGCTTATTACATACCTGGCATATAGTGAGCGGAAGACCGTCACAGGTGAGTTTATTGTTATTCGAGGGGGAAAAATTTTAAGACACTTGTCAGCCGAGTGTTCTGTTTTTTTACAGATCTGGCATATGATAAATGAAGAGGCTTCGAGGCTAAGTTTGTTGTTATTTGACGGTGGAAAGATTTTTCAACATTTGTCCGCCGAGTGTCCAGTCTTCTGACAGATCTGACATATGCTCGATCCTTTATCGACATTTCCCGAATTTCGTGAACCAACAGCCAACGGTTGGCTAGTCTTCTGCGTCGAGCATTCTATAGCATCGTGCACTTTTTATTGCACAACTGGCAATACACTTCTTCGCTTGCTACCACGTGTACTCCTCGTATCACCTCGAATTTAGGGACCCTTGGACTCGGCGTTACTTGCTCACCGCTACGCAAGGCTGCTTGTGACACTAAACTCTTTTCGGTTTGCACTGCTAGCTTTATTAATTCTGCGAGATTATTATTGGGAGTTGATCGTTGTTCAATTTCCAGTTTTAAACCGTGTAGAAAAGAAGCTGGAAGGCTTTGTCTAGTATTATCGATGAATGCGCCAGCCAAGGGATTATCCTCGCTCGAATCAAATTTCCCAAATCTCGTACACGATTGGAATATGCAATAACAGACTCACTTTCTCTCTGATATATTGATCCTAGTTCACCTTGCAGCTGACATACGTTTCGCGTTGGTGCATAAATATCTTTGAGAAATTTACCCAAATCTTCTATCGTTTCAAAAGTTTGCCCCTGTATAGTACGACGGGGTTCGCCAATTATTTTTATGCGGACTGCTTTTACTAAATTTCATTCGACGCCAGGCTCCATCATAGCCAAGGCTTTCTTGCATCCTTAGATAAACATAACGAATACTTTATCGTATGACCGTCATAATTCGGTATGACAGCCAGGGTATCTCGAAGAGACAACGTTTGGTTATTATTAACCATAATGGGAGGAGGGTCGGGAGCAGGGTCACTAGTTTCAAGAGAAAAATTCACTGGCGGTATTTTACTGGTTTTTTTTATCTGTACTCGACCTTTTTCCCGTGGGGTGGGAGGAGCAATCAGTGATAGCAGGTTCATATTCAGATGACAGGTGTAAGTTTATCAACAAATTCTGAGGTACAATGTGGGAAGTTTTAATTATTGATTTTTATTTAGGTTTTTCACAAGTATTGCTTCTTCCTTTTGGAGTTGACAGTGGTTTATTATGACTCACTAGGGGCTGTATACCGATGGGTGAGTCGAATGGGGTAGACCCCCCTGAAAGAGTGTAAAATATGTCGCTAGAGTTGGAAAAGCCTAACGCAGGCGTGGTGCCTACGAGGTTCGGGATAGCTAAGACTGGTGTATCTGTACCTGCTGTTTCGTGTGTAGCAGGCTGCAATTCGACGCCTTTTACAGTATGTTCGGGGGATGCGGGAATCTGAACTGGAATTTCGTTACGGGGACCTGTATATATTACAAGTGGTAAATATTGGTGACTAGGTTCTTCCAAAAACCCAACTACAGACAATGAGTTATTTCCTGATCTCGCTGTAAGTGTTTCTTGCACACGGTTCATGAATTACTCAAAACTTTCTGACTTCTTTGAAATTTCTTGAATCTGTAAGGGACTATTTGATGAACTATTATTATCAAGATTGTCTGATAATATTTCTTCAGTACTCGAAGAATCACTTGCTTCCTCGCAATTTATTACTGTTTTTGTAATAATTAAATGACTCGACGTTAATGCCAAAGATTGTATATGACTGTCTTCATCTACTTTAATTAATTCCAGATTTTCTCGAATAAAGTTGCTCGTTTTCTTTGTATCTGCAATAATTTCCCCCATTGGATTCGTTGTGTAGGGAGTTTTGGGATGCGAACTGTCAGTACTTTCGTCGAAAAATTCTAAGACTGTCTCAAATTGGGATTTAGGAAGGTTATATTGGGTCTGGGAAAAAGTTCGTGACGTTTTTTCAGTAAAATTTAACTGGTTTTCTTATAGTGTGAAAATGAATTTATTTAAACTAAATATGCTCCATTATTGTCCACAATGTTTCGCCATTTTTCGGGTAGAGCCATGATGCCCTCGGTGAAGAACTTCTGTGGTTTCTGGTTGAAAAACTGAATCAAGTGGTTTTCACAGGCTTCTTTTGAAAGCAGCTTAATTGCATTGAGAGAGTTCTGCAGAGATCGGAATAAGTGATAGTCAGAGGGTCTGGACTATACGGTGGATGCATCAAAACTTCCCAACCAAGCTCTCGCAATTTTTGACGGGTCATCAAAGAAGTGTGTGGTCGGGCGTTGTCATGATGGAAGATAACGCCTTGCCTATTAATGAATTCGGGCTGTTTTCTTTCAATTGCTTGGCGTAATCTCTCTAATTGTCCACAGTAGAGTTGAGAATCAATCGTCTTACTAAATGGAAGTAGCTCATGGTGGACGATTCCCTTCCAGTCCATCCACACACACACAGCAGCACCTTTTTCGCCGTCAAACCTATCTTCGCGACCGCATGTGACGGTTCACCTTCCCTTGTCCACGATCTTTGACGCTTTCCTTTGTCGTGCGTGATCCATTATTCATCACCGGTTATGACACGTTTTAGAAATGGCTCGGTTTCATTGCGTTTCAGCAGCGCATCGCAGTTGTTAATTCGGTCTATCATGTTTTTCGCGCTCAACTCATGAGGAACCCATACATCGAGCTTCTTTTTGTAACCAGCTTTGTATAAATGGTTCAAAACAGTTTTGTGGTCAATGCATAGCTCCATACCAATATCGACACTGCTGATATGCTTATCTTGATGGACTTTTTCAAGAATTTCATCAGCTTTTTCAGTGATTGGACGACCAGAGCGTGACTCATCTTTCACATAAAAATTACCAGAACGAAAGCGAGCGAACCATTTGCGCGCAGCAGATTTTGATAAAGTACCTTCATCGTACACAGCACAAATTTTTTCACAAGCCTGCGCAGCACTCTTTCTTTTGTCGTAATAATATTGCAAAATATAGCGCAATTTTTCCTTACTTTTCTCCATTTTCAATCGCAAACAACTTTCCAACTACTGCACCAATTTCGATGTTTATACACTCAAAGTACCGCTCGAAGTGTCACCTTTTCAACGAGTTTTTAGTGGTGTCGCTGCGATCTGTGTTTCCTGACTTATTTGCAATTGATGCCATCTAACGGGAAAAATGCCACGAACTTTTTTCCAGACCTAATGTATTCGAGATTTCCTTTTTCGTTCTTCAGGATAATCATGTATTACATTATCATCAAGTTTTGATCGAGTTGAACGCATGCCCACCTAATTAATATTGTTGTACCGCGTGAGGCCACTCACCGAAGTAGAAAAAATGTGCAAACGTAAGCAACAAGCTGCGAGGAATGACTGCTACGTACTCGAGCTACGACTTGCTGGAATTCGCAAGCAAAGATTATTGTGAAATTCATTTCGACACTCGATTTTGGTCAAAGGGGCAAATATCTGCTTTGCTGAAATCATTCTATTAGTAGATTCAACCGCGAGAGGTTAGTTCCTCGTACTGGCTCGAAACCACAATTTATTTTAATATAATTTTATTGACTTTCAAATAGACAACGAAAAGTTACGTTGCCTATAATAAATACTTCTATTTTACATAAATTCACGTTTACACGAATTACTCGAGATCCATCTCCTAATCGGCAAACGATCCCAAAATAATAACTCTTTAATATTATACTGATTACCGAGTTATCCAATTACGCGGTACCGGCATAACATTTGGTGGCAGCAGTTGGATCTGCTGAAGTGATAAGTGCTACGTAATTTATCTGTCTAAAAAGTGTTTTGGACAGAGTAATAAGAGTGACTTTGAAATGACCACTACGACTCATGCAAAGGATGCTAGTGTAGTTCGTGAAAACCCGACTAAGCAAACGCGAAGGCGCGAAGTGTACGTCGGTGCGGTGTGACATATCGGTCAACCGTTTAAAGTCCCGATTGACGGTATCACGTCAAGTCGCGGAAAACCACACAAAGTGCAACCAAGTGCTCGGGGCAGCTACTTGAGAAGAAGCCGTCGTGCAACAATTGGCGACGCACTAAGGACGAGCCCAAAAACCGCCGAAGGAAGCGGATCAACGGTGCCAGGGAGGACATCTGGACCAACCTTCGAGGGGAGCTACAAGACAGCAAACCAACAGCACCGAAGGAACACCACCCGAAGTACCGTCATGGCGAGGACCATCTACAAGATCATCCTACTGTAAGTGACGGTTACATTACAAATATACATATAGTCTTGTAGAATCGAAGTCAGTCGATCCGTAAATTGGGAAAAAATGCCAACAGATATATATACATCTCTCGTGAGATTTTCGGGAAATATTAAAGTAAAGTCTATCGCGAAATTAGCAACATGCCGGAATATAGAGGCGCCCGACCAAAGCGTAGGGGCAACTCGCTAGACACGACGTTGCCTGGTACAGAGGTAGACTTCACAGCCGCATTAGCTGCGGCTGTAGAGGACATCGTGTACGAAGCGCGCAGGGCGTTATCAGAGCACTCGCCGTCGGGACTAATCCCCGCAGACCGACAAGAGGCCCTTGCCAGCCGTCTGACAGCCCAGTTTGGCGTGAACCCACTTAGGGGTGCATCGTACGGCGATCACGACAGTATCGATATCGACGATCTATTCCACATGGCTACTGGCGAACGAATGCCTGAGCGAATCACAGATGATATGGTCGAGCGAGAAATCGAAAACATGCGAACAATAGATCGCGTAGGTTTCCCATCCGCGACCGGTACAGCAGCCGGGTCGGTACCCACAAGAGTACGAGATCAGTTAGAGACGGTCGACCGGAGCCACCGTGATATAGAAAGAGCTCGACGCCAGTACGAAAGGCTGCAGCGCGAGCATGAACGAAGTCAACGCGAACTCGATCGCGAACTCAAGGAGGCTGAAACACCGTCGGCAAGATGAAACTTAGCCGACACGTTAAACGAGGTAGGTGCGGATGAATATGAGCTCATCCACTCCCTCAGAGAATAAATTGCTGAGCTTCAGCAACGGTTAGGAGGAGCAGGGATGGAAGACCATCCGCCCTCCTTACAGCCCCTGAGACGCACGCGGTTCGAGGAGACGCGGACGCCCTCAAATATGCTCATCCTCAGCCTGGGAATAAAAATGGTGGAAACATTCGACGGCAAGGCTTCAAAGGCGTTGCCGCTCTTCGTCCTGCGAGACGATTTTTCGCAGGGAAGCAGAGGAGGAGCATGACACTCTCCTGGAATTAATAGTTATGAGAAAGTTAGAGGGTGCGGCAGCAAGACAACTGCAGCAGAAAACCATCCCTACCATGGCGCAACTCAGGAGCGAGTTGGAAGCGTTGTACGGACAACGGAAGCTAACTTCGAAAATGGCCTGCACGGCCAGGTGCAAATGCTGGTGCGTGCGAGAAATTACCAAACGCTGCATGACTCTGTGGCAGGGGCCATAGAGATTACCAATATGGTGCAGCCAAAGGGAGGGGTAGGTGGAGCACTAAGCCACCCCAGAAGGTCCCCAGGCGCAACATCCCAGCAGGGCGAGAATTGCTTCACCTGTGGGAAGCCAGGGCACGTTGCTCGAGACTGCACCCGCATATCGGGAAGAGTGAGCCTACCGATGCCCCGTAAGCATAAAACCATATACCACGTCGACGTTGTGTGCAATTATTGCCAAAAAAGGGGCCACTTGTGGAAATACTGCAGGAAGAGATTGTCGCAAAACAAGAGCGAGCCTGCATAGTCCTCACAGCATCCCCGACGTCCAAGGGACTCAGGGGGCCAGAGTGAAAAATCCACGGTAAATGCAGGTACAAGTCAATCAAATACCGATGCCAGTCGGCTGGGTATGATGAGATTAAACACACTCACGGCCCAGCAGAGACCCGCGAACAGAAGGAGGAAAACGACGCAGCAGTTACTGCAGGTAACGTTGCCGGCGTCCAGCGCTATGGCCAGCGACTTTGATATCGTCGCATCATTGGCCGTGACAGGGGTACTCACCCTTAAGGCGCACATAGGGGCCCAGTGCAGTATACTGAAGGAAGGATGCCTCAAGCCCGAGACCATGGTGAGTAGGTGCCCCGTGGACTTGCAGGGTGTAGCAGGTGAAAAAATCACCCCGCTCGGTATAGCTAAAATTGTGCTGTAGAAACCGGCTCTAAATGTAGAACATTGGATCTACACCGTCCCGAATCACGTGCCGCTAAAGGTCAATGCACTGTTAGGAATGGATTTTATCAAGTATCATAAAGTGGACATGCTGCATGGCGAGATGCTTAAGTTGTATGGGCACTGCATGCCGCTACGGGACGGCGCGACGAGGATATATTCGTCACCACGCAGTAGAACTGCCGCCACATGCAAATACATAGGCCTGCTTACAAAGATCTTCCTTCCGGAAACGGGTCTGACATGGATGCCGCCAAGAAGAATAAATTTGTCGGACTACCTACAAGGAGCGGGAGCGGCCGAGGCATCATAGCGAGACCCCGTGTCACACCGTCAAGGACTAAATTAATGAGTTTAGAAGTTTCTAAATAACGAGAAAGTGCAACAGCCGACAGTGACATGTAAGCCGTCGGAGATTGCGAAGGCCGTACGTAGCCGCCAGGTCAAGGTACTGCGCGTAAACTCGGAGAGCGCCGGGAGAAGGGCCAAGCGTCTCGAGCAGCGACAACGGAAGCCTGACTTGGTGCCCCCAGCGGTGAAAAGCAAGCAGCCCGCGCAGGAATAATGTGCGAATACGAGGGTGTATTCCATCTACGAGAGAACAAGCAACAGCGCACGCACGAGGTGCCGCATCGCGCACCCTTTAAGGTCGGATCGAAAAACCTAGGATCGCAACCCTTGCCTGGCAAGACCGTAAACCGGGGCATAGGTCCAGTAAAATGCAGAAAGCCGGAAAAAGAAATACTGATGCAGACGCTCTGAGTCGCATATACGTGACCACACGAGCCCAAGTGGGACAGAAAAGAAAGTCCCATAAGGAAGAGAAAGATAGCGCAATCGGGTATACGAAAAGCCGCACAAAGCGGAGAGTCGAAGATACCCAAAGCGACCACGATAACTCGTCGAAGCGAGAGGTTAAAGTCGTCCACGAGAAAGATAAGTGAAGAGGCCGACAGACAAAATGCTGACGGAAGGAATAGTCCAATCCAGCAGAAGTCAATGGAACGCGCCACCGACTTTCCAGCGGTTAATGAACTCCGCGTTAGCAGGACTACAGGGCGTCAAATGCTATGCTTACCTCGACGACATAGTAACACACGGAGTGAGAGCTACTCGCGATAACTTGGGCTCTTGCTCAATTCCGGCCATATATTTATGATACTCGTTTCATGGTCGTGACAGACCACCAGGCGCTCACCTGGCTATTTGGAGTAAAGAACCCGGGTTCGAGACTAATGCGTTAGAAAATAAAATTGGCGGAACATTAGTTTAACGTCGAATATAAGACAGGAAAGCGTAATACAAATGCCGATGCGCTAAGCCGTATATTATTTACTACGAGGGCCCAAGCGAGAGGCAAGAACAAAGTCTGTGAATCGGTAAAGGAGAGCACTACGGGGTAGTAGGCATAGCGAATAACCACACAAAGCGGAGGGCAAAGGACAGCAAGCGCCCGGGTACGGACAGCCACACAAAGCGGAGAGCCGAGAATACCACGGGCCAGCCCAGCAACGAGGCAGAGTGAGCGCAACACAGCGTGGCGGACCCGCAAGGCGCGGATGGCCGCGAAAGGCAAACGTTGCAAGGCCGCTCGAGACGATGAGCGACGCAACGGCGGAGCTACCGGTGGGCACACCGAGCGACGAAACTGCGGACAGAGCACTGCAAAGGCCTGCTAAGGAAGCGCGGCACGGCGGGGCCTGTAGCCCGCAATCTTCCAGCAGCGTGAGCGAAGACAGTGCCACAAAGAAGTATTGGATGGACAAAGAAGTACGGCGATTGCCGTAGTCTCGTAACCAGCCCCTCTATCGATGACCGCCTGAAAATTATAAGAGAATATCACGACACCCCCATAGGAGGGCATGAGGGGATTAGGCGTACATTACATCGGATCCGGACCAAGTACGACTGGCTCGGCATAAAAAAGGATTTGGAAGAATACATATCGTCCTGCGAGTCCTGTCAAAGGAACAAAATCAGGACAAGGGCACAAGTGCTGATAGTGATAACAGATACCCCATCGTGGTCATTCGAAAAAGTTGCGGTCAATATTGTCGGACCGCTACTCGAAAGCGCATCTGGAAAAATATATATACTTACTATCCAGGACGCGCTCACGAAATACACTGCAGCGATATCACTGCCGAACCAAGAGGATTCGACAGTCGTTAGAGCACTAGTAGAAGAATTAATTTGCCGGCACGGAACGCCGGAAATAATATTGTCGGATCAGGGTACAAATTTCCTCAGCTCGACCTTGAAGGAGATGTGTCGATTATTGAGAATTACAAAGATATAAATGACGGCTTACCATCCCGAATCGAATGGCGTATTAGAGAGATCTCATCGCACCCTTGCTGAATACCTAACAAATTTCATAGATGAGGATCACGGAAATTGGGACGAGTGACTGCCGTATGCGATGTTTACGTACAACACCACTCCACATACGGGGACCGGACTGTCTCCCTACGTGTTGGTGTATGGACGCGAGGCTGAATTGCCGACAGCCGTAAAACAGGAGCCCCGCAACACCTATGCATTTGACGACTACGTCCACGAGCTGCGCGAGCGATTACGCGCCGCATGGACAGTAGCACCCGACAACCTGGAAGGCGCAAAAAGACGGTCGAAGAATGCGTACGACCACGGCGCACAGGTGCAGGAATACCGCGTCGGCGAACGCGTACTCCTACGTGACGAGTCGGTGAGCAGGGGGCAGTCAGCCAAGCTGACCCCGAAGTGGACGGGACCTCACGACATAAAGAAGAGGCTCCCCGTCAATTACGTAGTCCGGAAGGGATGGAAGACGCAGGCGGTACATGCAAACCGCCTGAAGCTCTTTATAGAGCACTGAAACGAAATAAAAACTAAATAAAGGCGGGTAGGGAGCTCCACGGAGCGCAAGGTAGGAACTCCAATCTGAGAAACGAGGTTGAAGAGAAACTTGTTTATTATTACAATTTAGAGAACGGGTTAAATTATGAACCCAAGGTCGTGACCGGGGCCGACCTCCAAGAGAATGGATATTGGCTCCTGCAAGAGGCGCCCCAGTCCTAGATAATCCTTCCCGGACTCGATATCCCAAGCTTTAGGCGCCCACAAGTCCAACCGACTCAGAGCCCGGTCAAATCTCTCCAGCCGTGTCCTCTGGAAAAAGAAAGAAAAAGAAATATTGGAAAAATTATGCTGTAGCCAGAACGGATATCAGCGATTAGCCCGAAGGGTTAAAACTCACCTCCATCCGCTCCCAATCGAAACTCGACAACTTTGGCAAGCTAACTCGATGTATATAACACATTGCTGCTCAAAGTCTTAGCGAAGAATGAGTCTCGGGACACTAACAAGAAATGAGCTAACTAAGCAATCGCACGGAAACACGAGCTTGAACTCCTCCAATCCCTATTCTAGGTTGATCACTGCGACCAGCGGAGCAACGGAGACCAAGTCACACCCTCCAGACTACAGTATCTGCACCTTCGACAGCAATCCCGGCATCTACTTGGAGGACATCGGAAGCCTCGCGGTAGTCCAATCCACCTGGCGGCTGGCTGTCAGGCTAGATGTCACTTCATTAATGCGCCGAGAAACCGACGCAAGCAAAAACCTGGAACGTCTGCTGGAGCTATGCAACCAGGATGTCCACGGAAATGATTTATGCTCCGTCATTGCCGACTCGGTCTTGAGAATGCTAAGAAAAATCGACATGGGAGTGGTGACAATATTCGACCTTCTTGGTACGCGCCTCCTTAGGAAGCGCAGAGGACTGATCAACGGACTGGGAAGCATCGTTAAGGCCATAACCGGAAACATGGATGCAGATGACGCGCAGAAGTTGCACGAGGAAATCACCCGCCTACAAGCCTCGCAACAGACTCTCCGAGATAGACTGAAAAAACAGGTGCAAGTGGTAAGGACCACCCTGAGCATGTTTAACGAGAACTCACATCACGTCCAGGCCAACGAGCAAGCCCTGCTGACTCAGGTTATGCGTATCAACCACACACTTAACGACCGGTTGTACGGCGTGGCGAAACGCCAACGCCTGGACGAAAGCCTGACCGCAATCAGCATCGCCGTGGATGCGCTACTGAGCGATGTTCGAGAATTGATGCACTTGATAGCAAAGATAGCCGAAGGCAACGCAGGAGGAATACCCCTGCCACCGAGAACGCTTGCGCGTTACTTCGCAATCGCTGGGACACACCTGCCGCCAGGCACGAGTTTCCCTGTCGCTCTAGAACACAGCCAAGCATTAGCACTTATGCGACTGGCTGACATAAAGGCCTACAGCGAAGGTGACGCAATTGTACTCGTGCTCGACTTACCTTTGATCAGGCAACAACGGTATAGCGTACAGAAGGCCTACTCCATACCGACAAAAGCGAGTAATGGAAAATACTACAGCTTCGAAACAACGGGAAATCCAGAAGTAATATATGCAGAAAGCCACTATTATCTACAAATGTCAAAGGATGACCTGCAAAATTGCAAGACCATCAATAAATTATACATTTGTCCGTCGAAACACCCTTCCATCTTGCTTTTGGCAGATACCCCCTGTGACGTGTTGATTTACGCCAAAATCACCCAGGACAACGCCGAGAGCTGCACCAAACGAGAAATCCGGCTGATTCGTACCCTCCTCATCCTCCTGCAACAGCCGGGGCGATGGATATATGTTACGCCGACCTCAGAGGCCGTCGGTATCACTTGTGGCGAAAAACCCATTCGACACGAAATTCTAAGTAAAACGGGAATGCTGGCTTTGATAGGCGTATGTATCGTAATCGCCCCAATTTTCAGCGTAAAAACAATAGGGCGAACATCGCAGATCATCCAAAAAAATTACCTTCCCCCGTACGACCTGAATTTGAGGGGAATATAGGCTCAGACGCCTGCTACCCAGACCACCGAGGAAATTACACTGGCAAGCGTGCTGCAAAATCCGAAAGAGCTGCAAAAGCTCGAAGATCAAGCCAAAAGGACTCTAGAAACCCTCGACTTTACCGAAGACGGGACGCAGCATCCCCACATAATTGACCTCTACTCGCTAAGTGTAATAGTACCACTAGCCTTGGTCGGCTTCCTTCTATTTAAATGTTATAGGTACATACGGAACCGGACACCGACAACGACATCCGAGGCAACGACACCGGCAGCAGCCGAGGTGAATATTAATCTCGAGCCAATCGGACGACAACAGCCATAGGAGCGACCACGATCCGAGCGGGCCAGGGCCTAGGAAACTCGTCCCCTCAACCGAGTGCAATGACCAGAACAACGATGAAAAAGAAAAATTATAGCAAAAATGTCAAAACTACGATAAAAATTGTATTGTACTATATATTGCCCGGTATATAAATATCTTAAATGAGATACGGGAAATCAACCGAAGAAAACATTTTTTATAAGAAAAAATTTTTTCCTCTAAAAGGGGAGTGATGTTGTGCCGCAAATTAATTCTTTGTATATTATTTTGACATTGTTCCTTCTTCGCGTGAGGCCACTCACCGAGGTAGAAAAAATGTGCAAACGTAAGCAACGAGCTACGAGCAATGACTGCAACGAGCTCGAACTACGACTTGCTGGAATTCGCAATCAAAGATTATTGTGAAATTCATTTCGACACTCGATTTCGGTCAAAGGGGCAAATAACTGCTTTGCCGAAATCATTCTATCAGTAGATTCAAACGCAAGAGATTGGTTCCTCGTAAGGGCTCGAAACCACAATTTATTGTGTTGTGCCGCGGAATATTCGTACTTCGTATACCGGTATTCGGGAATATTCCATAGCAAAGCAACATTGGAATTCGTTCAAGACAGGAAACGAAGTCCAATGCCCGATCGTACGATGGACACCAGGAACGCCGACGCAGCATGAGGCGACTCGCTTGGCGTTCGACGATAGGCTAACACTAAAAACGCAAACTAAGAGATTTTCGTGAAGACAGTTAGCAACTGCTTTACGAAAGGGCAGTATTCAATTAGATTGAATATAGAACGGATTGATTCCTCGTAAAGACTCGAAATAACTTTTTATTGTACTCTCTTACTTTGACTTTTAAATAGACAACGGAAAGTTACCGTTGCCTATAATAAATACTTCCTTTTATATAAATTCGTGTTTTCATCAATAACTCGAGATTCATCTCCTTACCGGCAAACGATCCCGAAAACAATAACTTTTTAATATTATACCGAATACCGAATAATCCAATTACGCGGTACCGGCATAACAATTGTAATATACTATTATTGACTTTAAAATAGACAACGGAAAGTTACCGTTGCCTATAATAAATACCTTCATTTTACATAAATTCACGTTTACACGAAATACCCGAGATCTACCTCCTAATCGGCAAACGACCCCAAAATAATAACTTTTTAATATTATACCGAATACCGGGTTATCCAATTACGCGGTACCGGCATAACAATATTATTGGTTGGATGTAATCGTTCCTCGTTGTTCCAAAGGTCCTTGCCCTTTTTTACTTATTTTTATTTCTATTTCGTAAAAAAATATGAATATACCAGCGTATTACAAATGCTTTAATTCTGCGGAAACGATTAAACACCATTACAAAGCTTTATGACAGAGTGAAAACACAGTAAATTCTTCGGTAGGGCCTGGGAAGGGGGAAATCTTTATTATTATTACTCACACAATGAAAAGGGAACGCAAGATTATTTCATAGAAGAAAGAGAGAGAGAGAGAGAGAGAGAGACCAATTTTCTTACTTAGTAGTAGGCTTCGTAGTTTTTGATTTTTCTTTGGGGATAATAATTTTGTAGTCATTCAACGATTCGATATTAGTAATGTGATGCTCGCAAGGCGTCACCACGGGTGACAGCGAATCCCTAGACTCGAGTGAGCTTCGTAATCGTCAACAAGTTCGTCTAGATAATTTTGCCGCTCGATTTCTCGGATTTCTTTAAGGCGATTTATTTGAGATTTATTTGATATTTCAGTGTCGACACCCTGTATGACTTGACTACTACTTGCTTCGTACGTAATTGAACTTAATTAATATGGTATCTCGACGTTAGAAAGGATAGCGCAGTCTGCATTTGTACTGTCTGAATAGTTTTTATACTCCGTTGCTTTTTCTTCCTCGTGCAGGATAGTTTTATTATCTTTTACTATTTCAATACAAGGGACTCTAAAATTTTGCTCGTTATATGACTTGCTCGCAATGATTGAAAGTTGGCGAACGTCTTTTGAGACTTGTCGTCTTAATTTCTGTGCTTGGATTTTCCTTCCTGCTCTATGGGTTTTCGGCATAGATGAATGATCCGGGTTGATAGTAGTAGGGTAATTGTCAAAACAAGTGAGTGATATGAGTAATTAAGTCTGTCTCGTTTGTATGATGTGTTTCGTGAGTGAGCCTTGCTAGCCCTTAGCCTCACTTACAGGAGGGGCTAAAACAAGAGATTTCTCTCACCAGTGTAATGTGTTTCATGAGCGAAAATTGCCAGCACGGACCTCACTTACGCGAGGGGCTAAAACAAAAGAGTTCTCTCACTAGTGTAATGTATTTTGTGAGTGTGATACGTTCTAGGATTGAGGGAGGTAACTATTTTGAGGAAGATAGTGCAAGAAAGATAAATCGGAGAGTGACAGAGGGTACTCTAATTATTAATATTTTCAAAATTTATTTGCGCTTTGATTTTACTTAAACAGAGGAAAGTAAAAGAGAAAAGAAGTATTTCAACACAAAAAAGAAGTAAAAAGAAGACTTCAAGTATATCTAGATGAAACTGAGATGCAACAGTGATGCAAGACTAGCAGTATAAAAAATAAGGTAAGAAAACTGACAGTTGCTGACCGAAACGAATATGATTATTCTTTAGACTTGGTATTGGAATTAATAATTTTCTCGATTTTTTTCGATCGTGGCTCTTGTTTTTTGTTGTACCTTTCCTAAACTCGTTTCCCTTACGAAAATTTCATGCGTGAGTTGAATAATAAATTTTTGCACGCTAACTTTGAGCTCTACAAGACCCGTATGAATGTCCACCAAATTTTTCAGTATCCATATAACTTTGACAGTTTGGGAATTACACATGGAGAAAGAAAGAAAGAAAATTATATTTCTTCAATCAATTCTTAACTTAATGTTTTCCCTGTATTTGGGATTCAATAATCTCCTGTAAATAAAAAAAAGAATCTCTTTAACTCTCTTAAGATCAGAATTGTAGTAATTAACTTGATTTATTAAACTTACAAGGAAAGATACATTCTTGTTTCTCGTTATTTAAATGTCCGAATTGATTCAAAACATTCCTGTTAGCCGAAGTCAACGGGGGGAACTTCGCATGATGCTTTATTTATTATTAAGGGGGTGACCGGCTGGTACTTACAAGAAGGTCAGTTTAGTGTACCCCTCCGATTTTGATAAAACTCACGTATGTTGTAGAGCATCGAAAACTAAAAGACACTGTTATGCCGGTACCGCGTTATTGGATAACTCGGTAATCGGTATAATATTAAAAAGTTATTATTTTGGGATCGTTTGCCGATTAGGAGTAGAAACTCGAGTAATTCGTGTAGACGTGAATTTATGTAAAAATGGAAATGTTTATTATAGGCAACGGCTACTTCCCGTTGTCTATTTAAAAGTAAAAAGAGTTCAATACAATAAAACTGTGGTTACGAGACCGTACGAGGAACCAACCTGTCGCGTGTGAATCTACCGTTCGAATTTATCATTCGCGATCAACCGTTCAGGTTGATGTCCAACTGTAGACTGATTTCGGCAAAGCAGTTAATTTGCCCCATTGACCGAAATCGAGTGTCGAATGGATTCGTAATAATTTCATAATAATCTTAGCTTGCAAATTCCAAGCTCGAGCTCATTGCAGTCATTGCGGGCAGCTCGATGGTTACGTTTGCACATTGTTCTACTTTGGTGAGCGGTCCTCACGAAAGGAGGACAATGGCGAAATAATGTGCAAAGAATTAGTTCGCGGTACAACATCCCTCCCCCCTTAAAAAGAAAAATTTTTCCTCTATAAAATTTTTCTTCGATTGGTTCCTGTATTTCCTCTTACAATGATATTCTCTATATTAGACAATGGAGCAGACATAATACATAATAATCTCTATCATTTGACAATTTTTCTTTTGCTATTTTTTCTTCATGGTCGATCTGGCCATCGCACTCGGCTGACGGGGCGAGTTTCCCAAGCCCTGGTACGCTCGGATCGCGGTCGCTCCTGTGGCTGTTATCGTCCGAGTGGCTCGAGATTAATACCGGCTGCTGCCGGGGTTGCTGCCTCGGTTGTCCTTGTCGGTGTCCGGTTCCGTATGTACATGTAACATTTAAACAGAAGGGAGCCGACCAAGGCTTCTGCTTGAATCTCCGAGCTTTTGTAGCCCCTCCGAAACTCGCAGCACGCTTGACAGTGAAACTTCCTTCTCGGTGCGTATCGGAGGTGCCTTAGCTTCCATGTCCCTCAATTTTAGGGCGTACGGGGGAAGGTAATCTTTCCGGATGACTTGAGACGTTCACCCTGTTGTTTTCACGCTGAAACCTGGGGCGGTTACAATACATACGCCTATCAAAGCCAGTATTCCGGTTATTTGTGTCCATTTTCGCGTATTTCGGGACTTCGGAGGGTGCGTCGTTTGTAACCGACATTGTAGGTGTGTCGACGGGCAAATGTAAGATTTGCTCGGTACCTTGCAATTTTTTTTTAGTATTTTTGTATACTGTACCTTTTGTATATAGTACAATTGCTGCCCGATCAGCGGTATCTTTCGCACGAGCACTACCGCGTTGTCTTCGTTGGTTGCCGTGATCCACCTGGAATGAGGATTAGAAACGTTCAAACTCGCGTTTTCGGGTGAATGCATACTTTCATATATTTCTTAGTGCTCGATAAAGAGCTTCAGGCGGTTTGCATGCACTGCCTGAGTTTTTCGTCCCTTTCGGATGACGTAATTGACGGGAGGCCTCTTTTCTACTATTTCGTGAGGTCCCGTCCACTTCGGGGTCTTGGCTGACCGCCCCCTGCGCACCGTCTCGTCACGGAGGAGTACGCGTTCGCCGACGCGGTACTCCTGCACCTGTGCGCCTTGGTCATACGTATTCTTTGACCTCCTTTTCGCGACTTCCAGGTTGTCGCGTGCTACTGTCCATGCGGCGCGTAACCGTTCGCGTAGCTCATGTACGTAATCATCGTAGGCATAGGTGCTGCGGGGCTCCTGTTTCACGGCAGTCGGCAACTCAGCCTCGCGTCCGTTCACCAACACGTGGGGAGACAGTCTGGTCCCCGTATGTGGAGTGGTATTGTACGTAAACATTGCGTACGGCAGCCACTCGTCCCAATTTCCCTGATCCTCATCTATGAAATTTTTTAGGTACTCAGCAAGGGTGCGATGTGACCTCTCCAAAGCGCCGTTCGATTCGGGATGATAGGCCGTATTTTGTATTTTTTTAATTCGCAGCAGTCGACACATCTCTTTGAAGGTCGAGCTGAGGAAGTTCATACCCTGATCTGATAATATTATTTCCGGCATTCCGTGCCGGCAGATTAATTCTTCAACGAGCGCTCTAGCGACTGTCGAAGCCTCTTGGTTCGGCAGTGATATTGCTGCACTGTATTTGGTAAGCGAGTCCTGGAACGTGAGTATGTTTCTTTTCCCGGAAGTGCTTTCCGGTAGCGGTCCGACGATGTCGACCGCGACTTTTTCAAATGACCTCGATGGGGTGTCCGTTACCACCATCGGCACTCGTTCCTTTTTCCTGATTTTATTCTTTTGACAGGATTCACATGACGATATATAATTTTCTAAATCTATTCTCAGGCCGGGCCAGTCGTATTTGGTCCGAATCCGATGTAACATACGCCGTATACCTTGATGCCCTCCTATGGGGGTGTCGTGGTATTCTCTAATTATTTTCTGGCGGTCATCGGCAGAAGGAGTGGCTACGCCACTGCGGCAGTCGCTATACTCTTTTATAACGCTGTCTTCGTCCGCGCTGCTGGAAGCTTGTGGGCTACGGGCCCCGCCGTGCCTCGCTTCCTCAGCAGGCCTTTGCGGTGCTGTGTCCGCAATTTCGTTACTCGGTGTGCCCACCGTTAGCTCCGCCGTTGGGTCGCTCTCTGTCTCGAGCGGCCTTGCAACGTTTGCTTTTCGCGGCCTACCGCGCTTCGCGGGTCCGCCATGCTGTGCTGGGCCCGCTCCATCCTTGTCAGCGGTGCTCGCAGTCTTACCAGTGGCTTGCGTTGCTAGCTTGCGTGGTCTGCCCCTTCCCCGACCGCACGGCTTTTCGGTGGGGCAGTGAGGTTCAGTAGAGCGATCTGCATGCACGCGGCGAATCTCTCTATCCTCTTCTGGCGCATTGGCCAGCGCGGCCTCTCTCTCTCTGCCGCGTTGCTAGGCTGGTCCGGGGTACTCTCGGCTCTCCGCTTTGTGCGGCTGTCCGTACCCGGGCGCTTGCTGTCCTTTACCGTCTCGTGGGCGAGCTCGATCTCTCGTTCCGACGAGCTGCCATGGCTGTAAGGGGTATCTTCGGCCCTCCGCTTTGTGCGATCATTCGTTGTGCCGAGTTGCCCCATCGTGCTGTCCTCTTCCGATTCACGGACTTCGTTCTTAGCTCTCGCTTGGGTCCTCGTAGTAGCGAATATACGACTTAACGCATCGGCGTTTGTATTACGCTTTCCGGCCTTATATTCAACGTTAAATTCGTGTTCGGCCAATTTAATTTTCCAACGCATTAATCTCGAGCCTGGGTCCTTTACTCCGAACAGCCAGGTGAGCGGTTGGTGGTCCGTCACTACCGTAAAACGTGTACCATAAATATATGGTCAGAATTGAGCTAGGGCCCATATTATCGCGAGTAGCTTTTACTCCGTGTGTTACTATGTCGTCGAGGTACACATAGCATTTGACGCCCTGTAGTGCTGCTAACGCGAAGTTCATTAGCCGCTGGGAAGTCGGTGGCGCGTTCCATTGGCTCCTGCTGGGCTGGTCTATTCCTTCCGTCAGCATTTTGTCTGTCGGCCTCTCCACTTTTCTTTCTCGTGGGCGAGTTTAACCTCTCGCTTCGACGAGTTAAAGTGGTTGCCTTGGGTATCTTCGACTCTCCGCTTTGTGCGGCTATTCGTATACCCGATTGCGCTATCTTTCTCTTCCTTATGGGACTTTCTTTTCTGTCCCACTTGGGCTCGTGTGGTTGCGTATATACGACTCGGAGCATCTACATCTATATTTCTTTTTCCGGCTTTCTGCATTTTACCGGACCCATGCCCCGATTTTACAGTCTTCCCAGGCAAAGGTTGCGATCCTAGGTCCTTCGATCTGACCTTAAAGGGTGTGCGATACTGCACCTCGTGCGTTTGCTGTCGCTTGTTCCCTCGTGGATGGAATACACCGTTGTATTCGGACATTATTCCGGCGCGAGCTGCTTGCTTTTCGCTGCTGGGGGGCACCAAGTCGGGCTTCCCTCGTTGCTGCGCAAAGCGTTTGGCCTTCTTCCCCGTGCTCTCTGAGCTTACGCGCAGTGTCTTGACCTGTCGGCTACGTACGGCCTTCGCTATCTCCGACGGCTCGAGTGTCGCCGACGGCTGTTGCACTTCTCCGTCGTTTTTATAAACATCTAAACTCACTCCATTGTTTTTTGACGGTGTGACACGGAATTTCGCTACTTTACCTCGGCTGATTCCGCTCCTTATAGGTTGTCCGACAAATTTATTTTCCTTGGCGGCGTCCATGTTAGACCCCTTTCCGGAAGGAAGATTTATCTTTGTAATCAGGCCTATGTACTTGCATGTGGCGGCAGTTCTACTGCGTGGTGACGAATATATCCTCGTCGCGCCGTCCCGTAGCGGCATGCAGTGCCCATACAACTTAAGCATCTCGCCATGCAGGATGTCCACTTTATGTTGCTTGATAAAGTCCATTCCTAGCAGCCCATTGACCCCTAGCGGCACATTATTCGGGACTATGTAGAACCAATGTTCCACGTTTAAGGCAGGCGTCTCTAGCACAATTTTTGCTATACCGAGGGGGGTGAATTTTTCACCTGCCACACCCTGCGATTCCACGGAGCACCTGCTCACCATGGTCTCGGGCTTGAGGCATCCCTCCTTCAGTATGCTGCACTCGGCCTCTGTGTCCGCTTTAAGGGTGAGCACCCCGGTCGTGGCTAACGGTGCAACGATATCGAAGTCGCTGGCCGTAGCGCTGGACGCCGGCAGAGGTACCTGTAATAACTGCTGCGTTGTTTTCCTCCTGTGCGCGGGTCTCTGCTGGGCCGTGAGTGTATTTATTCTCATCGTTCCCAGCGGGCTGGCATCGGTATTCGATCGACCTGCACTTGCATTCACCGTGGACCTTTCACTCTTGCCCCCTAAGTCCCTTGGACGTTGGGGATGCTGTGTAGACTGGGCAGGATCGCTTTTGTTCTGCGTCAATCTTTTCCTGCAGTCTTTCCACATGTGGCCCCTTTTTGGCAATAGTTGCACACGACGTCAACGTTGTGAATGGATGTATTCTCGCTGGGCATCGGTAGGCTTACTCTTCCCGATCTGCGGGTGCAGTCTCGAGCCACGTGCCCTGGATTCCCGCAGGTGAAACAATTCTCGCTCGGCTGGGATGGTGCACCTTGGGACCTCCTGGGGTGGCTTAGTGCTCCACCAACCCCTCCCTTTGGCTGCACCATGTTGGTGATCTCGATGGCTCCGGTTACCGACTCGTGGAGTGTGGTGTAGTTACGAGATCTCACCAGGATTTGGACCTGCCCATGCAGTCCATTTTCAAAGTTGGCCTGGGCGCTCTTCCGGGTTATTTTCTCAATGATGCGCATTTCCGACATCGTAGTGGCTTTCTCGCAGAGCTTTTCTATGATATCCATGGTGATACGCTTTGTCCTGGCAGCGTATACCGCGATATCCTCGCCCTGGCCCTGCCGGAGGGAGTTAAATTCTACCTGTAATGCGAGCAGCGACTTTCGCTTCCCGTACAGGGCCTCCAGCTCGGTCTTAAGCTGCGCTACCGAGAGGATGACCTTGTGTTTCATCTCTCTAGCCGCCCTACCTTCGAGCTTGCTGCTCAGTACCAGTTCGAATAGGATCTCGTGGTCACCGGGCGCAGCTCGCTTGAAAACGGTTCCACAGGACCGATAAAGGCGTCTAGCTCGTCAGCGTTGGCGCCATCGAAGCGCTTTATATTTTTCAAGGCCAGCCCCAGGTCGAGCGTCTGACCCCGGATTTCTGGTATCCGCGGTTGCTCCCTTTGGAACACAGGATCCGCAGCAGGATACTCCGGCTCCTCGAATCGCGTTTGCCTCGACCGCGGACGTGGTATCGGGTACTCTTCCAACCCAGTACCTTCCAGCCTCCACAGCAATTCGGCATTCTGCTCCCGTAGGGACCGGATGAGTTCGAACTCGTCCGCATCTACCTCGTTGAGCGTATCTGCCAGGTTCTGTCTTGCTGACGGCGTCTCGGACTCCCTGATTTCGCGATCGAGCTCGCGTTGGCCTCGATCGTGCTCGCGCTGCAGCCTTTCGCACTGACGTCGAGCTCTCTCCAATTCACGGTGGCTCCAGTCGACCGCCGGCATCCGATCCCGTACTCTCGCGGGTACCGACCGGGCTGTCGTACCGGTAGCGGCGGAAAAACCTACGCGATCTATGGTTCGCATATTTTCCATTTCCCGCTCTACCATGTCCTCGGCGATGTGCTCGGGCGTTCGCTCGCCAGTGGCCATATTAAAAACGTCGTCACTACCGTCGCTAGCGAAATCCCCGAACGACGCACCCCTACGTGGGTTTACGCCGAACTGGGCCGTCAGACGGTCTGCAAGGGCCTCTTGTCGGGTCAAGGGGATTCGTCCCGTTGGCGAGAGCTCGAATAGCGCCCTGCGCGCCTCATATACAATATCCCCTACAGCCGCAGCTAATCCGGCTGGGGGGTTTACCGCCGCGCCAGGCAACGTTGTGTCTAACGAGCTGCCCCTGCGACCTGATCGGGCTCCTCTAGGCTCCGACATGTTTATTCCGCGACGGGCTTGACGTTAATATTTCCCAAACAAAAAAAAAAATCTCACGAGAGATATATGTCGATGGGATATTTACTGATTTTCGGCTTTGACCCTACGGGCTTTGACTTTTAAGGCTAAATGTATATATTACGTAACCGCCACTTACAGGAAGATGGTCTGGAAAATAATTCTCTCCATGGCGTTACTCCTTGGGTGCAATTCCTTCGGTGCTGTAGACATGTTGTCCCGTAGCTTCCTTCGAAGGCTGTTCCAGTTGTCCTCCCTGGTACCGTTGACCCGTCTCTTGGTGGTTCCTGGGCTCGTCTTCTGTGCGTCGGCAATGGCTACGCGACGGCTTTGTCTCGAGTAGCTGCTTCGCGTACTCGTTTGCACACTTTGTGCGGTTTTCCGCGACTTGACGTGACACTGTCAATCGGGACTTTAAACGGTTGACCGATACGTCACACCGCACCGACGGTCACTTCGCGTCTTCGCGTTAGATTGGTCGGGTTTTACGAACTAGACTGGCGTCCTTTGCACAAGTCGTAGTCGTCACTATAGAGTCACTGTTAACTTTGTCCAAAACACTTTTTGTCCGAATAAATTACGTAGCACTTATCACTTCAGCAGATCCCACCGCTGCCACCAAATGTTATGCCGGTACCGCGTTATTGGATAACTCGGTAATCAGTATAATATTAAAAAGTTATTATTTTGGGATCGTTTGCGGATTAGGAGTAGAAACTCGAGTAATTCGTGTAGACGTGAATTTATGTAAAAATGGAAATGTTTATTATAGGCAACGGCTACTTCCCGTTGTCTATTTAAAAGTAAAAAGAGTTTAATACAATAAAACTGTGGTTACGAGACCGTACGAGGAACCAACCTCTCGCGTGTGAATCTACCGTTCGAATTTATCATTCGCGATCAACCGTTCAGGTTGATGTCCAGCTGTAGACTGATTTCGGCAAAGCAGTTAATTTGCCCCATTGACCGAAATCGAGTGTCGAATGGATTCGTAATAATTTCATAATAATCTTTGCTTGCAAATTCCAAGCTCGAGCTCATTGCAGTCATTGCGGGCAGCTCGATGGTTACGTTTGCACATTGTTCTCCTTTGGTGAGCGGTCCTCACGAAAGGAGGACAATGGCGAAATAATGTGCAAAGAATCAGTTCGCGGTACAACAACACGTATTTTTTTTTATCGGCGGAAAAACATTTCTAAGGGGTGAAATCGCCCTTCAAAATTAGCATGTCGAGGGATGATTATGCAGTTTCACACAGAAGGCGTCAATCGATTTCAATGAAACAAAAACCAAAATACTCCTCATTGAAGACAATCAAAATTCCACGTGAAGTTGAAGAAAAAAATTCATTTGCAGGGGTGAACAACTCTCTGATTTTTCAATTTTCCACCCTACACAAGAAACTAACCAACCAAATTGAACAGAACATATACCATTTGGAAGCGCAAGTTAAAATAAAGATGACGTATTTTTGCACATTCACAGGAAAATGAATTTACGGGGGTAAACTACCCCTTATCCATTAGTACGTATATTTGTGCGTACATTCTTGTTTCTCGTTATTTAAATGTCCGAATTGATTCAAAACATTCTTGTTAGCCGAAGTCAACGGGGGGCACTTCAGATGATGCTTTGTTTTTTATTAAGGGGGTGACCGGCTGTTACTTACAAGTAGAATGGTCCATTCACGAATTTCGCGTTATTTACTGAAAAAAATAGCTTGTTTAAATACAGAATACTGGGGAATGTTGCTGGGGTTGAGTGGTTGTATGGCATATATGTATGGCTGTATTTCGAAACAGCGGCAATCAGCTGAGGACATAGGCGAGAAATAACAAATATCCGGTTTCGGCATGCGCATTTATTCGACTGTCGTCCTTTTCACGTCCCGTGTTATCGCTCTCCCCACTCTCCATTCTCTCAAATTTATTCTTACCGCCTTGCGCATCTACATACACTACAGTATATAATATAATGTATCATTCCTTTTACAATTCATCAACGTGCAATGTGCACGTCATAATTTGCAACAATCATGGTTCGTAAGTCGTGCAGAAATGATACTCTTCAAAAAAATGTTGCAAGCATAAAGACTTCTTGCACCATGAGCATCTGATGATGGCCACATTATTACAACCTAGTACTTCACAGTGTGCTTGAGACGATTGACCGAAACCAAAACTCACTGGATTGTCGAACTCGTTTGGCTTATCGGTTATATAATTACTTTTGAACTATGCATATTTGAAAAGATTTATACATCTGGGTGATGAAAGTTAATTGTGTGCGAGCGATTGCAGTTTGATTATGTTGTTTCTCAAGTGTAAATTAATATCAGAATTAAGTAATAATACACTGTCGGAAAAATGTCGTACAAAATTTTTCCATATTCGGAAACCAAAAACGTCGAGTGGTTGGATTTTCCCTGTGGTGCCTTTAGGTATTATCTTTGTGATTGTTTTTTTGCCCCGAGGTATTGCATTTTGAACAACTTCTGGGCAGTGTCCGCTCCACGAGTCTATCAACAATACGCTGTCACGGCCGGTGTTGGGGAAGAATACTTTTTCCAATCAAACTTTGAAGTGCTCTATACATAGGATGATATTGGTTATCGATATAGTATAATTCATCATATGTTCAATATTTTCTGGCAATCATTTTTGTCCATACCTGAAGTAATTTTTCCGGATTTCGTTGCTGTTAAAAATACGTTTTCTGGCCTGAATACATTTTTTTCCACGATTGGGCCAAACTCACCCTTTCCCTCTTTTAGAACGATAAAAAGGGGTGACAGTAATTTTCCATCTGCATTTATGGTTGGCTGGATAGTATAGCTGTGAGTTGTAGATGATACGGATTGTTCTACACCTTGCACTTGTTTAGTTCCTTCAGCCGTCAGAGTCCTGCCAGAGTGGATTTCCAGTTGAAAACCGCTCTGATCTGAATTATATATGTTTTCCGGTCCATATTTTTGAATATATGGTTTAATTTCATTCACGAAGTTTTCTGCATTCATCCTTAAAACTGGTTCGTCTTCTATAGTCTTTCGTGTTACGAATTTATTAATTTTCCTGGACACAATACGATGTGATTTCTTGAACTTCCGAAGCCAATTACGAGAAGCTTTAAAACGAATGTATTCGTGACCTATCGCTTTTTGAGCTTGTAGAGCCCACTTTTGAAGGTCGATTTCATGAACAATGAAACCAGCATCTACTGCGGCTTGTATGTTTTTCAAAGTATATTCAGAGATTTGAGCTAATTTCTCCTTGTAGGTCCCACCTTTGTTCATTTGATTTGCCCAGCGCTTTAATTGTCGTACAGATTTGACTTTTTTGAATTTCTGACTGATGGTATCGACACTGTAATTTTTCTTCTTACCGGATCTCCAGTATTCGATTGCTTTGCGTTTGTAATCGTAGCTTATGTCTACTTCGTCTTTAGAACAAGTATCAGAATCCACTGGACCTTCATCATGTTGCCAAAGAGTGTCCTCGACAGGGTTAACATCATATTGCTTGAATGGCTCTTAAAAATCTAGCGATTGTTCCTCGATAATTTCAACTCCGTTATTATCGTCCATGCAGTCGACCAGAACTTTTTCGAAATTCTGCTTTACCTCGATTTCTGCATTGTTAATCGGAGTTTCGGGAATATTCATGGCTTCAAATGTAGCCAAAAAAAGTTTAATGACGTTGATTGGTTTCACTTTCATGGTCTATTGATTCTTTTTTGTCAGAAATTATAACTGACGCACTGGCACTCCGTTCAAATGAGCAACTGAAGATCGCTGTATGTATAGCGGTTTTTATATTTGAAAGACTTGTTGTTGAACCACATGCGATATCAGCAGATAATACACAGTCCCAGATAGCCGCCTATGTAGAAAACACCTCTTACTGCGTCGAAAGTATTTTTATCATATTGGCGTATGATTAGATTACTTAAAAAATAAGATCATATTCATTTCGTTGGAATAATTGACAATGTTCTATAGATGGAACGACTGTTGCATCATCGACTTATTCCGAAATTTGCGCCGAATCGAAATACAATCTAATCGAAAGGTCGATAACATATGACGATAAATTATTGATAAGCACAAAATCAGCACAAAGAGTGAACGCAAGCAGCTCTTTAACATGTAAATAACGAGAAACAAGAATGTACGAACAAATATACGTACTAATGGATAAGGGGTAGTTTACTCCCGTAAATTCATTTTCCTGTGAATGTGCAAAAATACGTCATCTTTATTTTAACTTGGGCTTCCAAATGGTATATGTTCTGTTCAATTTGGTTGGTTAGTTTTTTGTGTAGGGTGGAAAATTGAAAAATCAGGGGGTTGTTCACCCCTGCAAATGAATTTTTTTCTTCAACTTAGCGTGGAATTTTGATTGTCTTCAATTAGGAGTATTTTGGTTTTTGTTTCATTAAAATCGGTTGACGCCTTCTGGGTGAAACTGCAAAATCACCCCTCGACATGCTAATTTTGAAGAGCGATTTCACCCCTTAGAAATGTTTTTCCGCCGATAAAAAAAAATACGTGTCTTTTAATTTTCGATGCTCTACAACATACGTGAGTTTCATCAAAATCGTAGGGGGACACCAAAGTATCTTTCCTTGTTAGTAGAAAAGAGTGATACATTTTTGTTGAAGTAAATGGAATTACTAAATCTCAATGAAATGCAAAAAAATCCATTTTTGTGGATTAAATCAACTTTCCGAAAACGCAGTAAAAAAGGGAAAAGTTAATTCTTATGAATTACATTAATTTATAAATACTCAGTAGCGGAGAATAATAAGTCTTTATTGAATGGCTAAAACTCAATAAAAAGCAAAAAATCAATTTCCATGAATTCAATCAATTTTACAAAATGCGGTAAAAAGGGAAAGGTTGGATTTTATGAATTAAATCGATTTATAAATCTCAGTAGTGAAGAATGATAAATTTTCATTGAGTCGTTAAAACTCAATAAATATCAGGAGTACAAATTGAAAATGCGGGATTTTTTTCTATTTTTGAACGTTTATTCTGAAAAAATGGTAACAAATGAATTATTCAAAGTATTGTCCATCGCTAGCCACAACTTTTTCCCATCTTTCTGGCAATTTACGGATACCGTCGCGAAAAAATTCGGCCGGCTTGGCTGCTATCCAGTCATCGACCCATTTTTGGGCTTCTTCGTAAGAATGGAAGCGCTGGTCAGCTAGGCCATGTGTCATCGATCGGAAAAGGTGGTAATCGGAAGGAGCAATATCTGGGCTATACGGCGGGTGGGGTAAGACTTCCCATTTCAGCGTTTGTAGGTATGTTTTGACCGGCGCTGCAACATGTGGCCGAGCGTTGTCATGTTGCAAAATTACTTTGTCGTGTCTTTGCTCGTATTGTGGCCGTTTTTCTTTGAGTGCGCGGCTCAAACGCATCAATTGAGTTCGGTATAGTGCTCCTGTGATGGTTTCGTTCGATTTCAATAGCTCATTATACACCACACCCAGCTGGTCCCACCAAATACAGAGCATGAGCTTGGCGCCGTGAATATTTGGTTTGGCCGTCGATGATGATGCATGGCCGGGGTAACCATATGATTTTTTGCGCTTCGGGTTATCGTAATGGATCCACTTTTCATCACCAGTGACAATGCGATGCAAAAAACCCTTCCGTTTTTGCCGTTCGAGCAGCAGTTCGCATGCAAAAAAACGGCGCTCGACGTCTCTCGGCTTCAGCTCATACGGCACCCAATGTCCTTGCTTTTGGATCATTCCGAGGGCTTTTATACGATGGGAAATGGCTTGTTGTGTCACTCCCAATGAATCTGCGAGCTCTTGTTGAGTTTGACACGAGTCTTCATTGAGTATTGCCTCCAATTCAGCATTCTCAAACTTTTTCACTTGGCCCGGCCGCTCTTTGTCCTCAACGTCAAAATCACCACTTCTAAACCGCACAAACCATCTCTCGCACGTTGAAACCGATGGAACATGACTCGGATAAGCCTCGGAGACCAATCGATGTGCTTCAGCAGCACTTTTCTTCAAATTAAAGAAGTAAATTAAAACTTCCCGCAAATGCTGTTTTGTTGGCACTGCGACAAATTGACACATACTGAAAATTAAAGCTATAAGACGTAGCTTTGACATGAACATAGTCACAGTACTGCCTGATGCGTATAGCGTTAGTAACGCCATCTGTTATCAAACCCGCATTTTCAATTTGTACCCCTGATAGTAAAAAATTAATTTCTATGATTTAAATCAATTCTCAAAAATGCTGTAAAAAATGAAAGGTTGGATTTTATGAATTAAATCGTTTCATCAAAGCTTAGTAGAAAAGAATGATAAATTTTCATTAAATCGTTAAAATTCAGTAAAAAGTAAAAAATCGTTTTCTATGAAATAAATCAACTCTCGAAAATGCGATAAAAAGGGAAAAGGTGGATTTTATAGATTAAATCGGTTTATAAAAACTCAGTAGGGAATAATGATAAATTTTCAAGAAGAGGATTGAGTCGTTAAAATTCAATAAAAAGTAAAAAAAACACTTCTTATGAAATACATCAACTCACGAAAATGCGGTCAAAAGGAGTAGTATGTGTACACCTGTGCTCCATCCTGCTCCTATCCCCACTCCTTCCCTAACCACGCGGCTACCCCCACTGCCCCAATTTTCTACTGCCGCGCTACCCACTCTGTTTAACCAGTGTCGGTAACGTGGAGATGGTAAAGTGAGGTGGTGTGGGTACTTTGGTGAAAAATGAATAAAATTATGTACTCACCACCACAGCTGTTATCGGCATCTACCCTCCTTTCGAAGCGATTTTAAATTCCTGTCTCTCGAATGTACTCTCTCACACACATACACACACACACACCCGCAGCACCGTGTCGTGAATTGCTTGCTACGACCTCGTCAAAGCCCTCGCCCACGGCACCGATATCGTAGCCGATATCTATCTCATCACCGAGGGCCTCTATAATACCCACTGCCACATCCGCGCGTTTCCCGTTCGTTAATCGAACCCGCGGAGCGTTATCGCCGGCAAGAGGTCGCATCATGACAGCGATCAAGGCATCGCTACCGCACGCTTCTTCGATGAGATGCTCAATACCTACAACATTCACGCGTTCGAGTCCGTATATTGAATACGCCATGACAAGAGCCGGCAGCATACTTGCTAGAGGCTCCGGATGAAATAGGTGAGACTAGTCGATATAAATGGTCTCGCCGAACTCGACTAACAATACCTCGCAGTACCCATCAAAGTCCGGGTAAATCACTTCGCCGCGACAACTGTATTGAAACGAGGTACAATACAGGACATTCCAATATACCAGGTCTATAAATATGAAACTGGAATTTTTGTATAGAATATACACGTTTATTGTATGAAAATAATAAAAAATATTTTATTCGAAGTATTGCCCATCGCTAGCTACACATTTTTCCTACCTGTCTGACAATTTGTGGATGCCACGCCAAAAAAACTGTTGCTCTTTTGAGGCAAACCAGTCATCGAGCCATTTTCGTACATTTTCGTAAGAAGTAAAGCGCTGCTCAGCAAATGCGTGTCCCATCGATGCAAATAAGTAGTAATCGGATGGAGCCAAGTCTGGTAAGTAAGCCACATGCGAAAGTATTTCCCAACTAAACGCCTCAATCGTTTCCTTGACCAGTTTTGCTGTGTGTGATGGTGCATTATCATGAAGCAAAATCACTTTGTGTTGCCTTTTTTGATATTCTGGTCGTTTTTCACGCAAAGCTTGATTCAAATCGATCATTTGTTGTCGGTAGCGTTCAGTATTAACAGTTTCGCCAGATTTTACCAGCTCATAATAGATCACACCCTTCTGATCCCACCGAACATAGAGCATTGTCTTCCGTCCATAGCGATTTGGCCTTGCAATCGATGTCGATGGTTCGCCTGGAGTTACCCATGATCTTTTACGCTTAGGATTCTCAAAATATATCCACGTTTCATCGCCAGTCACAATTCGATGGAGAAATGACTTTCTTTTGTACCTAGCGAGCAGCATTTCGCAAGTGGTTTTTCGGTTTTCCTGCTGTCTTTCATTCAGTTCATGTGGAACCCATTTTCCCATATTCTGGATCTTTCCCATGGCTTGCAAACGTATGAAGACGGCTTCTTGTGTCACATTCAATTGATCCGCGAGTTGTTGTTGCGTTTGAACGTCATCCTCATCCAACAATGCTTGCAATTCGCTGTCTTCAAACTTTTTCGGTGGTCTTCCACGTTCTTCGTTTCTCACGTCAAAATCGCCACTTTTTAATTTTTTAAACCACTCAAAGCACTGTAATTTACCAAGAGCATGCTCACCGTAAGCTCACAGAAAATCAATGCTGTCCGCAAATCGTAGTTTCCAGGCACAAAATTGGACATGTTCAACGCTATTATGCAAACTATGCTGTTGTATGAAACTTTAATTGTTGTGAGTTGAAAATCTTTGTCAGGGATGTCAACAAGGAAATGGCGCCAATGACGCGGTTTGACGGTAACTACATTGACAGCTAGGGCCATCTATGGGCAAATTCCGGTTTCATATTTATAGACCTGGTAGAGTTCGCCAAGTCCAACGGATCTTCCTCGACGGTCTACTAAATACACGCTACTTAAGAACTCTTCCAGCTCGTCGTACGCATCGCACATTTCCTGTGTACGCAGGAACACGATCATTACACTCTCGACTAAAATTACTCGGCACCAAAACGCGTCGCTTAAAATCGCTTTGCCGTATCGCGGATACCAGGTGTATACATAAGTTTTTTCCGGTTTTTTGGTAAAAAAAAACACGTAATTTTCAAGGGAAATTAATTTTTGTTTTATTCAAAATATTGGCCATCGGCTTCTACACATTTCGCCCATCTTTCAGGTAACTTATGAATACCATGCCAGAAAAACTGCTTGTCTTTTGCGGCAAACCATTCGTCGAGCCATTTTCCAACTTCCTCGAAATTGCTGAAGTGCTGCTCTGGGAGCGTGTGCCCCATTGATGCGAAGAGGTGATAGTCAGATGGCGCCAGGTCTGGCGAATACGGCGGGTGCGGAAGGATGTCCCATCCAAGCGATTTCAAGGTGTCTTTCACTGCTTTTGCTGTGTGAGACGGCGCATTGTCGTGTAACAAAATCACTTTGCCATGTCTTCTGGCCCATTCCGGTCGTCTTTCGATTAATGCGTGGCTTAAATTAATAATTTGTTGGCGATAGCGTTGTGTATTAACGGTTTCGCCGGGCTTCAAGAGTTCATAATACACAATACCGCTCTGGTCCCACCAGACACAGAGCATGGTCTTCTTGCCGAAGCGATTTGGCCTTGGTGTTGAAGGACCGGCTTCGCCAGGTGAAAGCCACGATTTTTTCCGCTTCGGGTTTTCAAAATAAATCCATTTTTCGTCACCCGTCACAATTCGATGCAAAAATGATTTCCTTTCGTGGCGTTGAAGCAGCACTTCACAAGTGACTTTGCGATTTTCTATTTGACGTTCATTCAAGTCGTGTGGGACCCATTTACCGAGTTTATTGATCTTCCCCATTATTCGTAAACGTCTGCTGATTGTTTCTTGTGACACATGTAATGCTTCTGCTAACTGCCGTTGAGTTTGAGTTGGGTCAACATCCAATAACTCCTGCAATTGCTCGTCTTCGCATTTTTGTGGTCTACCAGAGCGCTCACTGTCTTTCACATTGAAATCACCACTTTTAAGTTGTCGAAACCATGTCTCACATGTTCTAATCGATGGAGCGTGTTCACAATATGTTTCTACCAGCAAACGTTGACTTTCAGCAGCCTTTTTCTTTTGATTAAATAAGAAAAGCAATGCGTGCCGCAAATGTTCTTTTTCATGCACAAAACTCGACATGATCACTGAACGATAAAACAGAGACGCTAGTTTTTGGCGGACTCAACTTGTGTGTGTTTATAGGTTAATATCAGACGAACAAAATGACGTATGTGTCAAATTAATACGCTGCGTACTTTTCGCTGGCGCCATCTCTTAGTTAAACCGGAAAAAGCTTATGCATACACCTGGTACATATTGCTTTTTATTGTTTGCATGTAGGACGCCAAAGACAGACTAAATGCTCGAGATGCTGCTAGACAATATCACGGGAATAAAGGTAACAACCTCCTATGCATCATAAATAGGTATCCATCTCTTTGAATGCAACGAAAGCGGTTTTCGAGCATGTATAGCCTGTGAGGTACATACTGTTACCAACGATAGTATGCAGGTTTCAGAAGCATAGCTCAAGCGGTAGCCAAATAACATTATACGAATAATAACGAGAAGGCCGTGAAACACGGAAGACACGAGTCGACGGCCGTTGAATCTCTACCGCAGAAGAGAAACAGAGACAGAAGGTTCGGGAACACCTGAGCATTCGACTTAGTACAGGCGTACCGAGGTTTGCGGGCACTAGGCCATCGCACCCGAGCATGAAAAACTAGCTATGTCACACCTCCAGAATTCCCTCGCTGACATAAACAGCTGGTAGGCGACTGGAAGACGGGTAGCGCGGCGACGGCTAGCTACAAAATTCGGAAATGCGTTAGATTTTTAAATAAAAACGCATGATGACGTAGGGCAGAACGGAACGAGGGGAAGGCTATAAGAGGACCTGCGCGGGGGGTAGAAGGCCTCTTAGCGTTTTTGGTACCAGTACAAGAGGAAAGAAAGAACCAAAACGTTCTGATTAACAATTAAAATTCAAAAGTCATTTTTTTTTCTGTTCACCTATTATCAAAATTTCGTGATTACATGAGAAAAGTGAGTTCAAGTGAGTGAAAAACGAAGACCAGCCAAAGAGAAAGGACAGGCGAGTTATGGAAATAAGATTTAAAAAAATGATTAATGAGATATCATAGAACTTGATAATAACCGAGATATAGACAGTATTTAAGTCAATAAACTGAATTGCGTAGAATAAACTAAATAGGTTAGAGCATTAGTTTTAAGAAAATAGAATTAAGCAATTAGAGCTAAGTATAGAAAATAAATCGAATAAAATTAGCTCAGCAATATCGTAGAAAAAAAAAATTAGGTCATATAGTATTTAAATCGGTAGGCAAAACAAGCATATAAGCAAGTGAGAGTGAGGGAGAGAACGCCAGACAGTGAACCGTATGTAAGATAGAAATGGATAGAGGTACGAGCGAGACATCGGCTCGAAGAGCGAAACAAGCGGGTTTGGTGGTGTGCGTGTGTGTGTGCGACGAGCGACTGCTCCATACCAGCGTTCGTAATAATAACAGATTTTTGAGCCGGGAATACCGGGAATTCGTGCACACGCAATAGACAAAAATGATGTAAAATAATCGCCGAAATTACGAAATTGAAATGCATTAAACGGAGTACCAGTGACCAGAAATTGAATAGTGACATTTTTATGAAATTGTTTTCTTGTGAATAAAGCCTCACTCTCAACCACAACGAAGTCTACATTAATTAGTCCTTTGATCGAGCCCGAATCCCCACGAAAAATAAAAATAATTGATAACGATAAAAATGACCGTTACAAACCGTGCGCCGTGCTCCTCGTCAAACGCTTGCTCTGCAGTAAAAGACATAGAATATGATCCCTCACAGAGAGAGAGAGAGAGAGAGAGAGAGAGACTTCAATTAGAATACTCTAATTATGACGCTATAAAAATAAGCGACACAGTAAGATGAGATATTTTTTAATAATTAATAAATATTTTATGGAAAGCACTTTACATATTTACCGTCGTATGCAATAGCCCTGCAAACACGGTAACCCGCGCTCGGAGATTCCCCCACCGTTAATTTTATTTTTATCGCTATAAGGAATTAATTTGTATTATCACTCGTAATATTGCTTTTCAATTATTTTTCGCTGTGGGTGTCGTCATCACAGTGTACTTCTGAAAAAAGAATAAAACAAGTATTTAATTAAACGCACTGGTCAATAAAAACAACGTGTACAGAATATTCGATACTGTCTTACCTGATATGCATCGTCTCATTATACAAAGTTGGCAGCGTTGATGATCTGCTACCACCAACGTAAACTGCGAATGAGTATGGCGGGTGACACTTTTCTTTTCCGAAGCTAGATCTATCTGTACAGTGTATGTATCCTCCTCTCGCTTTCCATAACACGAATAGCGAACCCTCGGTGTCGGTTTATATGCAGGGGCTGCTCGCTCTGCAAGACATTATTTTTTATGATAAAAAATTAATATTACATGTTTTTAAACCACGATTTTTTAATTATTTTTTTTTTTACTTACCAAGCTCTGCTGCTTCGCAGCTAATCGACATCGGCACGTATTCCAAGATCTGCTGCGTTAATGAAACAAAGACGAGAGCTCCACCTTCTATCTGTCGCAGACCTTTGCTGATGCTTCGGTTTTAGGACTCTCTCCCTCTCTCTCTCTCTCTCCCTCTCTCTCCCTCTCTCTCTCTCTCTCTCTCTCTCTCTCTCTCTCTCTCTCTCTCTCTCTCTCTCTCTCTCTCTCTCTCTCTCTCTCTCTCTATGACTGTTCTCAGAATATACTTTATAACATTTCGAGCGAAATGTACATTATACACAATGATTTACAACTGTGTCTTTATCCTAAATAGCTACACATACCGAGAATTATTGCGTTCGCAACGCAAAACCTGATGCATGATCAGCGATATGATCACGATACAGCACAATTATTTTGGACAAAATAATTTTCATAAGCTCCATATACTTCGGCGCTAGCAAGGTCGTCTTGTGCTCAAGCGCTTCTTGGAAGAATTTCTTGGAACCGATGATCTCATACGCTGCTGCACGAGGCGTTTCACTGACAACTATATTTTCACGGGCATATGATACCACCTCGTTTATACACCTCTAAATCGTTTCACTTTTGCTCTCTAGAACCTGCATATGAATATCAATTTTTCTACTTATTTCGACGAGCATATCAAATGTCGGCCGCTGCAGAACAATGTTTGGAGAGTATTTTCGGAAGCGTTTCCGTTTCGATTTTCCAGATTCCTCTTGATTCTCGTATTCCTCATTAGCACTACCACTTATTTTACCATATGAAACAGCTCTGTGCTGGTAACACGAGGTTAAAAGTGTGTAATGTCGTGTGCTCTATGCGGGTATTACACATTTTCGCGGCATCAGCCCCATGAGCTTCAAAATATCGTTGTACGCGAGAAAGTTCACTTTGAAACACTCGCCACTCGTCCGCACTGAGTGTAATTCCGGTAAAAGTATTCGACAATATTTCCACCACTGGTGAAAGACACGTAGAGTTTAACTCGAGCCCGGCCACGATTATATCGTGTGAGACGTAGCACCTTTATTTGCCATTTTTATTGCTTTCGTGTAGACTTTAAGTTTTCGAATGAATCGTCGGTGGTGTTCATACTCCGTTTTATACAGATTTCCCTCAACAACTAGTTGCATCGCCTCTTGTTTTGATACTGCAAATCATACGACTAAAAATTGCTCACCAATATCCCTTGATATTTGTCAGATTCTCCTTAACAGCCTAGTAACAGCAGCAACAAATATACTTGGTCAATTACATTGTCGCTTAGATTTATCACTCTGAAGAAACATATGACCGCATACAAAAAGATTAATTAATTAATCTACAAACAAAGGTGTACTACTTGATATTAAAAATAGAGATCGTGAATTAATGTTGCTAGAGCCGCGGTGGCGTAATTGGTAACGTACCAGGCTAGAATTCCGGAGTTCCCGGTTCGAACCCGGGCTGTGGCAATATTTTTTCACGATTTCTTTAGAAGTTAAAAATCTTCAGGTCTGGTTGCCTCATTAATTCTTAATGAATGAGTGAGGCAAGCAGAGTTGACAAAAAATAATTAAGGATCCGATTGTTAGAAATCTTTCTGAGATCGATAACGCAGGGATCTAGGTGGCGCTGACTAACCGGATTGCGAACTGCCAGAAATTTTCCATCATACTTGGTTAATTACATTGTCGCTTAGATTTATCACTCTGAAGAAACATATGACCGCATACAAAATGATTAATTAATTAATCTACAAACAAAGCAACAAATATATCCCAAAACTCTTGCATACGCTCGCACACGTATGTGCGTACGCACACCTGGACATAAAGATAAGATGTGTCATGAAAACGAAATAATATTCGTCGACGAAATTTGATGATTTTCCTCATGGCAGAGTGCCTTGAAATTAGATGAAAACAATATGACATTCATCAACGCGACTCGATAACTTAGTGCATGACGGGCCTTACATTTACATCACCATCGCTAAATGTTTCCCTAGGTCTTGCTTTTGTAAAGTGATCGTGTGCGGCCATCTTCTTGGTTAGTCGTATTCATTACATTGCTGCAAGAGCGTATTAAAAGAATATATAGAAAAGAACGCCGCTTTGAAAAATCTCTAGTTAATTGTCTGATTTACTGTGATTACTACTACTCTAACAGCACAATCATGGTCAGAGTGGTTAAGCGCTCATTGATAAGAAAATTGATAGAGTTTATATTGAAGCGTAGACCGTCGTTGAATTGGCGGTGGGGGAGAATAAATTTACAGATCACCCTATAGGAACTTCCGACACAAGCGGTTGTTCGTAAAATTCGCGGTATACTGTGCGAGTGTTATCAGCCTGATTTAATTGACGCGTATAATATTGGATTGTTTGATAATTAAATAATTATTGATTCGGTGGTGCGTGTTATTCGTCGATGCGGTTGGCTAAATGAGCCTGCTTTGCAGCCCATACTCAGTGAAAGACGTAAGTAATATACTGCACGAATTATTTTTATTTTATTTTCTTTATTACACATGATTTTTATATAGTTCGACGGTATGAAGAAGTAGAAATGGGATCCGAAACCTATGATATCGATGAGGAGGGTAGAACCGATTCAGATGATCATAGTAGGGACAACGATGGTGACAGCACCGCAGGGAATCGTTGAATAAATTTTACCCACCCGTTCTGCGGGTATAAACGAACAAATGGTCTTTTCATGGCCAGTCCTGCGAGAGAACCAGATGGAGCCATCGCAGGTCCATCGCGACAATACAGTTCAAGCAATGATACCAATAGCAATACAGACAACAAAAAGGAGAAGGAGGAGGAGGAGGAGGAGGAGGATGAAAAAGAAGAACAAAAACAAGAACAAGAACAAGAACAAGAAGAACAAGAAGAACAAAGAGAACAAGAAGAAGAAAAAGAACAAGAAGAACAAGAACAAGAACAAGAAGAACAAGAAGAAGAAAAAGAACAAGAAGAACAAGAACAAGAACAAGAAGAACAAGAAGAACAAGAATAAGGAGAAGAACCAGAAGAACAAGAAGAACAAGAAGAATAAGAAAAACAAGAAGAACAAGAAGAACAAGAAGAACAAGAAGAACAAGAAGAACCAGCAGATCAAGAAGAACAAGAAGAACAAGAAGAACAAGAAAAACAAGAAAAACAAGAAGAGCAAGAAGAAGAAAAACGGGATGAGAAGGAGGAAGAGCAGGAGGGGGACGATGACGAGGAGGAGGAGGAGGAAGACCCTGTAGATTCAGGTAAGCTTATAATAATACAATTACGCTGACAAAAATAAAAAAATTACGGGGATATAAACAGTAAAATGAAAAAACAGGGTACGTGTCGACCCAAACGTTTTTCGCTCTGCGCAATTCACTGTGCCGAGTCCGCCGACAATCGAGTTGGTTTACGAAATGCGTCGGCGGTTCCCGGGAGCAGTCGACGGATTCGAGGACTAGAATCAAATATAAGTTCTTAATTCTAACGTTACACAATTTATATACATAGTATATAGCTAGCGACAAACAAAAAATTAAGTTAAATGAAATAAAAATTCTAATAAATGGTTTAATTATGCTTGCAGGTGGACAGACTGATGATGGAAGGACTGCTATATGTGGAGGTAATATTTTGCCTCCTGATGAACGCTTTGGTATCGACAATGAGCAGAGCCGATATTTTACACGCTTTAGGATGCAGGGTCGAGAGACAGATTTTTATTTTCATCAGCCACCCGGCTTTGGCGCAAGGACCTGTATGGTTATCATTTCAACCAGCTCGTGGAATCGTTCCTGACGATATATGGCGACTAATTAATAGTGTAGCTCAGAGCGCGCGCGAATTTCGAATAGACGCTGGTACATGTAGAATGGGGACATGTATAGTACGAGGCGTCGAAGGCGCCGGTGTGGGCACCAGGCATACACACGAGTCGATAGCAAAAAAGTTAATTTTACGCATAAGTAATAGCGATAATTTGTATTACAACGATCCCTTGTCACAGCCCGAGCGCATGCGGAACGCGGTTAAATTCGTACGGGCGAGGTACACAGACGATGGTGTCAAATTTGGAACGGGCTTCGAGGAGCGCAATATACAGAAGCGATAGAGCTCACGCGTAATACAGGGGTAACGACACCGTCTAATGGGTAAGGTGTGCGCGAGATCCAGCTCTTTCAGAAGTACTTGGTTCACGAGGGTATAGCGATTGTTGTTTATGAATTTCAAACCTTCGGAAATCGCATTCCGGCTCTGTACGGTGGGCGAAAATCCGTACTCTCTGCAAAAGGTAAAATTAATCATACACTCTTTATTCTCTATTACGAACGCTTTCATCACTACCAGCCAATATTAAATCTCGCTTGTGCGCTAGGTAGTCGGGGGTTCTGCACATAGTGTAATTCCAAGTATAATCAAGTACTCGAGCATCGCTGTAGCTATCAATGTGCTCGATGTAAATCCACTTATTGCAACGGTAATAGAGACTCTCAGCCTGAGTATTGCACAGGCAGTAATCGTTCGTTCTTTGGTGTTTTTTGCCTCGCGTATCACAAGGGTGAAGACTCCGCGGGTATTACGTCTTGTAAATATAGACGGTACAGCGTCTGTAGAGCATTAAAAATCTGTAGAGGCTGCTCGCGTATGATTAAAACCACAGATAAAAAGATGCAAGTATGTGGTATATCGTTTTGTATTACATGCAGGCAACGTCGACCGACTACGCATGCGTGTTTTATAGCACCTCTTAAAAAGCCAGAGGCGCCAAAGAAAAAGAAAAAAGACAAGCCTTCCACGAGATTTTTGTTTTATGATTTTGAGACGCAACAACACGAACAATTGCACGATGATAAATCGGCACGAATTCACGAGCAGAATTTATGTGTTACATAATGCGTATTTATGACATGTCTGGATATCACAGATATAGAGACCGATTGTGCTGACTCTGGTAAACGTGAATTCGTGTTCATCGATGATCCTGTTGGGGAGCTCGTGAAATTGGCATTATCGCAAAAATTTAAAAAGACCATCGGTATTGCTCATAATGCGAGAGATTTCGATACGCAATTTCTTCTACGATATTTAATCGAAGTGCAAAAAACAAAGTTGCCCTGTCTGATTATGAATGGTACGAAGATTGTCTCGATGAAGACTGGCGATGTCGTTTTTCTGGATAGTCCAAACTATTTACCCATGGTTCTTAGCGCTTTACCCAAGGCCTTTAGTTTCGCTGATGAGGTGGCAAAAGGTACATTTCCCCATTTATTCAACATAGAGGAATATCGGAATTACATAGGTCCTCTGCCGGCTTTGCATTTTTTCTCACCCGATACCATGTTCTCAATGGATCGCGAGCAATTTTTAAAATGGTATGAGGAAGAATCGAGTAGTGTCGTTTATAAATTTGATTTTGCGACGCAATTTGTGCAATATTGTCATACAGATGTTACGGTTTTGAAACGAGCGTGTCTAGCTTTTCGAGAGTTACTTATACGTTGCGGAAGCGTGTGCCTCTTTACAGAAGCATGCACGGTAGCATCAGCATGTATGAGAGTATTTCGAAAAAATTTTCTAGAAAAATATCGCATTGCGGTGTTACCACCAGGGGGGTACCGCTGGGGCGATAAGCAGTCGCGCAAGGCCGTCGTATAGCTCGTATGTATCGAGCGTGAGCGCAACTACGTTATCGCTCATGCTGAACGCACGAGAGAGTATCGCCCTCCGACCGGCCTACCGACTGTCCACGGATACTACGTGGATGCGGGCGTCCATCACGTTCTTTAATTTCACGGCTGCTTTTGGAATGAATGTCCGCGATGTTATCGCGTGAATAGAGATGCTCGAACTAAATTCGGCGATACAATGGATGAGCGATATAAGCGTACCGTTCTTATTTCCAGGCGAATCAGATCAAAAGGGGCGAATCAGATACACTCCAACCAAAATATGGGAATGCGATTTTGCCAGGTTACTCGAGAATAACGAGCAAATGTCGTTATACGTGAAAAATACGCAATGGTCAAGCAGGCGCCTCTCGAAGCACGCGATCCATCATTTGGCGGTCGAACGGAAAATTTTGTAAGCTTGTACGACGTCGCGAATGGGGAGCAGATACGCTATGTGGATGTGTACTCGCTGTATCCATGGGTGTGTAACAATGGAAAATATCCCGTTGCACTTCTGAAATTGTACGTAGGTGACGAGTGTCGAGAACTCGTAGGATTTGAAAACGATCTAAGTGTCGTCGAGGGTTCCGTGAAGTGTACCGTAGTAGCACCGCACGATTTGTATATTGTATGAGTAACGTACTGGTCATCTAATATCGCGCGGTGCACACATCGAGGTACCGCTACCGCGCGTTACTCACACCGAGTAGACCGGCCTATACTTGTCAACTCATGACACGCGGTGCACTCAACAAAGCACCGCTACCGCGCGTCAATCACACCATGTAAGCCGTCACGTCGCACAGTGGGATAGATCTGAAAACAGGTGGTCAAAAATCGAAAAAATGATAGTCACCGAATGAGTTCAGTACCATAGAATCTTGTAGAGGGGGCTTTGGTGCTTGTTATTCCAAAAGGGAAGTGAGATATCTTTTATACCTGAGACACTACGTTAGTTCAAAGTTACCCATTCTCGGCACAGCGTAAATCACGTGTAGCGGCTCCGAAATTCACTGCTACTTCAAGTGCATGTAAATTTTTACTCCAGTGTCCTTTTTCAATTCTGTTTGATGGAGGGTGTTAAGAAAGGTATGTAGAATATTTACGTACATAACGTTTTCATTAATTTATACTCGCTTGTGTTAGAAATCATGTCAAAGATGTGTCTACATACCAGGTGTATGCATAAATTTTTTCCGGTTTAACTAAGAGATGGCGCCAGCGAAAAGTACGCAGCGTATTAATTTGACACATACGTCATTTTGTTCGTCTGACATTAACCTACAAACACACACAAGTTGAGTCCGTCAAAAACTAGCGTCTTTGTTTTATCGTTCAGTGATCATATCGAGTTTTGTGCCTGAAGAAGAACATTTGCGGCACGCATTGCTTTAATCAAAAGAAAAAGGCTGCTGAAAGTCAACTTTTGCTGGTAGAAACATATGGTGAACACGCTCCATCGATTAGAACATGTGAGACATGGTTTCGACAATTTAAAAGTGGTGATTTTAATGTGAAAGACAGTGAGCGCTCTGGTAGGCCACAAAAATGCGAAGACGAGCAATTGCAGGAGTTATTGGATGATGACATAACTCAAACTCAACGGCAATTAGCAGAAGCATTACATGTGTCACAAGAAACAATCAGCAGACGTTTACAAGTAATGGTGAAGATCAATAAACTCGGTAAATGGGTCCCACACGATTTGAATGAACGTCAAATAGAAAATCGCAAAGTCACTCGCCGTATCACACAGCAAAAGCAGTGAAAGACACCTTGAAATCGCTTGGATGGGACATCCTTCCGCACCCGCCGTATTCGTCAGACCTGGCGCCATCTGACTATCACCTCTTCGCATCAATGGGGCACGCGCTCCCAGAGCAGCACTTCAGCAATTTCGAGGAAGTTGGAAAATGGCTCGACGAATGGTTTGCCACAAAAGACAAGTAGTTTTTCTGGCATGGCATTCATAAGTTACCTGAAAGATGGGCGGAATGTGTAGAAGCCGATGGCCAATATTTTGAATAAAACAAAAATTAATTTCCCTTGAAAATTACGTGTTTTTTTTTTTACCAAAAAACCGGAAAAAACTTATGTATACACCTGGTAATGGTTTTTCTTACAAACATTTTCACCGTAAATTAGCAAGGAAGTTATCTATTCAGCGGGAATCAAGAAGGTGAGATATGCAGCATATAGCTTACGATGTTTTGTAATAAAATCTGGAAGAAAATTCTGTCCGTCTCTGCCTCTGTACTTTTGAGGTTAGAAATACGCGACGCCGAGCAGCTGCTTTGTTAGGTAAGGGTCGACGCAGAGGCACACAGCAGGGGTCCGGGACTACCTGCTATTGAAATATGTAGAAAAGTATACCGTTGCTTTTTTTGATAATTTTCATACATATACCGGGTGTCTTATTTTAATGTATTATTAAATTTGTATCATTTTTGCAATTAATCATTCGAATAACACTCCGCGAAAATATTATTTTGTATACATATAATTTTTCTTATTTATAATTAAATAAAGCTTATTATATGAGAAATGTGTTTTTACTTAATATTACATTGCATTATGTCTGTATTTTAGAATCGCGTATTGATAAAATAATCTGTACTCGTCGAGAACTGTTCGAGATCGTACGGAACGATTTGAACTCGGACTTGACAACGCAACTTAAATGTTTGGAACAACATTTTGTTACAAAGATGGAATGTTGTTTTCAAATCCATGACGAGGATCGACAATCTTTGAAGATCTTGTTGTCCAACCTTAACAGGAGATAGAAACGATCTCAAAGAACAACAGAACGCTTTCTTCAAAACAATAAAGAGTGGCTTTGTTCTTCCACGATTATTAAGGTGAGTATTGAAATTTGATACAGAAATATGTAAATTTAATTCGAATTATTAAAAAAACTTAAAGTAAGATTCAAAATTTCTCACAATAATTCCATTATGTACTCCACAGAATGTTTGGACGACTAATGAAGAACCTGCGGATTCGAATACGGCGACAACGAGTACGGCGACAATGAGTACAGCGAAATCAAAATCCAAGGAATCGAAGAAGCGTGGTCGACCACGTATGGAATTCGAGAAAGCAAGTGATCGAAGCAAAAGAAGAAAAGCCACTGATTTACGTAACACAGTAAGCATATTGGAATTATCGTTGGCTACTCAAATGAGCCTTCGTTCTTCTGGGACCTCTAGTGCTGCCAGCATCGTCAAAGAAATCACGACAAAGTCACCAACGCGAGCTGATAAATACAGAGCAGCGTTAAAATTATCAGCAACTGCTCCTATTATTGAAATGTCTGCCGATGAGGCATTGTCCGATGTCGTTGAAGGAAAGTTATCGAAATATCAGTACATGCTTATTAGAAATTCAATGAAAAAACACAACGCTCTCATATATCCCTGTTATCAAACAATTACACAAGCCAAACTTCGATGTTACCCATCAAATATACAGGTAACTGAGACCCGTGCGGAAGTCAGGGTACAAGCACTCTTAAATCACACATCAGAAAGAATTTTACATGTTCAAAACGACACTATAAAAACATTATCTCCAGCAATTTTAAGAAATGCGAAGTTGATTTTAAAATGGGGGGGGGGCGATGGATCTTCAGGGCACAGCGAGTACAAACAAAAGTTTACTGATGGAAGTGATTCTGACGCTTATGTTTTTATTACTTCATTAGTTCTATTGCAACTAGTATCCACGGATAATCAATTTCAAAAGGAACTAGTGATATGGAAAAACCCTGCGCCTTCGTCACCTCGTTTTTGTAGACCTATAAGGCTACAATTTTATACGAGAATGTAGAGTGTTACGTCCTACCAACAGATCTTGATTCTCAAGATATGAATGCGCACAAGGACGCCACAGGATTTCAGGCTGAAATTAGATCTCGCTTGAACCGGGCTTTACCGGTAGGGAGGAGACCTTCACTAACCTTAGAAATTTTAACTAATGTGGGCTGAACAGAAATTCTCCCTCGATGTAACACGAATATTATAAGAATGCTAATGTTTGGTTACTCACCGGTTACGGCCGTTCATTGTGTTAGGCTGCGTGGTTGAACGTAGGGCGTAGCGGGTATATTCTAATCAATCGTGATGACTGGGATATTGGTCAGTTTGATGGTTGTGCGATGCTTTCGCTGGACCACCTTGGTGAATTGCCGACGGGTCGCCTGTAGTCGTGGAATAACTTCTGGGTTCTTCCTTGGTACTGGAACCGCTGGTTCAGGAACTGGGTGGTCCGGTACAGCAGGTACTGCTGTTCTGGTTTCGGCGATAATGATCGTAGGTCCCGCGTATGACACGTTACTGACTATGACCGGTTTTGACGGAGGTTGTATCGCACGCGCTCGTTGAACTACTTTTGCAACAGTACGGTTGTTGTCCCTTGGTAACCGACAGTTATTAATGGGTTCACTGAGGGCGATCAAACCGGTTGCGATTTGCTCCGGTGTGAGCGTGTCTTTGAGGGAATTCACTAGGCTCAGTGTTTGAGCAACGATTGAATGCACTCGACGGATTTGGTATTTGCGGCCTCCGCGTCGTCTGGCCATGAACGTTCTATGACGATAGAAGAAGGAGGTCTGAGATGGAGGAGCTAGGACGACGTTTGTTGAATCTAACAAGCTATAAACCTACAAGCTGGATCTCTCTCCGACCAACCACATCATACTATACCACTAATCGTGCATGTGTTCCGCAGGGGTTCTGCACAGGTTGATCAGTGCGGTATGTGTGGCCAAATCGGAACGAGGTCAACCTGATGGCTGTATGAAATTAATGAACTGTCAATGAGTTCCTCCAGGGGCCGTACAATGCCAAGACAGTAGGCGTGCATCAATTCCGCAAGGGACCTGCACTACTGAACCGACTCGACACGTAGTTTTTCCTGGGTTGTATAGTTATGTACCTACAAGTCGAATCCCTCCTCAACAAACCACATCACACCATAACGCTAATCGTGCATGTGTTCCACAAGGGTTCTGCACAAAATGATCAGCGCAGTGTGTGCGGCTAAATTGAAACGAGGTCAACCTGATGGTTGTATGAAATTAATAAAACGTCAATGAGTTCCTCCAGGGGCCGTACAATGCCAAGACAGTAGGTGTGCATCAATTCCGCAAGGGACCTGCACTACCGAACCGACTCAACACGCAGTTTCCCTGGGTTATATTCACTGAGGTATTTACTTGTTACTAAGGATGACGGTTCAATCCCCGTCGAATGTGGGAGGATAGGTGTAGTTCGAATCACTCACGGTTTAATTGTTTAATGATGAATTAATTTTGACACTTGGTATTGAATAATGGAACTATTCCGAATGTTAATACACAATTTTTAGAATCACTCACTGAGTGTCGCGTGGGACTGATGCCTGATGATTTGATCAGTTGACAGACCGGAAAAGACTAAGGAAAGATTTGATGGAAGACTGTGCGAAAGACTGCGCGAAAATTACTGAACTGACCTGTTCTGCTTTACTTGCTTAAATATCATTCCACTGTGCATCTTTGACTCGTGGAGGGAGTAATAATTCTCTCACGGTACTTCAAGGTGGCTGCAAGGTAGTATCTTAGTAGTTTTGGTTACATAGGAGCCCTTATCGGTGCCGACTACATCAATGGTATTAGATTGGTCGACAACAAAATTCCTTACCGTGGATGTTATGGTATCATACAGGCATAGGTCCCTCTTAATTCTAAGCGGGGGGTGCTAGGGAATGATCAATGGTAGAGGCAGATACGGACGAACCCCCTTAGTTCGCTCCCAATAGTGGCCAACCACTGAACCACAATTATTTCTTAGTACAGTGGTTTGGCACCCCTTGGATTTGAACAGCCAGGGGTTGTAGATTAATGATAATTCTATTGCCAACCCTTTCCGACTTTTGGTTTTCGAGTTAATGCGGCGAGTATAATTCGATTTGAGAAGAGTGTGCTCCGATTATTTGCATCTGCCTTCCTCTCATTGCACTCCCCATGGACAATTTCGTATAGGTATGTAATATGTTAGATCTATGTCTGCGTACCTAAATATAAATGTTTATGAGTCTTTACATTGCAAAATTCATTATTATATTATTGTTATTGTTATTATTATTATTTAATTTATTTGAGTAGTAAAGTAAAATATTAATTAATAGTATTTACTGAAATAGTATTTATATTATGGTAAGCAGAGCAGTATACGGGCACCGCAGTGACCCAATGCATTTATATAAAAAGATAAAAATTAAATTCACATGAGGACGCTGGACGTAACAAGAGTCTATTTTAAATGAAAAGAAATATATTGCAGATCAAGTTGCGTCTCTCCTTCATTTTGAAACTGTTCAGGACGGAAAAGAAATAATAATGCATTACGAAATGGTTTTCACCATGATTGATGGGAAGGTCTGTAATGCTATAACGTCTATCAGGTCTATAAATATGAAACCGGAATTTGCCCATAGATGGCCCTAGCTGTCAATGTAGTTACCGTCAAACCGCGTCATTGGCGCCATATCCTTATTGACATCTCTGACAAAGATTTTCAACTCACAACAATACAAGTTTCATACAACAGCATAGTTTGTAATAGCGTTGAACATGTCGAATTTTGTGCCTGGAAACTACGATTTGCGGACAGCATTGATTTTCTGTTACCAATCAAAGAAAACTGCTGCAGAATCGCATCGAATGCTTGTCGAAGCTTACGGTGAGCATGCTCTTGATAAATCACAGTGCTTTGAGTGGTTTAAAAAATTCAAAAGTGGCGATTCTGACGTGAGAAATGAAGAACGTGGAAGACCACCGAAAAAGTTTAAAGACAGCGAATTGCATGCATTGTTGGATGAGGATGACGCTCAAACGCAACAACAACTCGCAGATCAATTAAATGTGACACAAGAAGCCGTCTCCATACGTTTGAAGGGCTTATACGCAGTTATGAGGCAAAAAAAAGACGGTTTTTCAAGAATTTATCCTGAAGAGACTTTTGAATTTATTAATTTGAAAATTTTTGTGGTTATAAAAGCATCTTTCAAGAACGTAAACAAATTTTTTATTTATAAAAATGTTGATTATAGAGGGCGTTGCAGGCGATTTCCGGAATCTCCTCTAAAAAAAAACGATTTACGGTGATCATCGTAACTCAAGATTGGATCATCTGAAATCAAAAAACCAAACAATTTTCGTTAATATATTAGATTATCTAGTAATCAATCGTTCGGCTAATCAAAATATTGAATTTTCACAAAATGGCGGCTTCTCAAAAAAATGTTTTCGATTTTTTATGTAAAATTTGGCCTTAAATTGTTTATAAAATGGAAAATAAGTATCGGATTGACAAAAGGAACGATTAATTACTAGTAAATGTATCTGAGAAGATTGTGTTAAAATTTTAGACCGATCGAACGAGCCGTTTTTGAGATATCGTGATCACCGACTTGAAAAATGCTGTTTTGAGAAAAACGCGTTTAAAATTTCAAAACCGATTCACACATAGAAAAAAAATTTTTTTTTCAACTTACATGGTGTCGTCTATTCCAGGGCCATAAAATAAACCCTCCATTCCTTCAGCAGCCTCCAGCAATTCAATTTGGTGCTGTCTTCAAGCCATCCTTCCCTCTCCTGTCGCTTCGTGCGCTCTGCGCTCGGATAGATTAACGCGCTCTTCGTCCTCCTTTTGTACATATGCATGCGTATTGGGCCCCAAAGACAGTCCCATTGCATTCATATGGTACAAAAGTGAAATTGAACCTTCATTAAACATACCGGCGGCGATATTTGCGGCCATTTCAACAATTTTTGAGCCACTCGGAATGATTTTCGGCGTAATTTTCCAGATGATTTGGTTGTAACTCTCGTTATTATTTTGTGTAAAGCCGCCTACACATCGTTCCAATAATGTCTCGCTGCTGAGGTCTTCGTAAATTGGACGCACAGCTTCAGCAACATCCGTGGGTAATGGCTGGTAATCGTGCTCAAATTCGGTCAGTTTGTCTGCTGCTGCTGCTCGCTGCCAAGAACACCATGGCTTTCGTCCGTCTCAGCTTTACTCGGATTAAAAACGTTTTTCCGTTTTCGATTTCTTGATTTGTGCGCGTTTGTAACAGAACGCCGTTCTCTACTTACTTTCATATTAAATTATTATACTATAATTCACAATTATCTTAGAAATCCGAACAAATTATTGCGAAAAATACGGAAACGAACGCACTTCTTCACTGCTTGCCTCGGCTGTATATACTGAATAAACATCTAGAAACCGTTGAATTTTGCTCTCAGGTACAAGGAAAACACTACTACACTCTCACACAATGTATAAGAATACAATACACAGGTATATAAAAGGAGCAACGGTACAGGTAAACGGCTGCCCCTTCAGCCTCTGTCCCACCTACTTTCAAACGCGCCGAGGCGTCTCTACATATAGAAGTATAACTCCGAAAGTATTGCTCGGATCGACTTGAAATTTTGTGTGTATACTTTTGAATATATGTACATTACAAAAATGCAATAATAAAAAAATGGATTTTTTGAAAATCATAACTGTGTATAACCCCTGAAAGCCATGGGAAAGATCCAGAATATAGGAAAATGGGTTCCACAAGAACTGAATGAAAGACAGCAGGAAAACCGAAAAACCACTTGCGAAATGCTGCTCGCCAGGTACAAAAGCAAGTCATTTCTCCATCGAATTGTGACTGGCGATGAAAAGTGGATATGTTTTGAGAATCCTAAGCGTAAAAGATCATGGGTAACTCCAGGCGAACCATCGACATCGACTGCAAGGCCAAATCGCTATGGACGGAAGACAATGCTCTGTGTTTGGTGGGATCAGAAGGGTGTGATCTATTATGAGCTGCTAAAACCTGGCGAAACCGTTAATACTGAACGCTACCGACAACAAATGATCGATTTGAATCAAGCTTTGCGTGAAAAACGACCAGAATATCAAAAAAGGCAACACCAAGTGATTTTGCTTTATGATAATGCACCATCACACACAGCAAAACTGGTCAAGGAAACGATTGAGGCGTTTAGTTGGGAAATACTTTCGCATGCGGCTTACTCACCAGACTTGGCTCCGTCCGATTACTACTGATTTGCATCGATGGGACACGCATTTGCTGAGCAGCGCTTTACTTCTTACGAAAATGTACGAAAATGGCTCGATGACTGGTTTGCCTCAAAAGAACAACAGTTTTTTTGGCGTGGCACCCAAAAATTGTCAGACAGGTGAGAAAAATGTATAGCTAGCGATGGGCAATACTTCGAATAAAATATTTTTTATCATTTTCATACAATAAACCTGTATTTTCTACACAAAAATTCCGGTTTCATAATTATAGACCTGGTACTACATTAGCTATGCGCTGCTATTTGTGCGGAGCAATGTCAAAACAATTTAATAATCTCGATTTAGTAAAAAATAAAGTAATTGACGTTTTTAATTTACATTACGGATTATCAACGTTACATCATGGATCCGTTGCGTTGAGTACTCACTACACCTTGGATATAAACTCGAGAATAAAAAATGGCAATTGCGATTAACGGAAGACAAATAGAGTTTCGGGATTCGGAAAAAAATAATTCAGAAGGGGTTTCAGATGCAGCTAGGGCTTCTTGTTGATCGCCCAAAAGTAGGATACGGCAACTCCAACGACGGCAATACGGCTCGTCGTTTTTTTCAGATCTCATCAGTGTCTGCTCAAATACTAGGATTGGACGAAGATGTCATTCATCGATTTCACGTTATCTAGCAGGTCATGTCATTTGGCTATAAAGTGAACGTCGATAAATTTCATAAATATTGTCATGATACTGCGGAAATGTGCGTAGACAAGTTTCCTTGGTATGATATGTCTACGACAGTTCATAAAATTTTAATGCATGGTGCTCAAATCATAGAATCAGCCGTATTGCCAATCCGTCAATTATCTGGAGATGCTCAGGAAGCCAGAAATGACGTAGGAAACAAATATCAATCGACTCAGTAAAAATCCGAGCGTAATACGAATTCTACTCGGCAGCTGCCGACCAGTTACCGACAGTACACGTGCTCAAATATCATACCCAGTGAACGCGGCAGATAAAAAGAATTATCGACCGACGTTTATCTTTCCACTATAAGTCATATTATTGATCGACGTCTTTATTTTCATTATAAATCATATTATTGACCAACGTTTATCTTTTCATTGTAAGGCAAATCAGATTCTCACACATTCTTTAGATTCTCCAGCGTACACGATTATAAAGGCATTCAAGAGCCCGGGAACAACTTATTGTAAGACGCATGGTAGCAAAATACCAGGAAAAAGGGATCGCGATCGCGATTTAAACTTCGTATGGGTTTTCTATTAATGTATCGCATAATTTACACTCTGTTTTTTTTTAATAAACCCTACTTTTACTTATTACTGAAACCTATATTACTTTCCTCTCTGCTCGAGTCCGAACGAAACCCTTTCAGGGCAATGCTAACGATAAATACCGTTACAATATTCCCGTACTGTCTGTTTGCATGCATGGGAAATTACTGTTCCCCCTGTGTAGAACGTGCTATACAGACATCCGTGAGCTGTACACACGATGACACGACTGAGCGAGCGTTTGACGGTACATGGGTCGTGGACGAGCTGAGAAAATCTGTGTCGCTCGGATATAAGGTGACGCGTATCGATGAAATTTGGCAATACGTTGTTATGCAGTATGACTCCACAACGCGACGATGCGGTCCTTTTGCCGAGTACATCGATACATTCCCAAAAATAAAACAGGAGGCGAGTGGACCGCCAACAAAGTGCAACGATGACGAGGAAGCAATAGCGCGTTTTATGGCGTTGTACAAGGAGTCTGAGGATGTATATCTCGAACGAAGTGCTTTGCAGTCAAATCCGGGTTTACGTTCGCTCGCAAAATTGGCTCTTAATTCATTCTGGGGAAAGTTTGGTCAACGCGAGAATCTCACGAAAACCGTTACCGTTTTCACGCGCTCGGAGCTAATGAATTTACTAACGAGTCCGAAAATTGAGATGACGGGAATGCTACCGGTTAATCACAAGATCATGTATGTGAACTATGTGAGCAACCGCGATGCTATCCAACCATCCCCGACATCAAACGCCGTGATTGCAGCATACACGACGGCACAGGCGCGGCGAAAACTGTACAGTTGTCTTGAGGGGCTCGGGCGACGAATATTGTACTGCGATACGGACTCTTGTATTTACGTGAGTCGCCCCGTGAGTATTTACGTGAGTCGCATCGGTCAATTTCTAGGAGATCTCACGGATGATTTAAGCGAATGCGGTTTATATAACTTCGTTCGTTTTGGGAGGACCAACATTTTACGCATACCTTGTTCGTAAATCCGACGGTACGATTACTGAAAAATGTAAAGTAAAGGTTATCACGCTAAACTTTGCGAATAGCCGTCACGTAAATTATAACGCATTACGAGCCTTCGTGACAGGAGCTAGGTACCTATTATTTTTTAATTCGACGCTTTTCGACGCACGGAATTTCATCATGTAGTAACGCATAACGAAACGCAATCATGCAAACCTGTTAACACGAATCGAAAACGGCACGGGCTGTACTCTACTGTACCGTATGGCTATTGTGAAATACGCTAATTAGTATAACGCAAAAAAGTATATAGTTTTACGGTTGAATTCGCGATATTTAAAAATAATCTTTTTGTCTAATTTCATGTAACATATTTACTGTGTACAATACATTTTAAAAAAATTGATTTATTATGTATGAAACCGTTGTCTGCTCATTCTTTTTGTGCAGCTAGTCGTAGCAGTAGCTGCTATCTTTCTACAGTTCCCTTTTGTTCTGACTTTCTCATCGTTGATTCCTTGTGTCCGGTCTTTCTTATCGAGTGTTTCCTTTTCTTCTGACTTTCTCGTGCTATCTCCGTGGGTATAATATTGCTGTTTAAAATTACATCATTCGTAAAATTTGCATATAGAGATGTACTAGGTCTATAAATATGAAACCGGAATTTTTGTATATAAAATACATGTTTATTGTATGAAAATGATAAAAAATATTTTATTCGAAGTATTGCCCATCGCTAGCTATACATTTTTCCCACCTGTCTGACAATTAGTGGATGCCACGCCAAAAAAACTGTTGCTCTTTTGAGGTTAACCAGTCATCGAGTCATTTTCGTACATTTTCGTAAGAAGTAAAGCGCTGCTCAGCAAATGCGTGTCCCATCGATGCAAATAAGTAGTAATCGGATGGAGCCAAGTCTGGTGAGTAAGCCGCATGCGAAAGTATTTCCCAACTAAACGCCTCAATCGTTTTCTTGACCAGTTTTGCTGTGTGTGATGGTGCATTATCATGAAGCAAAATCACTTTTTGTTGCCTTTTTTGATATTCTGGTCGTTTTTCACGCAAAGCTTGATTCAAATCGATCATTTGTTGTCGGTAGCGTTAAGTATTAACGGTTTCGCCAGGTTTTAGCAGCTCATAGAACATCACACCCTTCTGATCCCACAAAACACAGAGCATTGCCTTCCGTCCATAGCGATTTGGCCTTGCAGTTGATGTCGATGGTTCGCCTGGAGTTACCCATGATCTTTTACGCTTCGAATTCTCAAAATATATCCACTTTTCATCGCCAGTCAATATTCGATGGAGAAATGACTTTCTTTTGTAGCTGGCGAGCAGCATTTCGCAAGTGGTTTTTCGGTTTTCCTGCTGTTTTTAATTCAGTTCATGTGGAACCCATTTTCCCATCGTCTCGATCTTTCCCATGACTTTCAAACGTATGGAGACGGCTTCTTGTATCACATTTAATTCCTCATCCAACAATGCTTGCAATTCGCTGTCTCAAACTTTTTCGGTGGTATTCCACGTTCTTCGTTTCTCACGTCAAAATCGCCACTTTTGAATTTTTTAAACTACTCAAAGCACTGTGATTTCCCAAGAGCATGCTCACCGTAAGCTTCGACAAGCATTCTATGCGATTCTGCAGCAGTTTTTTTTAATTGGTAACAGAAAATCAATGGTGTCCGCAAATCGTAGTTTCCAGGCACAAAACTCGACATGTTTAACGCTATTGCAAACTATGCTGTTGTATGAAACTTGTATTGTTGTGAGTTGAAAATCTTTGTCAGAGATGTCAACAAGGAAATGACGCCAATGACGCGGTTTGACGGTAACTACATTGACAGCTAGGGCCATCTATGGGCAAGTTCCGGTTTCATATTTATAGACCTGGTATGCATAGTGAAATAAAAATATTGCTTTATTTGTGAGAAATATGAAAACTATCGTTATTTAATTTACATACGGTGTAAACATCAGCTTATACCGCGGGCCCGCGCCTTATCAGCTAGTACAGGCGCGCCGCGTCTTACCAGCTCGTTAAGGCCGCGAAAATAGCTGATGCCATGGGGTCGCCGCTGCCGCTACCGCCGTCGCAGTATAAGCTTATTTAAGAATCAGCTGATTCATTTTGATAGACACTCATCGATATGAATACATGTTGGAAACATCCATGGACAGCCGTGATAAGCGGTCCTACGGGTTGTGGTAAAACATATTTTATCAAAAAAATCTTTAAATACATGCGCGAAATTACGGACGTCCCGTTCGAGCGTATACTTTTTCATTACTCAGAGTGGCAGTCCGGGTATTCAGAGTACAGTAATAAAATCGAATTTTGCGAGGTTTTACCGCAAGCAGCAGACTACTCGAACAATACAAGACCTAAACTTATGGTCATTGACGATCTAATGCGCGAGGCATCCAACAATACCGTGGTCGATCTTTTCAATAAAGGTAGCGTTGTCTTCATAAATCCGCAAGATCGCGCGTAAATTCAACATCTAGCACACCAGGTATGTCCCGAGAATCCGAGATTTTTGCAGGAGGTATATTTCGATGCAACAGCTGCACCGTACGGCTATCTATTATTCGACTTGAAACAATCGATCCCTGATAATGGTCGATTTCGCGCCTGTATATTTCCCGATGACCAATACCATTACGTTTACGTGCCTCAAAAAGCAATAATGGCTTGCTATGCGACGCGCGATGTACCAGTAATGCGCTTCTAATAGCGTTGCTCGGACCTCTCGATAAAAAGCAAATAATTATATTGCAAGCGCTTTGTTATCTGAAGCAAGAACAACGACGTGCAATTTTGCGCAAAGCAGACGCAGCCCTCGTACTGTCTATATACGAGTATGCTCTAAGTGTTATATACGGAAACGTGACTCTGAACAACGTGCAAAAGAATCATTTTCGGAGGCACGCGATAATTCTTCGACGATTAACCACCAAAAAGGAAATTGGAGCGGTAAGAGGAGGATTATCATCGAGGACTGCGTCGGATTTCTCAAGTTGCTTCTTGTGCCTGTCTTGGTCTACACGAGCAATGGAATATGTCAGAAAGATCGTGCTTATTCCTCATGATAACATACATCGTTATTGCACCTCGGCTCTGAGCTGAGGCGCAATTCTAAACTCTCACTCGTACAAGAGCGAGAGAGAGAAATGGATAGCGTACCAGCAGGTTTTACAGCGTTATCTTCATATGGTCGGGTACGATAATACAGTACCGAATATTTCGTCAAAACGAACAATAGCAATACTCGATAGTCACGAGAATAAAATTGACGACGTTTTAATAAACGAAGTTAAATATCGACTCAATGACGCACTTATTATCGATAGCGTACCAAAAAATTTTTAATCTAAAGCAAGATCGTTGCTTCGCAATTTTCATCGCAGCACCGTTGGTAAAAAAAAGACATGGGATCGTAACGGTGTTATTTCCATAGACGGCAGAAGAATTTCAAATACTAATATCGTTGATCTTGTTAACGATGCTATACGAGCTAGAAAACGCGAGAACCCATAGGTCGATCTCACTTTGCCAAACTCCTGCGAACGATACTGATGCCACGCGATTTATCCGCAATCCCGAGTTACTACACGAGCCTAAACCTACATCATCCTCGACAACGCAGCGGCGTCTCATTTTACCACGCGATAGTGATAGTAGCAGCAGGAGCAACAGTAGCAACAACAACGAGGCCGAGACCGCACACTCAAATAGAGATTTAATGCTCATGGCGGACAACGACATCATCGAGGGGCAGGAGGGAGAGGAAGAAGAGGACGAACTATTGCAAAACATCGCACAAGTAGAGAGCCGACGACACCTCAGTGAATATCGATCTCCCACACAGTTAGAAAAGAAAAAGAAAAAGAATCCATTTCATCCTGTCTCCTATTCTCGAGCAAAAAATTTGGCCCAGGTAGATCGAAGCGTAGCGCGAAAAAATGTTTTACCATGGCTCGAGACACAGGATTCATATAACATGCATCGTCTCGTCCGACGACGATTTCCCCGTCATACGTACAACGTGAGAAATATAGACGATGTATGGGAGGCTGATTTAGCTGATCTTCGATACATAATAGTACGTAGCTCGATAGCTACGTACTATTATGGTTACGCATATCTGCTTGTAAAGGGTGGTTAAATTGTAAGGGCCGATGTTGAATGTGAACCACACCTAAACGTCAAGTTTTTTTCTGTATTTCATTTGACATTTCTCAATTTCAGACTAACTCAATTTGAACCATGGAAAGATACACCATCGAGCAACGCGTTAAAGTTATTCAGGCTTATTATGAAAATGGGCGTTCAAATCAAAATGCATATCGTGCACTTCGTGATTTTTTCGGTCAATTTAATCGTCCAAATGTGCGTAAAATCAGAAAAATCGTGGAAAAATTTGAGCAAACCGGGTCTGTAGGAGATATTAAAACACCGGTGCATGCTCGTACAGCTCGTACTGCAGAAAATATTGCTGCTGTTCGCGATAGTGTGGCTGAAGAGCCGTCCACCTCAACTCGTCGTCGTGCCCAACAATTGCACCTCTCACGCTCGTCGTTGATGAACATTATGCATAAAGACTTGCATTTACACGCTTATAAGGTGCAATTGACTCAAGAACTAAAGCCTCTTGACCATTCCAAACGTCGTCAATGGTCAGAATGGTGGCAAGAAATGGCAACAGTGGATGATCAATTTTCGAAGAAAATCATCTTCAGTCATGGGGCACATTTTCACCTCAGTGGATTCGTCAATAAGCAGAATTTCCGCATTTGGGCGAATCATAATCCAAGAGTGATTGTCGAAAAACCAATGCACCCACAAAGAGTGACTGTTTGGTGCGGTTTATGGGCTGGCGGCATCATCGGGCCGTATTTTTTCCAAAATGAGGCCGGTCAGGCAGTTACTGTTAATGGTATTCGCTATCGTGAGATGATAACGAACTTTTTATGGCCCGAATTTGAAGATATGGATGTGGGCGATATGTGGTTTCAACAGGACGGTGCCACTTGCCACACAGCTAACGAAACAATGGCTCTTTTGCGCAACAAATTCAATGGCCGTGTTATCTCACGTGATGGCGATGTCAATTGGCCGCCAAGATCATGTGATTTGACACCGTTGGACTTCTTTCTTTGGGGTTATTTGAAAGAAAAGGTGTACGTCGATAAGCCAGCAACAATTCAAGAGCTAAAGGATGAGATAATTCGGCACATTAACGGCATAGAACCTCAATTATGCCTAAGCGTCATCGAAAATTTGGACCATCGGATGGAGGTGTGCCGCCGAGGTCGCGGCGGCCATTTGGCCGATATTTTGTTCCATACATAATTGAACCATACCATATTATCATAATAAAAAAAATTGACAATAATTTCCTAAATAATTTGTGTTTTATTCAAAATCAACAACGGCCCTTAAAATTTAACCACCCTTTAGTTATCGACGTGTTGAGTAAATACGCGTGGGTCGAGGCTTTGCGTGACAAAACGAGCGCAAACATAGCCCGCGGTCTCACACGCATACTCGCACGCAGTAACCGTCGTCGCCCGCAGCAATTGCAAACTGATCGAGGGAAAGATTTATCGGCACTCCATTTCAGTAAATTCTCAAGAAAAAGAATATCGATTTTCGTGCTACTCATAACCCCGATATCGTTGATTGCCGAACGCTTTAATCGCACAATAAAAGAACGAATGTGACGTTACTTTACATACACGCGAAATAAGCGTTGCATCGATGTTTTACAAAATTTTTTATATGCATATAATGACACTAGACACAGTGAAACGCGCATTCCTCCGAGCGAGGCGACCCTCGAGAATGCCTCTATAGTCCGACAAAATTTAGCACGGCGTTACGAGCATAACGCGAGAACAACTAAAAAGCATAAATACAGCGTCGGTGACTTGGTACGTATCAGTACAGCTAAAGCAGCATTCGCGAAATGATATGAGCGTAGTTGGAGTAACGAGTTATTCAAGATTCAACGAATATCAGTGAATCGAGAACCATTTGTGTATATTTTACACGATCTGAATAACGAGACTATCGACGGTATTTTCTACGAGGCAGAATTATCGCTAGTACAAGTGCCTCCGTCATCTGAGAAGACGAAAGAGAAGAAGAGGACAAAGAGAAAGAAGAAAAGAAGAAGAAATTGCCGCAGGTACAGCGTCGAAAGTAAGTACCGGCCCTGTAAACAATCCCTTGCATTCTATCTTTAATCAAGTGGATGTATACCTGAATCAAGAATTAGTTTCACCTCCAAATAATGCCTACGCTTATCGAGCGTACATAGAAACACTTTTGAATTACGGTCCAGCAGCCAAAAATTCGCATCTTACGAGAGTTCTCTGGTACGATGATACCCCTGGAAAAATTTATGATATAACATCGGGAAATACGGTTCTTGTAAAGAGAAAACAATTTTTAAATGTCGGAAAAAACTGTAGACTTGCTCGGCCATCTGCATTACGATATATTCAATCGCAATCAATTGTCTCGTGGGCGATAAAAAGAATGGTCAATGCGGCCTAAAGATTCCCAAGGCATCGCTTCTCGTTCGTAGAACAAAAATAGCTCTTGGTGTGCTGCTCTCGCATGCTAGAACCCTAGCAAAATCTACTGCTAAATATTCTCTTACGAGAGTCGAGGTAAAGACCGTTTCAATACACTCCGGTGTTCATGGAGAGACTATCGATAATATTGTGCTAGGTCAATTGCCGAAGCGCATAATTATCGGTTTTGTCGATAACAAAGCGCTTAACGGCGACTTCAGTACGAATCCATACAATTTCCAAAATTACAAGATAAATTATCTCTCATTGTATGTAGATGGTGCTCAAGTACCTTCGAAACCGTTACAACCTGATTTCACGAAAAATCATCTGTATGTGGCTGCTTTTCAAACGTTGTTTTCGGGAACTGGAATACATTTCTTGAACGATGGTAATTCGATCGATCGCAATAATTATCGCGATGGATACTATCTGTTTGCTTTTGATTTGACACCCGATCTTTCGGCGAACAGCAATTCACATTGGAATTTAATAAAGCACGGTAGTGTGAGAATAGAGGTACGATTTGAAGATGCGCTTGCTTCAACGGTAAATTGTGTAGTCTACGCGGAATATGATAATATCCTTGAAATCGATGCCTCTCGGCTGGTAATAGTGAATTTTACCGAATAAGCGAAAAATGTGCTGATGTCGGAATAAAATTGTTACGTGTTAAGAGACGTAGAAGCGTCTCTGTGAGTAACTAATCAGTCGAACTTTAGCATCTGTACAGATTAGACGTGAAAATGGATATCGTCGTGGATATACAGGGAATGCGTGGTAAAGACTCGGAATTTATTCCGAAAGAAATTGCCGTGGTAGCAGTGCATAGACTCTGCTCATTGAATCGTCGCACCACCGTGTTATTTTATCGAATTACCGCAGCATTCGAGAAGCTAGAATAATTTTCTCTCGAAATATTTTCACGGTCTTGAATAGGAAGAGGGTGATGTGAGCTGTAAACAAGCATACGCTAACTTGCGTAAAATTTAGTGAAAATCAAGTCGTATCTATATACGCGGTCACGAGGTGGCTATACTTCTTTGCGATATCACGAGTCGTGAAATTTCCAACCTGGAGGACGACGAGGGCGCTCCATCGTACACATTTATGCCGAAATCTTCGCGAAAATGCTTCAGACACGCTATGATAAACGATACAACGTCTTCGCATTGTGCAATGTGCCAGGCTTCCCAAATAAAAAATTGGCTTCGCGAGCACTCATTTAACGGAGAATCATACATGGATGTTTGGTCGGCAGACGAAGAGGAAGAGAACAAGAAAGAAGAGGAATCTTTACCATGTAGTCGTGACACGATCATCGATGCTGTGAAAAAAATGTTGCATATATATACGTCTTTCAAAGCGTATAGGTCATCATTTATTCGTTGACTATGTGTTCAGCATAAACACTAGAAAAATCTACGAGAGTCCGCAGTATCTACCACTTTCAACCGTTGGCGTATACCTAGCTGACAGAATTCCTCGTGGATGGTCGTTACTGGCCGGACTCGTAGGTAACACTGATAACCACGACGGACCTGGAGAGCATTGGATCGCCATGTACGTTAACCATCATGGAAAAAGAATGTACCCTGATAGCGACGGGCTACCACCGGTTATACCGCAACATCTCGCACGACTACGAAGAAATTGCAAGTTCTATCGATACGGCCTCAAGCAGATACAGAGTAATACGTCGGATGTGTGTGGACAATTTTGTATTCCTGCATTTTATGTCGTGCGGCTTCACCATGTCGCGATTTAATAATCTCTTCAGCGATAATGTAATGAAAAACGACAGAATAGTCCGTGAATATTACAATACTTTTGCCTCTCGACGATCAGACAGTGATAAAAATAAATTTAACGGCGGAGGAATCTCTGAGCAAAGATTACCGTGATTGCAGGGATGTTGCATGCGACGGTAAATATGTGTAAAGTGATTTAAATAAAATATTGATTGATTAAAAACGAATACATCGTCTTACTGTGTCTCTTATTTTATAATTATATATAAATTATAATCGACGTCTCTCGCGGTACGGTATCATATTCTGTGTCTTTTACTGCAGAGCAAGCACTGCGCGAGGAGCACAGCACAAGGCGCTACGCACGTGCAAAACCACTGTCGTTGGATTCAAAGCGCTGGATACCTAGTTATGATTCAGAGGGGGGTTTGTTATCTTCAAACCCTGTGATCCCCGCCAGCAGCATCCTGACCATTTAGTCTGTCTTTAGCAGTGCACAACGAAGTATAAACGAAGTATAAACGAATAATCTAAAAAAATGTATCCACGGTACGATAATTTTGCGGTAGCCATGACTTTTGTGTGTCGGGTGATTTGCGGTGCGGGGGATAACGCTATATACCTGTGCACGGAATTAATATGTGGCGCGTGGCTAAGACTAGAGGACGATTTGGAGAGATTATATATTGGTGGGCGTACTGAGAGGAGCGTGTTTAAATTTGAGGACTTGTGTGCGGGGATCTCATGTGTCGTCGTGCGGCATCAAAGGGCTGTGCGCGGGGAGATCATCGACGTGGATGATGACGGGTGCTGCGAGGTGCTGCTTGTCGATTTCGGGGAACCGATATACGTCGATTGGCAGCAGCTATGTCACCCCGAGCCGCCGATGAGCACACTACCTGTGTTGCTTGTGAAGTGTGTAGTATTCGGCCTCGATCATGTATTGACGAGATCAAGACCTGATCGAGAAAACATACGGTATTGATACGCTAATTGGTATACGGATGCCTACCCCTGACGGTGCCCACGCTACATGGGTGCGGGTAATTCGTATTACTCGGTCACTGAGCTGCGGATGCTGATGTGTGGGTGAGTAAGTGAGAGAGAGAGAGAAAGAGAGATATCGTGCGTGCGTACGTGCATATGTGTGTGCTATGGAGTAAATATTGTGTACACCTTTGCTCCATCCTGCTCTTATCTCTACTCTTCCTTGTTCAGCAGGGTATCCACACTACCTCACTTTACCATCTCCACGTTACCGACACTGGTTAAGCAGAGTGGGTAGCGCGGCGGTGAAGAAGTGGAGTGGTGGGAGTAGCCGCGCGGTGGGGAAAGGAATGAGGATAGGAGTAGAATGGAGCAAAGCTGTACACATACTACTCTCATTCCATTCCGATATATTACAGATTGAAGATCACAAGGGAATCCTCAACAAATTTCGTTTCGTTTCTACTTGTTTGTAGTAGCATTTATTTCGTTTGTAGCAACTTCTTTTTACTTGTAGTCGTTTGCAGTAGAGTTATTGTCATTTATAGTAACTAGTAGCGTTCTTTCGTTTGTCGTCGTTTGTAGTAGCAATTTTTTCGTTTGTAGTGACTTAGTTCCGTTTGTAGTAGCGTTCTATCGTTTGTAGTCGTTTGTTGTAGCATTTTTGTCGTTTGTAGTAACTTCGCTATGTATCTAGTTGTGTGTAGTACCGTTTTTTGTGATTGCAGGAACTTGGTTTTGTTTGTATTAATGTGGTTTCGTTTGTAGTAGCGTTAATTTTGTTTGTGGGAACTTCGCTTCTTTTGTGGCTGTGTGTAGGAGCATTTTTGTTGTGTAGTAGCATATGGATTTATCGACCCAGCATACGCAGGCGCATTGTCCATCAGCTCGCATCCTCGATCGAAGCTCACTCAAGCGGCCAACGCTCCTAGCGTGGCCCCAGCGGCAAGACCACTCACAGGACTCACTTTCCATCGCTGGCAGCGAATCATAACACAAGCAAGCTGTGACGCACGTCCGCTCTGATGATACTCTGCCTCGTGGTCGACGTATGTAGCCATTGTTCTCACTCGAGTCGTTCGCGCTAGATATTCCCGCGTCAGCTCACTTTTCTGTTCATTAGCTTCACTCATCCTTTATCTCCTCAATAGTGTAATGTATCAAATTCATTGCCAAATCACGTACAGTTCAACTCAGTGTAAGTGCAAACCACGTAACTTCACCACCAACTCAACAACACTCACAAAACTGTCTACGATTTTACGCATCGTAGACAGGATAAACGCCACTCAGCCTCGCACCACACGTTGGCTATAGCTCACTCACCAGCCCGTCGTGCGGCTTCACGTCAGAGCTCTACATCAGACCACATCACCAGGATCATCCACACGACTCAACAAGTCAACTCAACCTGAGAACCCATTCAACACCAGTACCTCAACACACAGGCCAGACCAAATCAGTTACATTTTTTTGCTTATTCATCAGGTATTCTTTTAATCATTGTTAAATAATTCAATAAACATTGACTTATTATTGTTGAACAATGAGTACATTTAATTTAGTTTATTTGTCACCAGGATCCTTAATATTAATATTCGCAGCTGTCACTCGACGTACTCAGTACGAATGCATCGACCTACTATCCATCGACAGCGTAGTATTACTCAATTAGCACCGTTTCACTGCGCAAAGCACTACACTCATCGATATTTAATATTTTTACTTATTCTGACTAGGCGCCCACTCTGCGCACTTGTCAGTAGTATGTGTACACCTTTGCTCCATCCCATTCCTATCCCCACTCCTTCCCCCACAACGCGGCTACCCCCACCACCTCACTTTTCCACCGCCGCGATACCCACTCTGCTTGACCAGTGTCGGTAACGTGGAGATGGTAAAGTGAGGTGGTGTGGGTACCTTGGTGAACAAGGAAGGGTAGAGATAAGAGCAGGATGGAGCAAAGGTGTACACATACTTGGAAAAATGAATAAAATTATGTACTCACAACCACTGCAGCTGTTGTAGGCATCTACCCTCCTGCCAAAGCGATTTTAAACTCCTGTCTCTCGAATGTACTCTCTCACACACGCACACATACACATACACATGCACAGCGTCTTTAATTCATTACTATGTCCTCGTCAAAGCCTTCGTCCACGGCATCGATATCGTAGCCAATATCTATCTCATCACCGAGGGCTTCTATAATAAACGCCGCCACATCCGCGCGTTCACCGTTCGATAATCGAACCCGCGGAACGCTATCGCCGGCAAGAGGTCGCATCATGACAGCGATCAAGTCATCTCCACCGCACGCTTCTTCGACGAGCTGCTCGATACCTGCAACATCCACGCGTTCGAGTCCGTATATGGAAAACTCCATGACAAGAACCGGCAGCATACTTGCTAGAGGCTCCGGATGAAATAGGTGAGACCAGTCGATGTAAATAGTTTCGCCGAAATCAACTAGCAACACCTCGCAGTACCCATCAAAGTCCGGGTAAACCACTTCGCCGCGGACAACGTTATTGAAACGAGGCACAATACAGGACATGCCGATATGCAACTCCCCAAGTTCAATGGGTCTTCCACGACGTTCCACTAAATACACACTACGTAGGAGCTCTTCCAGCTCGTCGTATGCATCGCACATTCCCTGCGTATGCAGAAACACACTCATCACACTCTCGACAAACATTAATCGGCACCAAAACGCGTCGCTTAAAATGTCCTTGCCGTATCGTGGATACATATTGCTTTTTATTGTTACCAAGTAGGATGCCAAAGACAGACTAAAAGCTCGAGATGCTACTAGCGAGTATCACGGGCATAAAGATAACAGCCTCCTATGAATCATAACTAGGTATCCATCACTTTGAATGCAACGAAAGAGATTTTCGAGCATGCATAGCCCTGCGCTATGCTCCTCGCAAAGCGCTTGCTCTGCAATAAAAGATATAGAATATGATCCCTCACAGAGAGAGAAAGAAAGACTTCAATTATAATTCTCTAATTATTATGCTATAAAAATAAGTGACACAGTAAGATCAGATATTTTTAAATTAACCAATATTTTATGGAAAGCACTTTACACATTTACCGTCGTATGCAACAGCCCTGCAAACACGGTCATCCACGCTCGGAGATTCCTTCACCGTTAATTTTATTTTTATCGCTATATGGAATTAGTTTGTATTATCACTCGTAATATTGCTTTTAAATTATTTTTCGCTGTGGACGTTGTCATCATAGTGTACTTCTGAAAAAAGAACGAAACAACTATTTAATTGAGCGCACTGATCAATAAAAAAACATCGTGTACAGAATAATCGATATTGTCTTACCTGATATGCCACGCCTCATTATACAAAGTTGGCAGCGTTGATGATCTTCTGCCACCGACGACAACTGTGGATGAGGATGTCGGGTAGCACTTTTCTTTCCCGAAGTTAGCTCTATCTGTACATTATACCAGGTGTATGCATAAGTTTTTTCCGGTTTTTTTGGTAAAAAAAAACACGTAATTTTCAAAAGAAATTAATTTTTGTTTTATTCAAAATATTGGCCATCGGCTTCTACACATTTCGCCCATCTTTCAGGTAACTTATGAATACCATGCCAGAAAAACTGCTTGTCTTTTGCGGCAAACCATTCGTCGAGCCATTTTCCAACTTCCTCGAAATTGCTGAAGTGCTGCTCTGGGAGCGCGTGCCCCATTGATGCGAAGAGGTGATAGTCAGATGGCGCCAGGTCTGGCAAATACGGCGGGTGCGGAAGGATGTCCCATTCAAGCGATTTCAAGGTGTCTTTCACTGCTTTTGCTGTATGAGACGGCGCATTGTCGTGTAACAAAATCAATTTGCCATGTCTTCTGGCCCATTCCGGTCGTCTTTCGATTAATGCGTGGTTTAAATTTATAATTTGTTGGAGATAGCGTTGTGTATTAACGGTTTCGCCGGGCTTCAAGAGTTCATAATACAAAATACCGCTCTGGTCCCACCAGACACAGAGCATGGTCTTCTTGCCGAAGCGATTTGGCCTTGGTGTTGAAGGACCGGCTTCGCCAGGTGAAAGCCACGATTTTTTCCCCTTCGGGTTTTCAAAATAAATCCATTTTTCGTCACCCGACACAATTCGATGCAAAAATGATTTCCTTTCGTGGCGTTGAAGCAGCACTTCACAAGTGACTTTGCGATTTTCTATTTGACGTTCATTCAAATCGTGTAGGACCCATTTACCCCCCCCCGAGTTTATTGATCTTCCCCATTACTCATAAACGTCTGCTGATTGTTTCTTGTGACACATGTAATGCTTCTGCTAATTGCCGTTGAGTTTGAGTTGGGTCATCATCCAAGAACTCCTGCAATTGCTCGTCTTCGCATTTTTGTGGTCTACCAGAGCGTTCACTGTCTTTCACATTGAAATCACCACTTTTAAATTGTCGAAACCATGTCTCACATGTTCTAATCGATGGAGCGTGTTCCCCATATGTTTCTACCAGCAAACGTTGACTTTCAGCAGCCTTTTTCTTTTGATTAAATAAGAAAAGCAATGCATGCCGCAAATGTTCTTTTTCAGGCACAAAACTCGACATGATCACTGAACGATAAAACAAAGACGCTAGTTTTTGGCGGACTCAACTTGTGTGTGTTTGTAGGTTAATGTCAGACGAACAAAATGACGTATGTGTCAAATTAATACGCTGCGTACTTTTCGCTGGCGCCATCTCTTAGTTAAACCGGAAAAAACTTATGCATACACCTGGTAT